>OX459047.1:5199192-5520468 GCA_949775005.1 Orthosia gothica
GTTGATTTTGGTTAATAATTTTGTATGTGAAATCTGCTTTGTCTACTACACTCTCTAGCATCTCAGTTAGCTTGGTTAGATCTTCAATGCCACACAGGATTATGGGTGGTGGCTTTACAACTTTTTTAACAGTATGTGCTAATGTTATGTCTTCTTCCTGATCAACTGGGAGTCCACTGAATGTATTGGTGACAATTATTCTCTCAGGAGATGGTGATGATACCTTCTTCCTTTTGGCGTTTCTTGGAACTGGTGCTCTTTGCCAAGCTCTTTCCCTGCGGTCATTAGTATCTAGTACTATAGGTTTGCGCCAGTTCTCGTTAGCCAAGGAGAGTGGGGTAAGGCCCTTGTCCACCGCTACCACATCTCGATGCATACCCACGTCGACGGCCTGGAAGTATTCCCTAAGACTGCATACCTCGCGGTTGTGCAGGGTCTTAGCATTTAAAAAGCCACGACCACCGCACTTCCGCGGGATATACAGTCTCATAACCGATGATCGTGGGTGATGCATACGATTTGCGGTAAGCAATGTGCGGACTCTCCTATCCAGGGCGTCAAGTTCTGTCTGAGTCCATTTGAGTATGCCGAAAGAATACATCAAGACCGGCATGACCCAGCCGTTGAAGGCGCGCGCCTTGTTTCCGCCTGATAAAAGACTATTTAGTACTTTTTTCAGGCGGCCAAAGAAGCGTTCCTTCAACGACTGTTTCACGTCAGTAGCGTTGATGCCTAGTGCTTCCGACATACCCAAATACTTGTAAGTTTCCGATCCCTTGCCTCAAAAGGGATCGAAGGTGTATGGAATCCGAGAGTTGTATTCCCACGGATTCCATAATCTCCCCTCGCTTTACATGCATGACTGCACATTTGTCCACACCAAATTCCATCCTGATGGCGTCACTAAAAGTTTCTGTAACCTTCAGTAGCTTCATCAGTTGCAAGTTGTTGCAGGCAAAGAGCTTCAGATCATCCATGTAAAGGAGGTGAGATATGACCTGACCTCCTCTTCTCAACCGATAGCCCAGGCCTGAACCCTCCAGCAATGTACTAAGAGGGTTCAGGGCTAAACAAAACCACAGTGGACTCAGACTATCGCCCTGAAATATTCCACGCTCGATCCTTATAGGTTCGCTGTCCTCTTGAATCTGTTGACATCCTGGATAGCGAAGAACCGTCCTCCACTGCCCCATACACGACATCAGGAAGGTGCGCAGAGTTGCATCAATTTTATACAACTCCAGCACCCTCATGAGCCATGTATGTGGCACTGAGTCATAGGCCTTCTTGTAGTCTATCCAACATGTAACCAGATCCCTTCGGGAACGGCGAACCTGCTGGCTAATGGCAATGTCTATAAGGAGCAGCTCCTTAGTACCGCGGGACCCGTTCCTACATCCATTCTGAGAAGCAGACATGATTGAATTCGTGTCAATATGTTGATTAATTTTAGCTCTCAGAATGGATGTAAAAACTTTATAGACCGTCGGTATAATATGTTATCGGTCTATAATTTTTAGGCTCCGCAGTACTACCTGTTTTGTGGAGCAGGTGGGTTATTCCTGTCGTTAGGAACTGGGGCAGCGATCCTGACTCTAAGGCAGACTGGAACTGAGTTGCCAAACAAGCGTGCGACCTTTGGAACCACTTAATCCAAAAGTTGTGCAGTCCGTCCGGCCCTGGAGATTTCCAGTTAGGCAACGGACGGACTGCACGAGCAACATCTTGGGGGCTGATGGTAATTGCCCCCATTTGTGGTATCGGATCACACGCTTGTTCGACCTCCCGAGTCCAGTCACCCTCGGTGTGACTGACAGGCACCGACCAGATATTGCGCCAGAACGAATACATGGCGTCATCATCTGGTAGGCGCGCATCAGTCACACCTTGGATGGGTCGCTCCCAAGCCCTATAAACCCACCTTTCGTTGTTCTGGAATGTACGATTCTGCGTGTATCGCTCCACTCGCCGCTTGTACCGACGAATACGGTTTGCCCATGCATAGATTTTCTGCTTCAGGAAGTCGATACGCTCTGTGACGCGGGACAGATAATCTCGAGAACTGATATCAGTCCCCGAGAAAGCCCGCCTCACAAAGCGCATCACTCTAGGGCGAGTGTTACCATTCCTGAAGCAGATAAGCTTGCCGATGAGTCCTCTAGCCTCACCGATACGACGCTCAATCCTGGACTGCCAAGCTGGTACAGCTGGTCGTGTAGTTCTGTCACTTTTTGGGAATTTGACGTTAGCTACACGACATGCCGCAGCAGCCGCACAGTACAGTATTGAGTGGGTGTCGGCAAGATCTTTGCTGCTATCAAAAACATTAGATAGCTGCGAATCTAGAGCACACACCAGCGCCCTATTTTTTTTATGCATGGGCAGACGAGGTAGTCGAGGTCTAAGCTCAGGCGGTGTGGAGCGATACTCGCTGAATGCACATTCCAAAGCGCTCCTTAAACGTGCATTGCATTGGGTACTCACAGATATAGCCCTGTCGTCGTCATCCTCACCATCATGATCAGGTCGCGGTGAAACACTGGGTTGCAGTTGCACCACGGCCGGTGGCAAGGCAGGTGAGACACGGCTATTCTGAGATTCATTCCGCAGTCTATCAAGTACGGCATCATCCAACATACGGTTACGTTGGATGACCCGCACTTGATCCGACAGACGTTGGGCCGAAACGTTCACAGCTGGCTCAAGCACCTGAAACAGAGAGAGCATCCGACCACGGTACGCAGTCAGGTTACTTCCCCCCTCTGTAGCCCCAAAGTATGCGCGCATAACGTTTTCATTTAACGGTTGCGTCCATCGCATGCGCTGCACACTTCCACCGGGAGCGGGGAACCTGTCAGAGGCCGATGGGCCTCGAGATCCCAAGCTGTCCAGCGGCCGGCGTCCTCCCCGTCGACGCGCAGGTGGTGGTGTCGTCGGCGGAGAGAAATATTCGTCACTCGAGCTCGACGCAACTGCAGCGTCCGGGATCGCTTGACTCACGATTGTAGATGGTCCCGGTGGCTGCGAGGCGGAGCTGAGCGACGAACCCGAAGATGTTGGGCGTGTGTATTATTATTATTATTATACAGTCTTCAGCAGGTCCAACAATACTTTAAAACTTTTCTGCCCATCACTTGTTTTTACGCCCTAATGGCTGCTATATGTACGTGTATTTTTCATTTTTTTTAATTATTAAATAATACACCTGCCATGTTGTCTCCCTTGGTTGACAGGGCTCAGGCATTAAGTCCGTCTTTGTACCATTGTGCATGAAGTCTAAATAAATAAATCACGGACACGGATCGGATGTAGTGCTTAACCGTCCCTTGGCTATGTTTCTAAAAAGTAATCACACTCACTTAACTTCTAGAAAGCTAGTGCTTTATGCTAATTAGTAAACTGAAATAAAAAACTCACATTTCCAGTATTGATGCTACAAGGACGAAGTCCCAGTTAGCTAGTTTTATACATTCTATCCTTGCTTTCCTTCATCAACGCTAATTATTGTTTGTGTATACAGTAGATACTGAGTACACACCTAGCAACAGATTAGTCCATTACCGTCAATTACCCTTCGTTAGAGCGGCGGTAAAGCATAGACTTAAATACATAGTCACTGTGTTTACCTACAAACTGATTCGCGTTATGTGATGGCAGTATGCGGGTGGCACTTGTGTTGATCTAAGTAATCGGCATTGATGTGTCAAGATAAGGATAGATAGATGGATAAACCCTTCATTATTATACATATCGACACGTGAAGTACTTAAATAAATAAAAAGCCTTTATTAACAATCTTACAGTTAACATTTTAACTTATTTCTACTTAATACTACATTAGTGCTTATTTTCCATAAAATATACTTTTTCTTAATCAACACCGGTTCCTCGATTGTCTTGCTTTCCAGCATAGGCCTCCCCAAGAGCTCTCCACGAACATCGATCTCTTGCTTTTCTAGTCCAAGTCGTCCCTGCCACCTTTTTGGTGTCATCTTACCATCTACGATACTGTCTGCCTTTCCTTCTTGTTTTGTATATAGTATACCATTCTGTCACATCTTTAGTCCATTTCTTTGTCTTAGATCTTATTAAAAGACCTGTCCATTTCCACTTCAGTTGTTTAATTTGGTCTTTTACATCTATAACTTTGGTATGTTTCCTTATTATATATTTCAAATTCAAATTCATTTATTTCGTGAACACAGGGTACATACAGAAGGTGTTATAATACATAAGATCCGAGCTGTGTCCCGCCAAAAGGCATACAAAATATCTCACAATAAAATTAAAAATATGTCACTAATAAAATAATTTGATTTTTATAATATAAGAATGTCACTAATAATAGAATATAAAAAAAATGTCACTAATAATAGAATATAAAATAATGTCACTAATAATAAAATATAAAGAAATGTCACTAATAATAGAATATAAAATAATGTCACTAATAATAAAATATAAAATAATGTCACTAATTCATTAATACAACAATAATCAAAATTAACACAATTATCCAGTATATAACATAGGAATAGATTGGATTTAGTTAATAGGTATTATAATTAAAATTTGTCATTTAAGTATTCGTCAACAGAATAATACACCTTTTCATTTAACAATTTAAACAAATTTCTTTTAAATTCGTTAAGGTTAATACTTGAGATAACTTGTCCTGGTAACTTATTATATAGTTTTTGAGCCATTGCATAAAAGCTGTTGCTATGAAACTTTGTTTTTGTTGCTAACACCTGCAACTTATTTGAGCGCCGTTTACTTTCTACAAATCTATATAAATTCATATTGTGTTTCACAAAAATACACGCTTCATAAATATAGAGCGACGGCAAAGTTAATATTTTTAGCTTATTAAAATGTGGCTTGCATGATTCTGTTTGTTTTATTTTACAAATCGCTCTGATACATTTTTTCTGTGCTATAAGTACTTCTTGAATCTTAGGGGCATTTCCCCAGAATATGAGGCCATACCGCAGAGCCGAGGCAACAATTTCGTTGCTTTAATTTTCTGATTAGTTGGTCAATAGCCTCTTTATATATTACTAGCTGTTCCCTGCGGCTTCGCTCCCGTGGTTCACCCCACAGGACCCGTTTCCGGGCTTAAAAAATAGCCTATGTCACTCAAGAATAATGTAGCTTTCTATTAGTGAAAGAATTTTTTAAATCGGTCCAGTAGTTTCGGAGCCTAATTGGTATAAACAACAAAAAAATGTGTCCTCTTTATATTATTATATATATCACATCACACATCACATCATCATTCTATTAATGTTCCCACTGCAGGGACATAGGCCTCCTCTATGAGAGGGAATGGGCTGTAATCCACCACGCGCGCCCAGTGCGGGTTGGTGGAAGTCACATGTCTTCGAATTTTTGGTTCTAGGACATGCCGGTTTCCTCACGATGTTTTCCTTCACCGTTTTGAGAGCAGTGGTGAAGAAATAATTTACACAAAGTAAAGCGCCTGCCTGGGCTCGAACCCACGACCTACAACTTGTAAGTCGCGGCCTATACCACAAGGCCACCACTGCTACAAGTATAGATATATATGGACACAGAATTAGAAGTTAAGGGGAACGTGGTTTGCACATCTTACACGTGTAAGTTACTGTATGTCATCTTCTTTAAATAAAATAGTCTTCTCATACAGAGAAAGTACTAGCATTAATCATCATTAATCAAACATGCTCAAGGCGGGTGTCCAGTTAAGTTAACAATAAGTCCAGCAGCTTTATTGCCTAAGTGAATTCGGCAAGGCAAAGGGCAAGGAGTTAAGTCAAGTCTATGTAATTGGTCGATTGTTCGTGCTCTTTGCCCTTTGCCTTGCTGAATTCACTTACGCAATAAGGCTGCAGCGATATTTTCCTTCACCAATGACAGCGATATCCAAGATTAAGTTCATTATTGGGGAATATTGATGCTGGCAATTCTTGAACGCGGTTTAAGTTTGCTGATCGCGTTTAGTTTTATCGGGGAAATCGCCATTAGTAGATTTATTATTATTTTCAAGTGTAATTAAATCATCAATCAATGTTAAATGATAAATGATTTTATTTCTGTAAGTTGGTTTGTACAAACACTTTTACATGTCGATCATATTTTTTAAAACCAGATGAGGTCGAAGTTTCCTATCTGACTACTCTGAGAAGAAAGGCCGAAACAAGCTCAGAGCTCCCAGTCTCTTTTAAAGTCCAGACAAAATCTTGGTTAGATCATGTGAAGACCGTGTAGACAGATGTCTGAAATTACTCAGTATATCAAGGTCCCACCTAAGTTGCATCACAACACTCGCTTTCGTCCCGACCGCCTATTTTCAGGACATTGATCCATATAACTTGGAGGTCATCCGGGCCCAGGCTGCGATTTGCTGTTTTTGTTGTGACCACCTTTTATATGACCATCAACAAAGAGATTGTCAATGTTGACAACAAATAAATTTAAAAATGTAGTAACCCCCGACACATTTTTATTTCATGCTACATAATTTATCTAGTAGTAGACAAGCTTCGATCTACAATCTATTGAACACGGAATAATGACACGATATCTTGCGAAAACAGTCCGATTCAAACAGATTCAGAGCGCCCAAAACTTTTGGCGGCTGAATCGACTGTCATTACATATAGCTAAAAATAAATGAAACGATCGTTCTAGCTGACAGATACAAAAATACATAAACATACAGGTATGCGTGTCAAACTTATAACATCCTTCTTTTTGCGTCGCGTCGGGGGTAAAAAATTTGGTGAGACTTAAAAAACAACGTAATAACCTGAGAAAACCGACTAAGTGCGAGTCGATCTCGCGCACGAAGGTTTCTGTAACGTTATCTCAAAAAACGGCAAAAAAATCACGTTTGTTGTATGGGAGCCCCACTTAAATATTTATTTTATTCTGTATTTAGTATTTGTTGTTATAGCGGCAACAGAAATACATCATCTGTGAACATTTCAAGTATCCACCTATCATGGTTTATGCAATACAGCCTGGTGACAGACGCACAGACAGACAGACAGAAAGACGGACAGACAGACGTACCGTGGAGTCTTAGTAATAGGGTCCCGTTTTCTACCTTTGGGTACGGAAACCTAACAATAAACGGAACTTGCGGTTTTTTTCTTACTAGAAACCAAACAAAGTTTTGTTGTTTACTAGTTAGCTTTGCATTTTTTTTTAATCGCCATTACACTGCAGCCTTATAGGTGATTATAGACTAGATCATTCATTTGTAACAAAGCATTGAGCATTCGCTGTTTCTATAATTACTCGAACCACATTTCGAACATGACGCTCGATATTTTGTTACAACCTGATTTTAAAAACCAATGGGCGTTTTGGTTTAACATTTTATCAAGCAAAGGCTCGAGCGCAGGTGACGTGGAGTGAGGTCAATAATTAACGTAAGGTACAAAGAAATATTACAGGTAAATGCTCACTTATCGACCCGTGAGCATTACGTCAAACTCAGCGTCGAACATCTAGAAGAACGTTACATTACATGGAAATGCTTTAGGAAATTGAGCATATGTCTGTTTTGTACCATTCGTAAGAACGTAACATTACATTATATTGCTCGCAAAAATGCTCTAGTGTATACCCTATATATGTACAGAAATAAGGAAATAAAAAAAAACAAAATGTTTCACAACTGTGTGTAATTAGTATGGTAGGCCTCTGGGGAAAAACTAAGCAGTAAAACGAGGCTTCGTTTTCTATTGAAACTCCATACCACGCTAGGCCAGATCAAGATCAAAGTATTACCACTGACGTTCACTTACTGTACCTATGTACCTTTGAACCATACCTACCTACAAACCGGGGATTAGAAATAGGCCTATTTCTGAACGATCATAAAAAAAACTTTTACATTAATTTCTTCATTTGCCATTGCTACACGCAAAATTTCACCTTAAAACTTTTAGTTAAGAAGTAAAAAACTTTTTACTACATCAACGTCGCGTTACCTATAAAGACACCAAGGGATTTAAGGCGATGATAAGAGACAAACTCAAAGTAGGCTTACATATTTATTTTTCATTTAAGGTTGCAGAGAAAATGTGTGTTAATCTTAAGTATAATTATGAGAACATTATTGTATTCTAAATAGATTTTTCGTAAACTTACCGTTTTACTTTAAAAATATCTGTATTAATCACAACATTTAATACCTACTTCTATAATTGTCCATTTTTTACATGCTGTCACTGCATATTGAACTTTCAAGATTTTTTTAAATATTTCAGAGTGCAAAGTTGATTGATTTTTACTGTTGTATTATTCATCAGGTTTTTGAGGAAATCTGTAAAACGCTTTATATTTTGTAATGAACTACAACCGTATTGATTGAAAACAGATTTTTCTTTTCTATGTAGTTCGACAATGACCGCGCTTTAGATGTCGATGAAAAGAGTCAGTGTCTTAAATACTTCTACTGAATCAGCCTATTTTCGTTCGGTCGGTTTACTGCCTGTAATAATTCTTCGAACGATTGTTAGCCGAACCGCTTGTGGAGTGATAAATAATTCTAGGGGTATTTCAGACTGAGATATCAAAGTTACGGGAAGTCTGACAGTGGGCACTTCCTGGGTTTGTAAATGGCGGTGGGGCCATAGGGGAGGAGGAGTGTCGGTATAGCGTTGGCCGCTTTCGCTATCCCTTGCGGCCGAAAAATGTTTGGTGGCGGGGCCACTGACCCGTCACAAGGGGACCAAGGGTGCCATACACGGGGTCGTCTAGTGCCCATGTGCTGGTTTGGTCCCTGGGGTGGTCACGGCGTACAGTATGTTCTGGTGCGCCAGTGATGGGGTGGTACTCCTCAGAAGAGGGTTTGATGAAGGACAGCCGCGGCGGGTTCCCGCCATTAGCGGCACAGAAGGACACCGTTGAGTTTTAGTGGGTTGGAGTCCCACATAACTGCACTATCTCCCCGTGGTTGTGTAGTATGCATGAGCATTTAAAAGATGAAAAAAAAAGTTTGCTAATGGTGTCCTTGTCATTTCTTGTAAAGGTTTGATTGAAACGGCAACCGTAGGTATAGATTATGCCTGTAGACACCAGACCAAGTTAGTTCCCAACTTATTTTGGGAACTTACTTGGTCCCCAAAATAAGCTGGCGACCAAGCAAAAACAACCCCGACCGATAAATTCACAAAATCAAAATGGTCATTCAAATTAGGCTGAAAGCACTTTTTGAAAGTCAAAAACTACAAACCTCTAAAACGCCTGCCCGTCACCACTTCCTAGCTGGGAAAAAGAAATGTAACAAACAGCCCAGAAATACATCTGAATATGACAAGTAACCTTTTGTGTGATGTAATCTGTAAATCTGTAATGTGATGCCATCTTTTTAACATGAAGCTTTGAATGTAGTCTGGTAGCAAAAATAACTACGTCATTAAATACACAGTTGAGACTCTTGTACTATAAAACCCCCGAATATGTCTTAGGAGTATATTTTTTCAAAGATCTGAACCTCTGAGATTTCATAAAGATTACAGTAACCGATATTCTTCTATTTTTCTGCACATAAAGTAATACAGCTCAAACGAGGTACCATTGAATTTTTCTGCGAATCGGTCGAAGCCATCAAAACTACAATTTCTGTGAAAGGTATTACTAGTACTAGTACATTACAAAACAATTTACTATCTATTATTATAGTTCTGGGAATAATAGGTCTTCTGCGAATAGTTTGTGAGGCATATCGGCTTCTTTTTAAACCTATAGCATAGGTAAGTAGGTAGAAATACAGCATGAAAAGATGGATGGATTGTGTGAAGAGTGATATGAAAGGAGAGGTAGTCAGTGATAGCGTAACAGTTGCCAGGATGTATCGGAAGAAGAAAACGTGTTGTACGAACCTTCAGTAACATGGGACAAGGGCAGGTAGAAGATGCTGACAGCATTATGCACATTAATAATCAAAGACAAAGTCAAAGTCAAATATATTTATTCAAATAGGCCAACAAACTGTACTTTTGAACGTCACATAAATTAAAATTAAAATTTACAAGTAATAAAAAACGATTCTACCGTGCATTCGGAAAGTAGATTGTTATGGAGAAGAAGGCACAAGAAACTCCATACTTACTCTTTTTAAAAAAAATAGGTGTTTTACAATATTTACATAGTACATACATTAATATATGTGAGGACGATGCACCCAGAATAGCTCTACACACTATACTACGTATAGGTATAAAGTATTAAAAATCATTAACAGGAAAATTAATTAATTTGATAAGTAGGAACATGGTTCTCGCATACTTACAAAAATTACAAACATAGGTAAAATACCTAATTCAACAACAACGGAACAGTGTGTGAGTAAATTTCTTTAAAAAAAAAAACAAAAAAAACACAATCAGCCTATAATGTCCGCTGTTGGGATAACTGTATTGCGCAGTGTTGATGGAATACGTTAATTACATAAAGTATCGCCTGCCTAGATTAGAACTGACTAAGGTAATCATAAGACATGACCGTTCCCACTGAGCCACCATCACCAGGTACTACTTACTAACCTGCATAGACTTAACTCATCTATACAAACATAGCATACACGGAGAACACGCTGTATAATGGATATTGTTTTTTTCTTCTTCATGTCGCTGGCGCGAAAGGCTACAGCAGCAGCAATTTTCGCGCAAGCGCTTTGTCGAAGCCGTACTACCGCACTTTGAATCCTGGCTATACAGAGGAGAGCTCATCTCTTACAGTCCCACTCAGGTACTCACCGGGCACGGTTGCTTCTGTGAGTACCTGAATTGGATTCTACCTGGATTGAGCTAGAGGCGACCTTGTGTGACCCGCTCAAGGAGTGCCCGGCGTGGTCCTCTGAGCGGCAGGTCCTAGTTACTAGGATCGGGCGAGACCCGTCTCTGCCATCAGTATAGTGAAGTCTATGCTGGCAAAGGCAGAAAACTGGAGGGAAATGATCTCCTTTTGTGAGATCGTGATGGGCCAGAAGGAGGCCGCTGAGATGGATCGTGAGATGGCTGGTCTCGCTTGGAGAAGGTGTCGTGGAGGCAACCACCACAACGCCTAAAACGCCGTAATCCCGTCTGTATCATGGGCAGGTGGGACTCCGGGGTCACGAGTGGCTACATTGGGGACTCTGTCCTCCCAGAATTTGACTAAGGTAAGACGGTGGCACAGTGGCCACGTGCTGCCATGCACAGTGAGGCTCAGGGAAGATGCCTCGTAGTCTCCCCAGAGATGTGGCCTAGCAGCCGTTGCACAAAGAGGTTTCCGGGACGGTATTTTAAAAGGTAACGAAGCCCCTTCCATGTACTGGTGGCGATCACCGGGGTGGTTTTAGTGAGTTAAACATCCCACACTCCCTGGTCTTTACCCCTAAAGTACAGGCGCCTTTTGAAGGTTTCCTCCAGACTACCAAAAAAATGAAATTCCAAACAAAAAAGCATCTAATAATACACGAAAATCTAATTTTGTATCCATTTTACCAAAGGAATTTAAAAGTATGGGTCAGTAGTAAGCAAGAAGAAAAGTCAAACTAATTTGAAAGTCTGTATGTGTGTTAAACAATAATAGAATAGCTTTAACTGTACAATGAATTTTCATGAAACTTGACATACGAGAACACCATGACCTGATTTAGGATATGGCATATTTATTTCTGTAGTACGTTCCCTTGGCAACTCTGGCGGTCGTTACGGGTTGCCATAAACCCAAAAATCTGACCATCAGTCTTGCCAGGTGGTGATCCCCAGTTACCGGATTGTGAAAGTCATATTATAGGCAATAAAATAATGTTAATCAGCTAACTCCGGTTAGACTGGAAGAAGACTGAAAAGGCTAGTCAAGATGTGTTCGCTACCTTGGGATAATAAAAACAATAGTCGTGTGAAACCGCGGGCAGAAGCTAGATAACGCGCAATGGACACTACGCACGCAATCCTGTCGATGCGAATCAAATTTATGTTGGGAAGACGAAGGTTTTTTCGCTATTTGAAAGATTACTTTGGAAAGGCAGGTGTGTTCGAAGAATAGTGGATAAAACAGAAGTTCAAGACAAAGGTCATTCTGTCAGCGATGGCGGTCTACAAAATGCCAAAATGTCAGATAGTTTTAATTCACTTATCATTTTATTTGTTTTTAAACTTTATATTAGTATTAAAAAATTTCAGTAACCACCTCATTTGGAAAAGTTTAAAATAATGGCCTTTGCTTGGATGACAAAGCTTGCCAATACTTAATATCGAGACAATATTATCTTGTAGCTTAGGTTATTCTTGAATATGTAGCAGTTTTTAGCCTTGGGTGTCTGACACCCAGCAAATGCTGTGTTTTTTTACCCTTTCGGTATTTGCACGCTCAGCGCAATTTTTGATCGAACTTTTTTTATTCTTCTCTTTAATTTTGTTATTATTGCTGTTGTGTTGTCTATCACAGTAATATTATAAAAGCGAAAGTTTGTGAGTGAGTGTGTTTATATGTTTGTTACTTTTTCACGCTTAAACGGCTGGACGGATCTGGATGAAATTTGGCACAGAGATAGATTAAAGTCTGGAATAGCACATAAGATATCCAGGGAATATGTTCCTTTGGGATAATTTTCGCCATTTTTCGCGTATGGCACTCGTGGGCTGCAGCTGAAAATCAGCGTCAGGTGGTATACCCTGTGTCACCATTTGGCATTATGCTGAGCTGAGGCCCTTTTGGCATTAATAGTTTTAAAATATTTTGTTTAATTTTAAGGTGTTTTTGTTTTTAATGCAAATAAACTCATTGTTCATTCTTTCTTTCTTTCTTTTCACTGGCAGAAGCTAGTAACAAATAAATGTTTACTATTTCTAGTTTTTCTTTTTCTATTTAAAATGGTTTTTTGGTGTGTTTACTCCGATTGAGTAAACATACCAACCCGCCCCTTCCCTTTCCCAGAGAGGAGGCCTGTGTCCCAGCAGTGGGAACATTAAAAGGCTGATGATGATGATGATTACTCTGATTGAGTTGATATACCATCTATTTTCAAAACAAAATAATTTGATTCTCGTTTCATTGCCTCCAAAGATACAGGTAGTTAGAGGGCCGATATTCTGAGTGTTGCTGGCGGGTATCATTTTATACAGTTACTGGGTTGTGGAGGTCAATCCCTCCAAGATAAATACTAATTTTAGCTTATCGGGATAGATGGAAATCCAACACCAAGTCGGGCAAAAAGACTGGGTTATCTACTTATAAGAAAAGTTTGAATGAATGATAAAGCTACGCTTCTCAAAACATACCATTACTTTATCATGTACCTAATCTTGAATGTGCAGAATTGGAATTTATTGGCGGTTTTATAGCCACAAATCATGTGAACGGACAATGACCTCCAAAACCTCTATCTACCGTCTCATCATATAAAAATCGTAAACTTCTTCAATTGACACTGTTTTATTAGCTAATATAGTCTTTATGTTACTGTCATAAAGTTTATAGTCCCATAGGTCCATTTAATGTTAAAAACTACGCTTTCAGGGTAGTTACACATTCTACACACGACATCTTGGTATAACTTTTTTTTTTTTTTTTAGCCTATAGATATGCTCATGCATACTGTGCTGCCACGGGAAGATAGCGCAGTTATGTGGGACTGTAACCCACTAAAACTCCACGGTGTCCTCCTGTGCCGCTTGTGGCGGGAACACGGGTACGCGTTAGCACTCACCGCGAACCCGCCGCGGCTGTCCGTCACCGGACCCTCCTCTGGGGAGTACCACCCATCACCGGCGCACCAGAACACACTGTGCGCCTAGACTACCCTAGGGACCAAACCAGCACATGGTTGCCAGACGACCCGTGTATGGCACTCTTGGTCCCCTTGTGACGGGTCAGGGTCAATGGCCCCGCCACCTACCTATTTTTCGGCTGCAGGGGATAGGGAGAGCGGCCAACGCTATACCGGCACTACTCCTCCCCTGCGGCCCCACGGCGTCCAAAATCAGACGGTGGCGACCCCGTCTAGGCCGCGGAAGGTAGGGAGAGCGGCGCAGCGCAATACCGGCACTCCTCACCCGCCGCGGCCTCCAACCCTCAGCCGCGACATCGTATGGGTATGGGAGACCCCATACGACATCGCGGCCCGCCTCAGTTGCGATGTCGCCTAGGCAGCACCGCAACCTACATGTTGGCCGCTACGTCGTCGGCTTATCGGCAAAAGCCCTGACGAGCGGCCCCTCCTCGGGTTCCTCTTCGCTTCACCGTGGGTGACCAAGCCACAGTTACTGAGCCCCCCCGCATCGACAATGCGGGTACCCACCGGGGGGAATCTTGGTATACCTTGGTAGTCATAAATATGTAGCTGTAGACAGGCTAGTTACAAACTTGCTAATAAATAGTCTGATTGATTCAATTACTGTGTCGTGTCTTTGCCAGTCAGTTTAGCCAAATTAGTGTAACGATTAGTGTAACGAGCTCGATTTAGTGTAACGGCTAACTGACTACAACTATACATACATTATTGCTTTGTACTGATTGTACGCGACATGGCGTGGCCGTCCACACAATAGCTGATACAGCTTAATTTATGGATACTGTATTGGGTGATAAAATTTTATTGAGGAATAGATAATTGTGTGAGATTGTTCATTATCTTGTTAGGCTTTCATAAGGAAACTTGAGACAAGACAATCGAGCTTTTTATCCCACTGCAAGGAAAGGTTATGTTTTTCGCGCTTTTGTTGTATGTTTGTGTGTATATATGTAATATTCTTTATTAACTCATATCTTTCAAACCGCTAGACGGATTTATATAATTAAGACATCCTTTGATACGTCTTGACCATCCAAGTGAAGTTAAAAAAAAAACAAACATGGCGGTTTTTGGGCGCCATATTGTACGAGTCTCATTTTTTTTCTTCCAAACCCATCGAGCGGAAAAATATATACCACTTGCATGTTTAAAAGTAATTCGAAAATAAAATTGATAACTAAAAAGTTGTAAATAAAAAATATAATTTAAATATCAAGAATCCGAATGCGAACTAAAAAGCTGTAAACAAGAAAAAATCATCCTGTGCAGTCGGAGGATCAGGGGTTAGCCAGCTCGTGAATATGTATCCTCCGACTCCACACCATGACTTTTCTTCTTCACAGCTTTTTATTTCGCAATCTGGTTTTTGATTTTTAAATTAACTTTTTTTATTCGTGAGTCAGTCTCAAATGTGGGAGTCTTGTCAATTGGATGTTTAGATGATTATTAATCACACCTGAATGACTTAAGGCGGTACCCTGAGCAAAACGCCTCGCTAGCCGTTTTTCGTGCTTTTTTTATGAGCTATCTACTCGTTATTTAAAAAGAAATATCAATTAATAAAAATACATTAAATTTCTACATAACATTGATTCTAAAATGGTAGATTTCGTTTTTTTTTAATGTTGCATATATTTCACTAAACTCCTTCCAAAATAGAAATAATGATTGATAGCATGCATCTCCTCGTAAAGTGTTCATTACTTATTTTTTTTACTAACACAAATGGATAGACAATTTAATAACGAACATTTTTGTAGAATTGTTTTTTTCAAAAGACCAAAATTCGATTTTATAAAGATTTTATTCTAAAATCTGGGCGTATTCACTACTGTAATTCATGCGCCACCAGTGCCGCTAGACTAATAGGAATGCTCATATCGCATGCCGATTTTTTGGTCAGGGTACCGTCTTAAGCTTGACTAAATCGGAAAAATATCAATTACGGGCAGATCATTTCCTCGCAAAGTTGAGCTACCTTGATAGAACAGGAGCAGAACGTGCATATGGAGCTGAGCCGCATACCATGTTCGACTTGCTATCCTATCCTCTGTGCACTAAAATATGCAGACTAAGTGATATATGCGCTGTTACCGACGATGCTGTGGAAGACGCAAAGTTTAAGGCCAAACAATCTTACCTGTAAGATTCACATGTAGTAGATGTCAATCAGACTTTCTATTAGACCATTTTTTTGCTCGTGTGATTGTACATTAGTTTGGTTAATTATAAAAAAAAATACAAACCTGATTGACTGTCGAATAAGTGACACGAAGAAGAAAAAAAATTGCCTTACTAGGACATACAGTACTTTTTATCACATCTATTTAAAAATGGCTAGTTTTTTCCTTGTAAACAGGGACCAAAATAGTTTTTTAATCCCTTAGGTACCAAAATTGATTTGAATTTGGAATATGGATATTGTTAGTAAATGTTACAATCAGCAAAGAGATGAATCACAAACCATGCGGGTACAATGTATTGAATATTATTAATGAAAAAAAATAACGCGCAAAATTAAATTTGTAGTAGTACTGCCTTTGTTGGTAGTTGTTTCAATTTCAGATTTTAGAATTATAAAAAAATGAGCGCGTCTTCTTCAAGTTTTTTTTTTTCTTTTCTCTTCTGTAACTTGGCAATCTGTGTTGACACAATAAGCCAAACGCCTGACATTAGTTGGCTTTTATGTCATCATCGGCAGAAATAAATTTTTGGTAATTTCTTCGTATTATACATAAATATGTTTTTTTTTATTTTTTTTTATTTAAGTCTCGCAGTCAATGCAGGGACACCGTGCTGAACAATATATATATATATCAATCGGCTGAACGAGATACTCCCTGTACCCTGTAGCTTTGAGGCCAGTTGGTTGACGTGTGTTGATATTCTACTTTGGTAGCATTTACTATGTGTAGCAATCTCTTGTTTGACAGTAATGATATTTAGATCCTCGAGTATGTACTTATTGCTCACGTAGTAAGGTATGTCTAGCATTCCTCAAGTGAAAGTATTATAATCAAGTTTCTCAAAAACTACATCCTGAGAAACCGTTTTCCAAGACTATTTCTAATTTCCAAGCTATAAATAAATCTACAACTGTAATGGATGACACTAATAAAATTGTTACGAAGCACATTCATAATTGTTAAATATAAATATTAGCCTCTAATTATTCTGTTTTATGTATTATGGTATTTAATATTATGTAAATAAATAACGTAACGTTCTTGTTCATAAGTTGCACTTACTTATTTTCTCATAGAGGGTGATTAAAGTAAAGTGTCAACCTCGGGCACAACATTATTTTCAGCTCGAGTGACGTACATTGAATCCCTCGCTGCACTCAGGATTCTACTTTAGAACCCCTCGCTACGCTTGGGATTCTACTCTAGAAGCCTTCGCTCCGCTCTGGATTAAAAAAAACACTCTTGCCTTTAAAATAGTTGTTTGCTCCCTAGGTAAACAATCTACTAATTTTTGTTTTAATACGTTCCCGTGGGAAAAATTTCGAATTTCACTCGCTGCTTCTTGCGAAAGTTAGTATGATTTAAATTGTCACATTCTTTACCAGAGTTTATGTATGTATGTATGTATGTTAATGCAATATTTTGTTTAATCTTATAAAATGAGTTCTTGCTTAACTATTTTGTTTTGCATAAACAAAATTAAAGCTATTGTAACACAGATATCCTATCCCTTTTTAACAGAGTTCAAAAAAAAGAAGGAGCTTCTCAATTCGTTGGCATCTTTTATATTTATTTATGTTCTCCCAAAGACGCCTGGACTGATTTTGAAAATTCTACTTTTGTTTGAAAGGGTATCCTTTCCAGATAGTCCCATGATAATCTCAACAGGATCTGATGATGGAATCCTAGAGAAATCGAGGGAGCTCCTCAAATTTTACAATCATACACATAGCGATTTTTGCATTTTCATCAACATGGCAAGCATTTGCATTCAGAAAATACCATTTGGTGAAGTGGAACTGATGAAGACGACCACAGATGGCAACTGGAACTTCTCAATGATAAATGGTATTAATCAAAAAGGGTACCATCGATGAAGCTGGAAGGTAGGCACCAGAACTCCGTAATAAAGCAATGTATCCCAGTCGTGTTTAGGCTTGTTGGAATTGTTATGAGAAGCCCTCTGGCTATTAATAATTTTCATGGTAATAGAGGGAAACAAAACTAAAAAGAGAACATATTTACTATTCCAAACAAATCAAGTGCAAGTACCCGCGTCCAGCTTATTTAAGACCACTGTTCCAATGCTACGTGGGATGCGCGAGGAGATGTGCCACAGTTAGCTGCGCGATTCATTTGATTCCCAGTCACGCATCCGTTTTTAGCATGACTATGGCGAGCTGTGGACGATCCTGCCTAGGTTTTCATACAGCTGGTTGATTCTGCTAAAACGTAAATTGTGTTAAAGTGAACTATCATTCCGAATGACTGTAAAAAATTGCTAGGGATTGACAGCTTACGTCATCTAATTTTCCAAGGTGAGATTTTTGCAGAATCACACTACAGAGCACAGCATATCGATTCCTCTTGCCAACTACTGCTAGACACGGTGTTGTCAAATATTACCATATTAAACCCCATGCATAATAAGAATTCCCATTTAACAACCCGTGACAATACGGATGTTTTTTGCTTTATCAAGTAAATCAAAATTTACAAAGATAAATCGCATCATTTTTCAGGAGTGGGGGCTTGTGGCGTCACTTTTTTAGTACAAATTGTAACACACCGTGACGTCACACAATATTTGAACGCACTAAATCGTCGTATGTTTTTGTTTACGTGGCAAAAGAAAAATACGTGTCCAATATTTTAGGTTTTAGGTATCTAACTGACGGACTAAATAGATATTTATTTGTCAACTATCCTATTCGAACAATGTTTTTGGTTATATACCAATACCATCTCTCACTTGCTCGGTGCATATGGAGGGGGCATAAATATTGCCTGAATGATGTAGTCACTGCCCCGGTGTGCCAGTTTAGTGTTCTGTGATACAAAGCGTAGCTAACTAAACGTGCTTAGCTTATTATTATAAACCCAGTGTACTACCAGCTATCTGTTGTTTCACTTGCCTTACATTCGCATACACATCATTGGCGACGAGGACTTACCCACAATTTAAAGAAAAAAAAGTTTAATAATGCCACATTTTGGAATTTTAACGAATTTTGACCATAACATCCATACATGGCAAAACTATAAACAACGCATTATACAATGGTTCATTGCGAACGACGTGGACAGTGTACAGGATCCAAAGGGAGTGAAAAGTCGGGCAATATTGCTGAGTGCACTCACTGACAGCACGTACAAACTGGCAGCCGACTTGGCGTTACCGAAGGAGCTGACGCAGACGCCGTACGAAGGCATTCTCACACTTCTTGCAACTTACCTCTTTATTAGTCAATAATTGAAAATTTTACCCTATTTATTAGACCAATATAATGTTACCATCCCTTTTTATGTCCTACACAAAACCCTGACTGTTATTACTTGTATCAAATAGAAAAGTTAGTTTTGTTCTGAAACAGCCTACGAGGCAATGTCCATGTTTTTCTCAATGTGCCATTTCGATAAAATTTGAGGATCAAGTCACATTGATTGTTCAAGATATTTGATACTAGCTTTTATAACCTGATCCTCAATCAGAAACCCTTTAAGCCTTTTCAGTAGTTCAATCCCTGACATTATTTGAAAGGAATAAATTATGATTTACTAAAATACCAATACAGTGAAAAAGAATATTGTCATGTGATTCCGATATTTTGAAATTGTTTCATAATATATTCGAATTTATTTTTACTATGATCATTGATATAAATGGGCTCAAAGCGATGCGTTTTAATAAAAAATAAAAGTTTATGGCTAACTTTCGTTTTAGATATCACTTAAGTAATAGAAATTCTTTTTTAATTCAGTGAAATTGTTTAGTTATTTCATTTTTCACAAGTGTTTTTAGGGTTACGATGAAAAATCTTTAATGATTCACTGTTTGTCCGTCTATCACAGAGAATGTTGCAAAAGTGTCAGTTCTCGATGACGCAGGTACTGTACATAGATCGCTAGCCAAACTCATTATTTTTAACCGATTTCAAAAAGGAAGATTTTTACAATTCGTCTGTTTTAATTAATGTTTGTTACCTCAGAACTTTTTACAAGGTGAAACGATAAAAAAAATACAACCGAGTACCAAATAAAACACGGAACTCGGTAGTATTTTTTTTGTATTAGTTTTGTGAAAGTATGAACAGATAAATATTTTCGTCGATTTGTTTTAAATCGGGAACCATTGCTACGATGCGGTAAAATTAGAATCCTTATAAAAATCAACACACAATAATTAGGGAATAAGTTAGAAAAAAAATGAAATGAAAAAGTAAACTACGTTGGAAAGTAGGTAAGACTATTCCCACAACTTCAATAACCTGAACAGCGTCATCCTCAATCGCCATCATCATGATTTCAGACGAAAGACTTCCACTACTGAACATGTTCCTCCTCCACGCGTCGCCACATCACCCGGTCCTGTTGTTCTCTCATCCCTCAACAGATTATCGATACATCTTGTGTAACCTTCACCTTGTTCCATGAAAAAAGTATAATACGTTTTGTTTTCGATCTGACAGTCGGGGCACTCACCTGGAGTCTATAAATAACCCGTGTACGTTATCAAAACTAGAACAATACGGGGTAAACTTAGTGTATAGCATCCCTACCAACAACTGACCTAGTTAATAGTTCCTACTTTTGCATTATCATCCACCTATTCCCCGAAGGGATAGGTAGAAGTGAAATGTACATATACATTCGCTCTCACGCTCTGTTGTTTGTCTATGGTTTTGACAAATTATTAGTGAGTCGTGTGCGTTCATATCGGTCGTATATTTAAAATGTGTTATTTATATATATTTTTTATACTAACGACTCATCTTCTGTGTTTATATTATTTTATTGTTTTTTATATATATATTGTATGTTTAGTTTCCGAGGAGCTCGTGGCTAAATAATGACAGCCGCACGGGTCGATCTTCAAAGTTAAGCAACCCTTGCCGAGGTCGGTCCATAGATGAGTGACCATTTAAACATACCGAGTTTGCTCCGTGTCTCGGAAAGCACATTAAGCCGTTGGTTTCGGCTGTCATTTGAAAATCTTTGACAGTCTTTACGGGTAGTCAGAAGCTTGAGATCTGACACCAGTCTTGCCAAGGGGTATGTGTAACCCAGTTACTAGGTTGTGGAGGTCAGATAGGCAGTCGCTTCATGTAAAACACTGGTTAGCCGGTAGCCAGCTTAATCCGGCAAGACTAGAAGCCGACCCCAACAACAATTGGAAAAAGGCTTGGCAGATTATGATGACGATGTATGTTCCGTTGCCGTAAGGGTGTCCGTGGCATCAGCAATGGGCCTTATCAGAACACCTGTGCAGCGTTATTTACTTTTAGGTATCGCTGCATATGCTGAGATAGGAGCCTTTTTGGTCTCGCACGGGCTTTTTATGTTTTATTCATGTTTTTTTTTGTTTTTGCTTTCTCGTGTCTGTTGTGCGAGTCACAACTTAATATATTTTCTTTCTTTCTTCTTTAAATCAAAATCAAAAATCTTACAAATCAAATTATACTTCTTATTGCTGGGTTGTGAAGGTCTGATAGGCAGTCTAGCTGCATCTGGTCATACTGGAAGCTGCAGGTCAGCTTCCAACGTAGTTGGGGTAAGACCAGGCAGATTGTTTGCAATGTTCAGTTTTCTAACAATAGTTTAATTGTTATTTACCGGACATATATTCACAATTGTTACCGAGAATTCCCAATAACATTTGTGCGATCCGGTGATTGAACCCACAATCAACAGTCGTACTGGTTACACCACGCAACCAACAAATCAGTTGTACTTAGCAGTAGTTTTAGTTTTAAAACTTAGGCAAAGTCATAAGAACAACTTACCTACTTTCTGTTTTAGCTTTCTCTGAAAACAATAAAGTACCTTTTACTAGTAAGTTTGTTTGTTTTTATTTCTTTGTTCTCGTTTAGTTCTGTACCGGTAGGAAGGCTCGCTTTGTTTTAATGAAGTGACCTATATAAATCGTCTGAGTATTTTTTCCATCTGGTATTACAAAAACTCAAATGTATTATGGATACCCAGTACTCCAGTACTACCTGGTAAATATTTCAGTTTCTTTTTTCTTCTTCCTGTATTTTTTATGATATTATTGTTTTTTGTCTTGTCTAAAGACAGTACCTACATTATGTGATGGAAGAGTAATACGGAAATAGAAAGGGCCCTTATTTTCAAGTCTGGGTGGGCAACATCAGTTGGGATTGGTCATAACTTGGCAACCTCGGACTGGTTTTAATTTGGTACTTTTTGTATTTTTGAATTATTTGTTTTACTCTTGACACTTTTACGTGCACGTCTGTTTACATCGTTCTCACATATACCGATGTATTTTTCTAAGAAGAATGATGTAACCAAACACTTGTAATTAAAACTGATGGAAAAGAGTGCCCGTGAAATTCCTTGCACGTTCTTCTCCGTAAAGAACTACTGACGCTTGCGAATGTGTAACTAGATTCATTTTTTTTTTGTTTGAAAATTCAAAAGTACCTTTGAGGTTTAGTTGAAATAAACAATTTTGATTTTGTGTCGCATCTGCCTCACTCTTCTTTTCATGACCTTCTCAGGGCACAGTCTTGTTTGTTTCTTTAAAATATTACTGAGATTCGACCCATCCAATAATGTTGATATCTACTAAGCCAACTTTGAACCATTCGAAGATTTAAGAATTTGATATTTCATCACAACCGTTAGTTCAAGTTACCAGGGTATCACGAGACACAATTAGGGGAGATCGGGGCTATAAGTGCGGGGTAAGTTGTTCCAAGGTAGAGCAGTGGTGGCCCAATGGTATCGGCCGCAACTTACAAGTTGTAGGTCATGGGTTCGAGCCCAGGCAGACGCTTTACTTTGTTTAAATCATTTCTTCATCACTGCTCTCAAAACGATGAAAGAAAACATCGTGAGGAAACCGGCATGTCCTAGAACCAAAAATTCGAAGACATGTGACATCCACCGAACCTCACTGGGCCCGCGTGGTGGATTACGGCCCATTCCCTCTCACAGAGAGAAGGCCTGTGTCCCAGCAGTGGAAACATTAATAGGCTGATGATGATGACGATGATGAAGTTGTTCTAATGAGGATAAGAACGCAAGTAAAAAACGGGGCGATTCAAAGATGTTTGTCGCGAAACGTTATGACACTATGGCGGTGCAGGAGCCATTTTAGTTGCTTCCATTATGGTAGAATAGTAGTTATGGAAAAAAAAAACAAAATCTACGGAACAACTTACCCCACGGTATAATATATATTTGCCTTTGATTTTTTTGTCAACTGTTAATAGTACACAACAAATAGACACATATTTTTTACGAACTATAAAACATTTAATTAACTATAAAATATAAGAGATTTAATTTTTGAAGTATAAGTTTGTATTTGTAACGACGGAACAACCAGCCCCATAGCGGGGTTAGTTGATCCGTTCTGACCGATCTCATATAAAATGTTTTGATAAAAAAACAGTTTTGGTACGATGCACAAAACTATATCACTATTCAGAAACGTCAATAATCATTCTTTAAATATGTGCGTAAGCCACACAGTATTATACACTATTTTCATAGCTCAATTTTGTATTTTACAAAAATCGGCACGTTATCCCCTTTAGAATAAGGCCTCCTTTCTATCTACAAGCAATCTGCATGCAAGTTTGATTAGATTGCGCGGTACGATCGAGCGATTGATCGTAATATTATACCTAACATTATTAACATTTCTGTCTACCGCTGTGTAGGCAACAATTATAAGCAACTTGCATCCGAGATGGTTACTGGTAGAAACGTGGCCTAACTATGTTCTTCATCCTGCATTTTACAAAGTCCATCAAATAAATTCTTCCTCAAAAACTTTTTTTACAAAAAAATACAACCAACTTCCAAATAAAAATACTAAAAGGTGAAAAACGGTGTTCCGGTTTTCGTTTCTTCGTTTTTTTTTCACCGACTTCCGAAATTGAAGATATTTGCCACTTTGTAGTGTTTTTTTTGGAAGTCTGTTGTATTTTTTTTTGTAAAATAGTTTTTATTTTTCACTTTTTAGTGGTTTATAATGGACAAGTTCTAAAGTAAGGTACCTGTAATACCAACAGGGATGCCAGAATAGATTACGCGAATAACATGTAACTTGAACATAACCGGTGGAATGAGAGTGTACCAGGGTGAACTGTACACGTCTAAGTACCCGTTTAGAGCATACTGGCGTGATGGTATGTTATGAAATGATGTAAACAATAAACAGACGTGCGATAATAATTTATTGAAGATTTCTGTTGTTTATCTCCGAAGTTCTTCATCAATTTTTTACCAAATTTAAATAGAACCATTTCGGGATAATCTTCTTTCGAACAAAAAAACAATGTTGCAAATCCGTTTACATACGAGGGATTTATGCCCGAACATACATAACATATATTTATAAATATTCAAATTGAGAACCTCCTCCATATTGGAAATTCGGTTAAAAACCATGAGCACTTTCAATAAAATTCCTCTGAAAAAGTCTTCGTTATGAGGAAGATTTATTTTCTCTTTAACGCCGTCTGACCTAGCTACCTATTGAATTATTCAGCAGCTTATGACCTTCAACCAGGTTGTGTAGACCTCTGTAGCCAAAATAACTTCTGATAGAAACATGTCAGTTACTTCTCACGACTTTTTGATGATCTGTTTCTCTTTGCTAATATTCTAAAGCTTTGGTCTTTTGATCGGAACTTACAACGCTGCGGGGTGCGTTGCCGGACACAACAAAATGTACATACAGGTGGTAAATACGAGTACGGTACAGGTGGTATAAGATGTATAAGTTACAGAAACAATTATGGACCCTGTCGGGCACAGAAACATTCTAGATACAGTCAGTGTCTAGGAGAGGAATAGCACTTATTATTTTCCTAATTAACATTTTAATTATCAATTCCCTATCTATCTGTTTTTAAACATACGTTTATGGATCCAACACCGCAAACCGTCGTGTTGTGCGGTTCGATCAATAGACCTTTATGAGGATAATAGTTTTGTTTGTAAGAGGTAGTTTCTAGAAATGCTGATCTTATCAAAAAAATCTTCCATGGATCGAACTATACATTCTTAGAAGTATTTTAAGGTATGGCTTAGTTCTACACTGACGATGTTGTAATTGTAATATGTTAATGTAGCAAAATTTTAGACAAGTTGCAGTCTCAATTCACTTTAATCATATTTTAATTTGTACTAGCCAACAATACAAATACTATAAAACTAACAAATAAAAATACATGCCTAGAAAATCACAAGAAACATAACTTCTTATTACATTACAATTTCAATAGAAATCAGACCAAGATCTATCTTTCTAAATGCAAATTGAACCCTCTATTCTATACCTTTCAGACTTCAGTATACTCGTACAGCCTTCAACATCAATTTCGAAATCAGCAAACATAACTCCAACATCCCCTTTTACACTGTCACATTTACTTAACATGTTACAGATTCATCTTGTCAATAAATAGCCAGAACCATTAGCAAGATTAAAGGGTTCCATCAATGGGACAGTACCTGGCTGGCCCACAAATGGGACGGTACTTGTCGCCAAGCTAACCTTTTCAAGGGAAAGATCGTCTGTGCAAATACAGACTGAGCTATTTTTGGTTTTTTAGGTTGTTAAGTTACCCTGGTGATGCTAATTGGTAGTTTAATATTTCGTTTTAATATTTAATCAAAAGCAAAGTCTGTAGTAGTAAAAGGTCTCGCAAATTGTCTTCAAATGTCGAAATTATGCTTTTTTCACTGCACCGCTATTATTTTATGATTATTTTCTACGCTGGATCCAAGTGTTTTTTTATATAGTGATCTCGCGCTTGACTACTATCTCATCTGAGGGCGCCCACACAAAACTGCGAATTTGCATCGCATCGCAAATATCTGCGAGCTAGCACGTACTAAATGTAAAGAAATCGCGTCGCATCGCATCGCATCGCAGTTATGTGTGGGAGCCCTCAATAGTAAGTGATTATGAGGTCGACGGTGAAACACCCTTACCTAGAAGTAACCTATTTACTCTTGACTTACACACACACACCTAGATTGTAGCTATCGGGAAACACAGACTCCGGCAGGGAACTCCACTCCTTAGCTATATGCATAATAAAAGTATTCCCAAAACGTTTTGGGCGTATTTGGTGGGATGTCCGCCATGTATCGATGGCGCATCGGCATACGGCATAGTCCGATGATGAAACGGGCTAGGCAAAATTAGATCATGCAATTCCATCGCACACTCCCCGCATTGTAACCGATAAAAAATCGACAAGTTGGCAACTCGCCGACGATGTTCAAGGCCCAGAGCCTTGACTTGACCAGTGCCTCATTGCCGGTGAATCGTTTCTCTAGGAAATGTAGAGCATTGATTTCCTCGGCCCTTTTCTAGTGGTCTTCACTTTGGATTCCGGCTTTTAAATGTTGGGAATAATGTGGCGCGCTTGTCTTATAAAACACAAAGCGCGTGTAGACATTTGACGGCATCAGCGTAGTGAATTAAAATAGCAGTTTGATATTTTTATTAAATTCAATCAATTAATTTCTCTACATTTTATCATGATGCTGCGCGCACATATCCGAAAAATTCAATTACATAAACGTACACAAACGTCAATTAAATTAGTGTATTTACCAAAATTTTATTCTGTACGCATTCTCGGAAAATTATCTAGTTCAATCTCTCGTTCACTATATTATTGGTTGCTGAAATAACTAAATCTAATAAAATGATTTCACAGATTCAACAGCACTCGTTTTCTCTATCAATTTCTTTTTGACATTGACACATATGGATTTATTTAAATAGCTTATCTAGACACAAGAAATAAAAGAAACCCCGGCACATTTTTATTTCATGCTACATAATTTAGCTAGTAGTAGACACACTCTGATGGACAATCTATTGAACATGAATTATGGCACGATATCTTGCTCCGTCCGATCTATAACTTTTGAACGGCTTCACCGATTTTCTTCAAACTAAGCTAAGAACACTCTCGATAAAGTTACCTTTATACAGACTGATACACAAATAAACACGTCAAACTTATAACACCCCTCTTTTTTTCGTCAGGCGTTAAACATGTCGTTCCATAAGTGATGACGTTGGTCGCACGTGGTATGTTGTCGCCAGTGACATTACGATAGCGCTTGACATTCCCATAAGTTATTGTCTATTACCATTAGCTATCGCGATGCTTACAATGATAGTTATTTCTTTCGAGCCTCTGAGTCTGAAAAATCAGCGGTAAGTCCGACCGAAGTTAGGGCATATAACTGATCAACGACCTATTCTTGCTCGGATGCCTCACGCAGCTTATTTTTATTGTTATCTTAGTAGTTATTGTTTATATTTAGTAGTGTTGTATTATTATTGTTTTATTTTATGTGCGTCAATTCTTGGCGGAATAAATTCTTTCTGTTTTGTATTACCGTTTTCTTAGTAGTAGTAAGTCAGCTTAAACACAATTCCAAGGAATCTTAAAAATCTTCGCTTGTATTCTTTCAAAGCGTTCCAGAATATTTGTTTTTCTAGTACTTATTTAGAGTATTATTTTGGTTTGGTCTGAAACAATGGTTGAGCTATCTTTAAATACCTCTTTATAATTGAAACAAAAGTTTTCAGGATTGTGGTCAGTGGCTGGAGTCTAGACAAAACTAAAATAATAATTTTATTGAAATGTTTAAATAATTTCTAGACCAAACTTTCTATAGAAACGTTGATATTGCGATAATTTTGAAATTTGCAGTTGATATTAAATGGTTTATTTTGATTAGTTTTAAAACAATCTATATTGCTTTAATAAATGATCAATCAAAGAAATGCCCAATTTAAGTAGTAGCTCTTGCAGGCCACATCATAGCACGGTAAGTCAATGGGGCTGAAAGGTTCTAGAGTTACGTACGGCCGCGTACCGGAATAAGCAGCGATGAAAGACCTGGTGAGCGCCGTGGTAGTCCATTGAATGCGAGAAACACAGGACCAGTCAAAGCGGTGAATCTCTTTTTAGGGTTCCGTAGCCAAATGGCAAAAAACGGAACCCTTATAGATTCGTCATGTCTGTCTGTCTGTCTGTCTGTCTGTCTGTCTGTCTGTCTGTCTGTCTGTCTGTCTGTCTGTCTGTCCGTCCGTATGTCACAGCCACTTTATTCCGAAACTATAAGAACTATGCTGTTGAAACTTGGTAAGTAAATGTATTCTGTGAACCGCATTAAGATTTTCACACAAATATAAAAATAAAACAATAAATTTTGGGGGTTCCCATACTTGAAACTAAAACTAAAAATATTTTTTTTCATCAGACCCATACGTGTGGGGTATCTATGGATAGGTCTTCAAAAATGATATTGAGGTTTCTAATATCATTTTTTTCTAAACTGAATAGTTTGCGCGAGAGACTCTGCCAAAGTGGTAAAATGTGTGTCCCCCCCCCTGTAACTTCTAAAATAAGAGAATGATAAAACTAAAAAAAATATGTAATGTACATTACTATGTAAACTACCAGCGAAAATTGGTTTGAACGAGATCTAGTAAGTAGTTTTTTTTTAATACGTCATAAATCGTAAACCGCAATTTACCAAGTACGGAACCCTTCGTGCGCGAGTCCGACTCGCACTTGGCCGGTTTTTTATTTTCTTCCTGTATCGTGGGTGCATTTACAAACATTTAAACTTACATACACAAAACCCAGTGCCAGCACAACTATCTGTAGGTCATACAAATATTTGTTCCGTGCGGGAATCGGACTCGCGACACACAGCGCAGCAGTTAATCGCTCAACCACTCACTGCGCCAACCGTGCGCCCAAAATCATAGTGGAAGCCTTTATTCATTAGTTGACGTCTTTCAGCTGAAATGATGATGAATTGAAAGGTAAAAAAACAAATCCCTTGGGGTCTCAATCACGACGGAGGAATAAGTACCTCCAAGAAGGAGAGAGAGAGAATCATAGGAAAGAAAACATATTTTTTTAACAAAAAAAAATACTGAGAGCATACTTTTGTAGGTCTACGACGACGACATAATCATAATTTAGACACCAGCCCACCAATATTCCAATGAAGAAATATCGGTCAATATGACATGGTATTGTGGGTGACTAAGTAACAAGCTATATTGCTAAGCCAGTGATTCGTGCAGTAGGAATACTTAATAGCATCTCTCTGCGTTTAGACATATTTTCTTGTTCTTTGACGGAATTCCAGAGGGTGACACTTAGTGTGTTGTCCACTGTGTAACTTGTGCCTCTATCTAGACCCGTTACTTGGGATTGTATAATTAACAATTTATGACTTTTGTTAGCTTGGGTCTTACCTGTTAAAACAAATGTATGTGTTAATGAATAAATGAATAAATGAATAAAAATAAAAAATAAATATTGTACCATTTATTGCAACACCATACGATCAACTCCGGAGATAAATGAGTCTGTCGAACGGGAAACTGCTCTTAATTATTTATGCACTCCCATCGGCTCTAAAACGAACATCTTGCGCCAGCTCGTGCCAATACATTCTGCAGATCATTTATAACACCGTCAACGTCCACAGGTGTATATTGGTAATAACTAATAATAATCTTATTACCATCTAAGTGACATCTTGAATGATAATATTTTATAATAATGTGATATTATTTTCTTTTACTATTTGCTTTTATTTTCTTCTTTTAAGTCATCTTATTATTTCATTGATATGACATTCAAACTAATTTATGTTTTGTTTTTGTTTAGTTTGTACCTGACAGCACTTTTTATATTTCATTGATATTTATGACATTTTATGATTTTACTGTACTTTGTTGACATCATTTGATTTTATTAATCTATTTTATGATTTGATTGAACTTTTTTGTCATTTTATTCTTTTGGGTTTTTTTTACCAAACATGTTTTTATGACATTTTATGATCTTACTGTACTTTTCTGTTATTATTTTATATTATAAATCGTGATTTTTCAATACATTTTATGATTTTATTTTATTTTCTTTTACATTATTTTTTTTTACTAACCACAATTCTCTATGACATTATATGATTTGATTATACCTCTCAGACATTTTTTTTTTAAATTTGAATTTGATTATATATGATATTTTTATGACTTGATAAAGATGACGATCTATTGTTATTTTTTTTTGGTTTTTTTGGCATTCACTTACGATCAATTTATTGTTTTGTTTAAAATTTATAATCCAAACGTTCTTTATAACAATTTAATTAATATAAATAATTTTGTAAAACTTTATATTTGTACGCCTCGATAGGCAAAACACGTATGTGCTACAAATTAAGTCATCATCTTAAATGCATAAGGTATGTAAAGACATTTTATGGCAAATAAGTTATCTACAGTCTACTACAGTCCGTAACAAAGATAGTTTAAATGTTGCTTTAAATGAAGTCGACATTGACCTCGTAACCGAAGTAAAATTTTTAGGTATACATATTGACCAACTGTTAAACTGGAAACCAGAATTAAAAGCAATTGGTGCATCAGTATCGTCTGCATGTTACGCTCTGAGAGCCCTGAGAAATGAAGTTAGCATAGAACAGCTAAAAATTGTATATTTTGCGCTAGTGGAGTCCAAAATTAGAAATAGTATACTTTTTTGGGGAAATAGCTATGAATATAATAGTAGAAGAGCTTTTCTACTACAAAAACGTGCAATTCGTACCATGGTTCGCATCTCACAAAGGGAAAGCTGCCGACAACATTTTATCAATTTAGGCATACTTACGGTACCAAGTCTTTATGTACTGGTACTTTTGAGTAATATGGCCAAAAACATACGAGACTATGAGACAGTAGAAGAACGGCAGATAAGGGAAGGCACGCGTAGACTGGACTTGAAAAATAAAGATCTAACAAATCATAACCTAAGAATTGTTAAACACAGTCCACGAAACCAGTCTGAAAAATTGTTTAACAAGTTGCCTATAGACATAAAAAGTGCTGTCTACAATAATGGTTTCAAAATAAAACTAAAACATTTCCTATTGAATAAGTGTCTATATGCTGTAGAAGAACTGTAATTTTATTTTATTTTATTGAGATAGTCAAGTTCGTTCTGAGTTATTAAACTAACCACAAATTCATTATTGTTAATTAATCTTTTATCAATCTATGCTAATTTTTCTTTAATTAATTGTTTTATTGTTATTGTTTTTAATTTTAAAGGGTTGGCCATATTGTTTATTTTCCATTTTATTATTTAATTTTATGTTGAAATGAAATATTGAAGAAATGACAATTTTATTGTTTTAAATTTGTTTATGTAATCTGTTTTAGTTTGTACGTGGTATACTGTATTTGTCTAATTTAGTGTGTAAATTCAAATACAAGTTACTTGTTTATGAATAAATGACTAATGACTAATCTTTATCTATTGAATGTAAAATTATTTTTGCATAGATTTATATATCGCTAGTCCAAATATGCGTTAAATCGCTGTAAGGAATCCTAGTGTAATTAAATCATTCGCTTTGTAAAAAATAACGGTTGTATCATTTACCATTTCCTTCAAAGAATTTCCTAAGAAATTGTTTCAAGATTAACCTCCTTCGGCAGTTGGGTAAAAATGATTGATCGATTTATATATAAGTATATCGCTAAACACAGCGCTGAAATCAAAACTACACAGAGATTTATTTAGGCACTCGAATAACCGTTTAGGCTGTGGCAAGAAATTCCTAACGTACCTATCACAAAAAATCTGCTATCTTGACAAAGGTTACAATGACAAAATTCACAGAGTAGGAATATCTGCGAAATCGACAACCATAACTCTTTTCCTTCCAATATATTTTTACGATCTCCGAAGATATACACGAGATCCATTGGGAACGATTGACGATATCGAACCGATTGAAAAGGAAGGGTATTTGATTAAAAAACTTCGTCATTTAGTGGATTAACCCTAAAATAATTGTAATTACTTATCTTTTGGTATTAAAAGTAAATTTAAGGACCTCAAAACTAGGATGATTAGGATGCCCTAGTTTTCAGGTCCATAAATTATAAAATGGTGATGGACTGGACCTTTCAGCTCGAACTCCAGATTTGTTTCGAGTGCCTAGGGAGCTCCGTAGACGAATACAGCGATGGGTTCGTGGAAGCTGTCCATACGGTCGGGTCTAAGTTTTTCAAGACCCGCCGTAGAGATAGGAACAAAAAGCTCTCTGATTCTACTCTCAAGCTCATGAAGGAGAGGCGTGAGATGATCTTTTAGTCTTCAGACTATGCAATGAAATACTGGCAGCTAAATAGACGGATCTCAAAGTCCTTGAAAAGCGACCTCCGCCGCTTTAATACCGAAAGTATTAAAGATGCGATTGAGTGGAACAAGGGCTCCAAGGTCTTTGCATGAGATCTGTCTATTGGGAAGAGCCAGCTCACGAAACTGCAACCGATGATGGCAGGAAAGTGTCCGCCAAACCATTCTATGGGCAGTTGTACACGTCAACCAGTAAACCCTAGAGCTAGATTGACCCGACAATATACCGAAGACATTCCGGACGTCAGCCTGTACGAGATTAGGATGGATCTGACACAGCTTAAAAACAACAAGGCGCCGGGTGATGACGGAATCACGGTTGAACTCCTGAAGGCGGGTGGAAAACCGGTCCTCAAGGCCTTTCAGAAGCTGTTTGATTCCGTCATACTCGAGAGCAAAACGCCATAGGCATGGTGCAGGGTTGTGGTGGTACTCTTCTTCAAGAAGGGTGACAATGCCCTACTGAAGAATTAAAGGCCCATCTCACTTCTTAGCCATGTCTACAAGCTGTTTTCAAGAGTCATCACAAATCGTCTCGCACGCAGGTTTGACGATTTCCAGCCTCCCGAACAAGCCGGATTCCGTAAAGGCTTCAGCACCGTAGACCACATACATACGCTGCGGCAGGTTATACAGAAGACCGAAGAGTACAGCCTGTCTATCTGTTCAGCGTTTGTGGACTACGAGAAAGCATTCGATTCGATCGAGACTTGGCTGTACTGCTCAACGGTGCCAAATTGACTACCGGTACATTGAAGTGTTGAAGTGTTTGTACAAAAACGCCACCATGTCTGTTCGACTTCATGATCAGACCTCGGAACCTGTCCTTCTGCATAGAGGTCTGAGACAGTGAGACGTTATATCTCCAAAGCTGTTTACCGCTGCACTGGAGGATGTCTTCAAGGTTCTGGACTGGAGAGGGCTAGTCATCAACGTCAATGGCGAGTACATCACTCACCTTCGGTTTGCCTACGATATAGTGGTTATGGCTGAGACCATGGAGGACCTCAGTACAATGCTCGATGATCTCAGTAGAGCTTCCGAATGAGTCTTAGGATGAACATGGACAAAACCAAGATGATGTTGAATGCCCATGGGTGTAACACTCCTATCAAGGTCGGAGACTCTACACTCGAAGTTGTGGGCGACTATGTCTACCCGGGCGAAACAATCCAATTGGGTAGGGCCAACTTCGAGAAAGAGGTCAACCGTCGAATCCGACTCGGCTGGGCAGCGTTTGGGAAATTGCGCAGTATCTTCTCGTCCAACTAACCACAGTGTCTCAAGACGAAAGTATATTGCAAGTGTGTGTTGCCAGTGACGACATATGGCTCCGAGATATGGTCGCTTACAATGGGCCTTATCAGAAAGCTTGTCACTCAAAGGGCAATGGAGAGGGCTATGCTCGGAGTTTCCTTGCGTGATCGAATCAGAAATTCAGAGATTCGCAAGAGAACCAGCGTTACCGACAAAGCCCGAAAAATTGCTAAACTTAAGTGGCAATGGGCAGGGCACATTGCTCGCAGAACATCCGTTCTGCGAGCAATGTCCGGCCGATGGGGTTAAAAGGTTCTGGAGTGCGACCGCGAACCGGAAGACGTTGCGTTGGAAGGATTCCCACCAGGTGGACCGATGACCTGGTGAAGGTTGCGGGGATCCGCTGGTTGCGAGACGCATGGGACCGGTCAATGTGGCGACGCTTGAGGGAGGCCATCTTTCGGCTAATATTATGATGATGATGATGGACTGAACATATGCTTATAGATACGAGTGGTAAATGGATAAAAACCATAACAGAGTGGTATACCAGGAATGGCAAAAGAAGTAAAGGGCGTCAAGCAAAAAGATGGCAAGATGACCTCAAAAAGTTAGCGAGTCCAGAGTGGACAAGAACAGCTAAGGACAAGCAGAAATGAAAAGCTTTAGAAGAGGCCTTTGTCGGTAGACAAGCTGTGAAGTGAAACCGATCGTGTAGTCGAGTTAATAAATGAGTATTATTATTATTTTCAAGTGTTTCAAATTCTCAGCTCTTAGGCTGGTTTAAGCTACATTTACGGGCCGAGACCAAGTAAATACAGCGTGTGGTGTGTTATGTTGGGGATGAATGATGTGGACCTATTATATTATATAGATTTTCGTTTAGATCAATTAAGTAACTTCAGACTATGGAAAATGTAGTTTGGAATAACGCCTGTTGTAGAAAGGACTATGGGGACCACATAAACTTTTTTTGCCGCCATATCCCAACTATTTCGTTCTTGAGTTCTGCGTATTTACTTAATTTTTCAGTGATTGTCTTCTGACTGTTGAGCATATTGGGGACTGTTATGTCTATCAGGTAAGTTACTTTATTTACTTTATCTTGCAAGGTTATGTCCGGTCTATTATAGTGAATGGTCTTACCGGTGAGAATGGCGCGGTCATAGTAGAGCTTATGTGTGGTATTTTCTAAAAGGATTTGTGATGCATAGTTTTAGTAAGGAGTATTAGTGCTTTATTATTGTTATTATTAATAAGAAAAAAATAATGTGTGTATTGTAAACTAGTAGAACAGCAATAAAGGCCTACTTTATTTCATTTTTATTTTATTTATTATATAAGCCGGAAAACCTGTCATTTTATTTTTATTTTTATTATGAGAAAAAAAATTAGCACTAAATTAGGATTTGACACCTTCTTAAACTCAAGGACTTAAATCTGGAAGCCGCCATTAGTCTACAAGGTGAGTTACTAACATTTTTGGATCTTGGTCTGATTTATAAATAATTAAATTGCAATAAATAAACATATCCGCAATGTTGGTACACCTGTGCCTGGCCCTTTAGAGAATGCGAAGAAGGTATGTTAGAGGAAGTAATTAGTAAGTTGCAAATTTTTGCTGCCCAGTAAGCATTGTAGTACGCCTGTAAAATGACAAACATATGACACAGGTGTCCATTATGCGGTTACCACTTTTCAACATGCTGTTAGTCGACATAGAATATTGAGAACCATCCCCACAGCTCGTGCCAAGCATAATATTATTTCCCGTTACACTGAATAGCCTGAGATCCTTAATAAGGCTTCATCTTTCAACAGTGCAGCTACAACCTGAAACTTTACCGAGTCGGGGGCTATTTCATGAAGGAAATATACGAGAAGTTGTTTAGGCTCAAGTTTTGTTGTGTTGTTGAACTTTAGTTTAATACTTATGAAGAAATGTGATCGCAAACATCCGACTGAATTGCCTTAGTAAAAAGTCATAATTTGAGGTTTGGCTCTCGCCTATTTCCTCCTCCAAAATTGGACCAATTTAAAAGATATTCAACAAACTGTAAAAAAACGTATATACTGTGCCCCTATGTTTTCCTTTTTACATTTATAGTTATCAAATTTGTTCACTATGTCTTTGTTAACGGCGCAATTTTAAGCATCTTTATTTATCATCAAAACCGAAAACATGCACACAACATATATCTTTCTTTTTCAGCTTCTGGAATTTATTTTAAACCTCGAATTATTAGTTTTTACTTAGGAAATTCAGTCGGCTTTCTGCGACCGCTTTTCCTCTTAATCGAAATAAGGACATACCTTATGGGCGGAAGTCCTCCAACCCGCGACAGGCAGCGCAGCAGGCGATCGCTCCACCACTACGCCAATGGTGCCGTCAATTCGGTCATACTAGACCGAAACAAACTCGTCACGCGATCGGCTATCTTCGTGAGTGGTGGTGGGCGCGAGTCTATTTGGAACGCGTAAATGCAAACATTTAGACGACCAAATGTTTACTATTGAAATCTTTGGTGAAAGTATTTACGCAGATATCTATTTTACCTAAAATTCGAAGTCATGTGAATCCGCCAACCCGGACTGGGCCCACGTAGTGGGTTACAGCCCACTCTCTCTCACGGAGACCAGCACTCTACTTGTATATCTGTTTGACACCACGAAGCACACTCCTTCCCGATATTATTTTGATAACTGAACAGAGGCCACTTTTGGGGGCCGAGTCACCCACGTCCGTAGGAGAGTACCCTTAGATTCCCTACACGTGGTCCCCGGGTGGTGCAAATCAGGTGACACAACTGGTGGTAGGCTTCGGCCGAAGGCTTGTGACCACCCACTGAGCAAAGACGTACCGCCAAGCGGCCTGGCCGTGTTCCGGATACGATGCTCAGTGTAGCCATCTAGAGGAGTTGGGTCGAGATAGCTGTTCCACTGCAAGCAGACCAGTCTGGCGCGCGCTGTTATGGGCGTATCGGGAGACTAGTCGCGGAGGGTAGCGGGATCCGAGGCACGGTGCACCGCTGGCCGACCGCAGGTAGTTGGGGGCCCAAGTAGTGTGCCAGCCACACATGAAAGGCTGCCCCACCAACTGTCGAAAAATCCCGGAATGCACTATCGTGCTGGTTGGCGACCAGAAGGGAGGGCCCGATAGACATTCCGGGGGGGCTCGGGCGTCCCCGCAGTCTCCGGGCTAGTGCCCCAATGATGGCGTCCTTTCAGTGCGTGTCTGTAGGTTAGCAGCGTGGAACCTCGTCTCACTTCCTACTCCTCTCTTCCATTCACTCTTCTTTAAATGAAAATGCCAAGGAAAAAAAATACAGGATATAAACAGCGGCTGCACCCCCTCCCACACAAAGTGCACCTCACCAACATTAGAGGTCTGCACTCAAATCTCTCTGCAGTCCACTACCACCTGGAGACTGAAAAACCAGCGCTGTTTTTCCTTACGGAGACGCAGATAGCGAGTCCGTCGGACGCGTCGTACCTATCTTACCCAGGGTTTACCCTGGAGCACAATTATAAACCGCGCGCGGGAGTGTGTATGTACGCCCGTGACGACACTTGCTATCGGCGTCTCCGTAACCTTGAGGACCCAAGATTTTCGACGCTGTGGGCTCTAGTGGACACAGGTCTGGATAAAATTATCTACGCCTGTGTCTACCGCTCGCACAGTGGAGATCAGGAGACAACCAGGCTCACAGAGTACCTCAGTGAGGCGACTGATGCGGCACAGCAGCGGTACCCTTCCGCCCAATTAGTGTTACTGGGGGACTTTAATGCCCACCACCAGGAGTGGCTCTTCCCATACCAGTGCACTGACCATGCTGGACGGGAGATGCGTAAGCTTGCGCTTGCGCTTAACCTTACCCAGCTGGTCCAGGGGGCAACGAGGGTGCCGGATGTTGATTCGCACACGGCCAATTGCTTGGACCTTCTGCAGACAACAGAGCCAGACCGATACTCTGTGTCGATAACTTCACCTTTGGGTAGTTCCAACCATTGTCTGGTGAAGTCTGTGTCCGTCTACTCCCCGCCCGATCCCAGCCCAAGAGGCACGCGGCGGGTTTGGCGGTACAGGTCAGCAGATTGGGATGGCATGCGATCTTTCTTCGCATGTTATCCTTGGCAGCCTACTTGCTTTTCTTCGGATGATCCTACGGCGTGCGCGGACAACGTGACGGATGTGTTGCGTCAGGGAATGGAGTACTACATTCCGTTTTCTGACGTAACAATGACCAATGTTGACCGGCCGTGGTTTGGCGCTGAATGTCATCGCGCCGACGCGCTTAAACATGAGGCGTACCTGGCATGGGTTGACGCTCGTTCCCGCAAAGCGAGTGACGTGGGTCAAAGGAAGAAAGCCTACAACAGGGCTGCCAAGTCCTGCAAGAAGGTGTTGAGAAGGGCTCGGTTCGACCACATTGGCCGAATAGGGGCCAAACTTGCTTCTTACCCAGCAGGTAGTAAAGCGTTTTGGTCCCTGGCTAAGTCGGTCGAGTCCAACTTCAGCCGTCCCTCACTACCACCACTGCTGAAACCCGACGGGTCGCTGGCCCACTCTGCTGAGGAGAAGGCAAATTTATTTGCCTCTCTTTTTGCGGAATCTTCACGTCTGAACCCTGGTGACGCGCGGCCCCCTTCTTATCCTGATGGATGCGAGACGAGTATGTCGGACATTCGTATCCATCAAAAGGACGTCCGTAAGGTACTGCGCAACCTCGACGTGAACAAGGCTAGTGGCCCGGACGGAATACCAGCAATAGTTCTCAGAACCTGTGCGCCTGAACTGTCTCCGATCTTGACACGCCTATTCCGCCTTTCGTATGAGACTGGAAAAGTGCCGAATGCTTGGAAGCTAGCTAACGTACAGCCCGTGCCCAAGAAACCCTTCTTGGGCTCGACTACCCAGTCGAGCTGACCCGGCCAACTACAGACCCATCTCTGTAACGTCCATACTCTGTAAGAGTATGGAGCGTGTACTTAACACGAAGCTCCTGGCATACCTAGAATCTAACGATATCCTTAGTGACCGCCAATACGGCTTCCGCCGAAATCGGTCTACTGGGGATCTTCTAGCGTATGCCATTCACATCTGGAGTGAGGCCATCGAGAGGCACGGGGAAGCGCTTGCCGTCTCCCTCGACATCTCGAAGGCTTTTGATAGGGTCTGGCACGAAAGCCTTATTGGTAAGCTTCCTTCATTCGGTTTGCCCGGTGGTCTGTGTGATTGGATTGCAGACTTCCTGAGAGATCGGTCCATTCGAGTGGTTATCGATGGCTGCTCGTCTGACCAATTGGATATCAATGCCGGGGTCCCTCAGGGGTCGGTACTCTCAGCAACTTTATTCTTGCTGCATATTAACGATCTGCTTAAACCCGGCACCTTTGGGTATGCAGACGACAGCACTGTTGCTGAGAGATACTTGTCCAACGCTCGTGCTACCGGGACTCAGATCCGGTCTCTCCGGGAGGCCATGGTGGAGCGCTTGAACCTGTCCTTGCAGGCAGTCTCCGAATGGGGCGATGCCAATCTGGTCAGGTTTAATGCCGCTAAAACCCAGGCGTGTCTTTTTTCCGCTAAAAAGAGCCAATTTTTACCCAGATCCAACTTTCCGAGATGCGACCGTGCCAATAACTGACCATCTTGAGCTTCTTGGCGTTACGTTGACATCTACTCTCAATTTTGGCCCTTACATTGAGGCAAAGGCTCAGCTGGCTGCCAAAAAGCTGGGGATCCTTGCAAAGGTGAGACGGTACTTCACGCCGGAACAACTCCTCAACTTGTATCAAGCGCAAGTTCGATCATGCATGGAGTACTGTTCTCATCTCTGGGACGGATCAGCCAAATACCAGCTTGACGCACTAGAGTCGATCGAAAAGCGAGCCAAGAGGCTCATCGGCGATGAGGCGCTGGTCAAGTCAAAGCTCCAGAGTCTTGAACATCGTCGCCGAGTTGCCAGCCTGTCGGTTTTTTATCGGTTACATTTCGGGGAGTGTGCGATGGAATTGCACGATATAATTCCACCTAGCCCGTTCCATCATCGGACTACCAGACGTACGGCGATGCGCCATCGATACATGGTAGACATCCCACCCATATGCACAAAACGTTTTGGGAACACTTTTATTATGCGTACAGCTAAGGAGTGGAATTCCCTGCCGGATTCTGTGTTTCCCGATAGCTACAATCTAGGGGTCTTTAAGTCAAGAGTGAATAGGTTATTTCGAGGCAAGCGTGTTTCACCGTCGACCACATCATCGCTTACCATCAGGTGAGATTGTGGTCAAGCGCGAGCCAATAGGTTATAAAAAAAAAAAAAAAAGGCCTTAGTGCGAGTTTTTACTCACGCTCAATTGCGTTAACGTAAACATCAATTTATATTGCTACTGGATAAGCGCCCTCTGGGGACGCCTGTTTTTTTGTATACATTTTGACGTAAGAGATCTTTAACGTTATCACAAGTGAATGCATTAAAAAACTCGGCTTATGCACACTTTATTTTATGTTTTACGCTGAAGAGTAGACGGATTTTTGAACATAATTATGCAGTAATTAATGCAAGGAAAGCATACCGTGCGCTATTTGTTGAATTAGATATTTATTTATTTATTTATTATATACTTTATTGTACACCACAAAAAACATACAGGACAAACGTTCACAATAGTGTACAATGGGTGGTCTTATCGCACTAGGCAATCTCTTACAGACAACCTTTGTATGGACTGAGCAACAGGAGAAGAATTTAGGGCTGTCAGTGTACAAATTAACATAAATAATACACTACTTAGACATAATAACATAAAATACAAACATACAATATACAAAATATACTAATATATATCAAATATAACAAAGAAAGGAGAAGAATAAAAATTATAGTGAAAGGTAATGCTCCTTCACCATTTTCTTAAACGTTGGCAGTGTTTGAGCACGTCTTATTTCAATAGGTAATGCATTCCACAACCAAACTACTTGAATCGTGAAAGATTTGTCAAAGAAGGAAGTGGAATGCATACGAATACTTAATTTTAGATTTTCCGATGATCTCAAGGACCTAGAATGGGTGTCATAGAGGAACTGAAAGCGTTCTTTGAGATAAAAAGGAGTAAAAGGATTAAATAGCACATTATAAAGCATAGAAAGTATGTGGGCATTTCGGCGAGGGTGAAAAGGAAGCCATTTGAGCTTAGTACGAAATTCAGAAACGTGATCATATTTACGCAAGCCAAATATGAACCTGATACAGAGGTTTAGAAGTCGCTCAATATTATCCAATTGGTCTTGGTTGAGATCAAGATAGCTGGCATCAGCATAGACTAAGATAGGGAGAAGAAGAGATTGTGCCATCGCAATTTTAGTTGTTATGGGAAGAAAATTACGAAGCCGTCTCAGAGAGCCCGCAGACGCAAACAGTTTTCGACTGACTTCCTGCAGTTGTTTGGTCCAGTATAGAGTGCTGTCGATATCAATTCCCAAGTTCTTTACAATATGATTTAAAGGGATAGTGGTATTATTAAAAGAAACCTGGGGAAGTGTCGACCAGTCGATCCTAGAGACAGTCCGGGTATGTTATCACTGCGGGAACATTATATGCTGATGTATGCTATTTTAAGCTGAAATTCAAACTCAAATCAGTATCTTATCTAAACTACTGCGCGGTACTTGTTCGTATACAGTAATTAGCATATTAACGAAACCAGTTGACGGCAATTAATACGCATAGGCATTCTAATAACTCCAATCTTCTAATTGTCAATCAGGTTTATTGGGACAATCCCACCGCACTATTCCCAAACCACTGCAACTCCTGAAAGCCAGAATCAACAGTGGCGACCACCAGAAAAGCGCCGAAGCAATGAAGCTCGACGAAGTCCCGGAGAATGAATTTACCTGTGTTGGATCCCGCAACGAAATTAATCAGAAAAGAATAACGGAGGAGTAGGAAAAAAGGTAAATTTCCACTTCCCTCCATATCAAGCAGGAGACAGAACAAACAAGGCCAATAGGCACAAAGGGTCATATACAACTGGGATAAGCCCAGTTGCCAAGCACCACGGATAAGAAATTAGCAGTAATACATATTAATGGGTCCTAACATTGTGAGCTGTAATATTTGGTTCCAATAATAGGTATGGCAAAAACGCTTGAACGCACGGAAATTTGTTCTAGTTTCCACAAGGTCCGTATAGTAAACAACTCCTGATGCAGCCTGTAATACGTATTCAACATAATATTACGTTCAAACAGGTCAATCAGGTTTGGTTTTACTGTCAGCGATTCAAAGATTATAATTTTAAGAAAACCTATGTCAGAAAAGACGTCGAAAGGAATATATTATCATATCACCCGAAGGACGTCCACTGCTGGACATAGGCCCCCAAGTGTCACCAACTTGATCAGTCCGGTGCGTCTCGCATTCAGCGGATGCCCGCAGCCTTGACCAGGTCAGAGGTAGGTCTTTCAACACTGCGTGTTCCGTTACGCAGTCACCACTTCAGAACTTTTCAGCCACTTTTACCATTCGTTCACTTTAATTTGGCAATTCTTCGGGCAACGTTGATAACTCTGGTTTACTTTCGGATGTCTTCATTTCTGATTCGATCACGCAAGGAAACTCCGAGCATAGCCTTTTCCATTGCCAAACCAAATAGTAGACCACAAGTATCAGGAACAAGGTCCAAGTTACCAGCAGTCATCGCTAAAGAGAGAGAAAGCTCCCATTATGAGCCGTGTCCAGAAGTACCGCTTTCTGAATCAAGCCCTTGGACCTGCTGACTTACGAAAGCCTCCTAAGGTGTTGAAGATCGTGGCTATTAGGTCATTGGTTGAAACTACTATCGGTGCAATGATATCTGAGTCCACTTCCCAAATGTCGATAACCTCGACGAGCCAAGTCAAGGTTACCTTTTATTTTATTGCTTTCTCTAAAAAACAAATATAAATAAACTGCTATCGCTACTCAGAACATATTATTGTATAGTGAAACTATTTTGTTAATGGCCTTTGGCAATCATCGCATTTCCGAATACAAACAAATGCTTATTTCCATGTCCATCAATTATTATATTTATCGTGTATACTCGTAGTAATTTGAATTCTGAATTCAGTATTTATTGCTGTTTTGATGTCCGTGTGAAATATATAGAGCTGTAAAAATAGCAGCTTGAGCAGGTTCCCTCCCATTTTACAAGCTTTTATTTAACTTGCAATGTATGTAAGTGTGTTCGGGTTAAATCTTGCAACAGAATTTTAAAGCAGTTATCCTGCACCGATTATGTTGAAATTTTGGATACACGTTTAGTTTGGACGACAATGCATGGTTAGCTAAGTGACGTCATTGTAAATCCAATATGGCGGACGGCCCAAGATGGCAGACTAGTTATTTTTGTACACTGCCATGATAGCGAGAAGAATACGAAAAAAGCTGATTTAAAAAATAGTTTTTTTTGAATAATTAAAACGCGAATTTTATCGAAGGTTATTAAGAAAATGTTTGCACTTTAATCATATATGATGATTGATAACCATCGCTAACCATCAGGTGAGAAAGTGGTCAAGCGCGAGCCTATACAATATTAAAAAAAAAAAGAATATAAAAATCGAATAGTATTTTATTTTGTCGGAGTATCCTTCAGCGGTAAGGAGGATTGTATACGGCACCGCATACCGCAGCGTTGTATATGTACGTGCCGATAGAGACCAAAACTTTTCGTGCTCGTACACAAAATCAATCGCTCCTCCCATACTCTCCGACCGCACCCTTACACAAACAAACTCGTATCCATTAACCAGCGCTCTTAACGCTCACTTTGACTTGGAGTCACAAAGATTAAACAAATGCTAACTTATATGACTGACAGAGATGAGCGAGGAATGAGCTAGTTATTGCTGAAGTTTTAGCAAGGTTATCGTTTGACCTTACTGAAAAGGAGTCACTGGCTTAATCTTCTTAATAAGATGGGTAAAATATTGTATGTAAGAACTTCATCATCGTCAGCCTGTTTAATGTATCCACTGCTGGACACAGGCCTACTCTCTGTGAGAGGGAATGGGCCATAATCTCAGTCAAGTCACAAGTCTTCGATTTTTTGGATCTAAGGAACCACCACTACCTTCGAAACTGTGAAGGAAAACATCGTGAGGAAACCGGTCATGCGCTAGAACCAAAAATTTACATCCACCAACCCGCACTGGGTCCGCGTGGTTTACGTGGGTTACGGCCCATTCCCTCTCTCACAGAGAGAAGGCCTGTGTCCCAGCAGTGGGCACATTAAAAGGCTGATGATGATGAAATAGCCTGCATGCGTTCGAACTTCGAACACGCGAATTACAAGCATGGGTTCGAACTTTGAACCCATGCTTGTAATTCGCAGCAATTACCACTGGGCCACTACTGCTCTCGAGATGAGAGAAGAACTTCTTATAGCGCAGAATTTTGCCAGCATCCTATGGAAACTATAACTGCATATATAAAAAGTCACTTAACTTCTGTCAAACAGATCATTTGCCATTTTCTAACTTATTTAAGGTTCTGAACAATCTGAACGCCAGTAATTTACATGAAGATAACGATTATCTGTTTCGTAAACCTATTACTGTTTTATTTCTGATACATGAAAGGGCCTCGATGTGTCACCCAACCGTAGATTGACCTTGTCAAGCTTACCTTATCGTAAATGTTTAGCGTGATTGAATAGGTTACCAACAAACATGTTCACGGACTGATTTTCTGTAGATGAGCAAGAAAAGAGTGAGGTTTCATCAAACCTTGGTAGAAAATGATGGTCACATATCGAAGGTTCTCTCTGTAAGCGGTAAAGTTAAACTTAAATCACTTGAAAATGAGCGAGAAAGAGAATGAAGTTACAAGGTGGTATCGTTTGCAATGCCGGTGGGTCTTGAGGGAATTGGCTGGTCTTTTATTGAAGGTACATATTAGCGACGAGGATAAACTTGATCGACTGATGATTCGAATCTTAATGAACTCTTCTCTTCTCTTAATGAACGAACAATGCTCCGTTTGAAACAAACGGACTCGTGCAGGAATCATTTTATTAGACTTCATATATTGACAGTGCCATGCCTGTATGTACTGGTGCTGTTAACCAATTTTGTCAAGAACTTGCACAAATCGGAAACTAATGAACAACGACAAGTTAGAGATAATACACGTAGGAAAGACTTGCCTAACACAATCCAGCCGAAATTAGAGGTTGTTCGTCACAGTCCCAGATACCAATCAGTCTTTCTATATAACAGCCTGTCACGATTTACTCACTTACAGAATTCATAAATAATTTAATCTGTTAAATAACCACTTCAACAAATTATCTATGATGCAAAAAAAATATTAAATTATGAACAAACGGACACCGCAACTTCTTTCGGCGCGCGGTTTTATATATACTCCAAAGTCCCTTCCTTTCACCTGCCACATGAAGCGCGAGCGCATTCATTTCGCGGCCACCGCCGCGAGTGACACTCAATCGGCTATCGAGGAACCACGCGTGCTAGTTTTCTGAACGGAACCTACCTCTGATCCCTCGTACTTCATATAATTCTTATTATAGAAACTAAATACCACCTAGTAACTTCACCTAAATATAAATATACTTGGTTATTGAAGCAATTAGTAAGTGCCTAGTGTTTTTCCCGTACTGGGAACTTTTATGCAGTTGAAGATTGGCTTAGCTGGCTGGCTGGAGGGCACTCTTGGGCCGGCATCCGGCACCATTGGACCACCTGCTGAACTGACTCCGAAGCCATCACCGACTGGCACCAAGCAGGAGAGTGCGGTATTGACGGCCGCCTACGTATTCCGACCTTTGACCGGCCTTACCTCCTACCCTCTTGTTGTTTTTATTTATAATTTTTTAAAATATATTGCTTTTAATTCTAGACATTATCGTTTCCTTTTAAATCCATCCTTCCAGATAAAAAAGGAACGTGACAGTGGCGCCCAAAACGTGGTTTTTTTTTTAAAGGTCAAGGGTCGGTCTAACGTATTTGGCTTGTAGCTATTAGGCATTCTTTGGTGTGGTAGTTAGTGGTTGGTGTTTGTGATTGTCCTAGCTTCTTGTCTGTTTTTTATTGTTATATAATCAAGTAATAGTCCTAGCTTCTTGTCTGTTTTATTGTTTTATGATCAAGTGATTTTGTAAGTCGTCTGTAGTACCTACCTACCTGTCATTTGAGTATAGTAAATTGTAATACCTGTCTTTAAGTTGATTTTGAATGTTATGCTTCATCTAGTAGACATAAGCGTATAATTTTGTGTTATTTTATTGTACAACATACCCAGCATCTAGTAAAATGGCTTTACCGATTAAATTTTTACTATTACAAAAATCAGAACTACAATATGAGGTTACAATTCGAGGTGAGGTACCAAAGGATAATGTTACGGAACTTCGTCGCCAAATCACTAGATTAACTCAAAAATATCCATCCGAAGATATTTATGAATCTTGTTTAGAGTTTGTGGAAGATTATAATGGATTCTCTGAAACCTTAGAAAAAATAAAAAATAATATTACGTCACTTAAGTCTGATACTCAAAAATCATTGGTAGATAGAACACAAAATTTATTGAACCATTTACATTTTAGATTACAGCGAATTGTTACCCCACTAACTCCGGATCAAAATAAATTATTAAATAATTTGCAAACGACATATAATGATTTATCAACACAATTTGCAGAAATAATAAAATTATCTTGTCCTGCAGTCGAAAGCGATACGCCAACTAAAGTAGACAGTTTGCCTGAGGGACTAACTAAAATCTCCGTCACTTGTGACCGTGGCATATCTTCTGATATTTCCAAATTAAAATATGACGGGAAAACGTGCGTGCGTGCTTTTATTCAGCGTTTGAATGAATTTCGAATGGCTAAAGAAGTCAGTGATACAAAAATTATGAATGCGGCACCAGAGATTTTTACTGGAGACGCACTACATTGGTTTCGTAGTGTCAGATCACATGTTAACTCATGGGATGAATTGTTAGCGTTACTTAAGGACGACTTTGATGTTGTGGATTACGATTACCGCATGCTTTCGGAAATTCGTAATCGATCACAAGGCATTGCCGAAAACATAACTATTTATCTAGCAATTATGGAGGGTATGTTTTCACGCCTAAGCTCATCTGTGAGTGAAACAGATAAACTCGACATAATCTTGCATAACATAAGACCGTGTTACGCAAATATACTAGCAACTTGCCCGGACATTACCTCTGTAAATCATTTACGTACACTTTGTCGAAACTTTGAACGTGTAAAGGTTCGATGCGATTATTTTAAGGAGCCTCCAAACGCTAATTATAGTTCGTTGGCCCCAGAATTTGCATACCAAAATTCAAAGGATGTCAAAATCAATACTAGAAATACAAACTACCCTAGTGCCAAAATCGATAGTACGGCAAATGAAAACTCAAACAAAACTTACGCTATAGGTTCTCAAAACAAACAATATTGTCATCGCTGTCGTGTAGATACTCATTCTATGAAAGAATGTACCGCTGAGCGTACTATATTCTGCTTTAGGTGTGGAATGAAAGACGTCCGCATACCTGAGTGTCCAAAATGTAACCCGAACAAATCAGACAAGTCAAAAAACTAATTAACGAAAATCGAAGTAACCAAACAGTTAAACAATTTGACAACTCAGATTGGAATAAATGGATATTGACAGTAAAAAATTTCTTCAACTCCTATAAGGTTGCTTCGATTTTTAATACTAAGCCGCGTAATGATCCACGTCCTTATGTAAGAATTGGTATAAATGCAAAGAAAGATATACATATGTATGGCTTGCTAGATTCCGGTTCTGTTGTGAGTATCCTTGGTAGTAATTCGCATATACCCTTAATGGAATCGGAACTTGTTCTTAATACCGATAATATAATCACAGTTACTGCCGCAGGCGGCCAAAACATGACCTCGATTGGGTATATTCAGTTACCAATCACTTTTGAGAATGTGCAGGGTTCTATCAGAGCTCATGTAATTCCCGAAATAGATTCTACTTTAATATTAGGAATAGATTTCTGGAGTAACTTTAAAATATGTTCAAAACACTTAACAGACGTGCTAATGTTTACTAATGAAGATACATCATTAGTAAATTCGTCATTATTAACTAATAACTATCTAAATTCATACAACTTACTGTCAGAAAGTCAGAAAATTAAAGCTGATGAATTAGTAAGTCAGTTCACAGATATTTCTTTTGAACATAAAGGACTGGGTAGAACTTCTCTTATTGAGCACAGGATCAATACTGGCGACGCTGTACCTATTAAACAGCGTTGTTACCGACTATCACCAGAAAAACAAAGAATAATCACTGAACAGTTAGAGGAAATGTTATCGCTTGATGTAGTCGAACCATGTGAGAGTCCCTGGTCTTCTCCAGTACTAGTGGTAGGCAAAAAAGACGGCAAAGCTCGGTTCTGTCTTGATAGCCGAAAGCTAAACTCCGTCACGCGAAAGGATGCTTACAGCCTGCCATATGTCACAGAAATCTTAGATAACCTAAGAGACGCTAAGTTTCTGTCTAGCATTGACCTATCTAAAGCATTTTGGCAGATACCTATAAATGAACAGGATAGGGACAAGACAGCCTTTTACGTTCCTGCCAGAGGCACATTTAGGTTCAAGGTAACGGCATTTGGACTGACGAATGCACCTGCAACTCAACAGCGCCTAGTTGATGCATTATTTGGTCCAGAGTTTGAATTAAAAGTCTTTGCTTATCTTGATGACATCATCATCATTAGTGAATCTTTCGCAGAGCATGTGCAGCTCCTTACTAGGGTCCTAAAAAAAATAAAAGATGCAAACTTAACAATTGACTTAGAAAAGAGCAAATTCTTTAGACATGAACTTTGTTACCTTGGTTATGTCGTGGATTCTCATGGTTTGCGTACTGACCCAGCAAAAACTGAGTCAATAGTAAACTATCCCACGCCTACCACTAAGAAGGAAGTCAAAAGATTCCTTGGAACAGCTTCTTGGTATAGGAGGTTTATACAAAATTTTAGTACAATAGCTGGACCTCTAAACAAGCTAACATCCACTAAAAGAAACGCACCGCCATTTCTTTGGTCTCCGGAAGCTGACGCTGCCTTCCAGCAGTTGAAGGGTTGTCTTGTCAATGCTCCAGTGTTAGCTTGTCCTAATTTCAGTATACCCTTTGAAGTTCATACAGACGCTAGCAACTATGGCGTAGGTGCTATGCTTGCTCAACAGATAAATGGTGAGGAGCACCCTATAGCATATATGAGCAGGTCACTCACTGGTCCCGAAAGAAACTACAGTGTCACCGAAAGAGAGGCATTGGCAGTGCTCGTAGCTCTAGAGCACTGGCGTTGTTATGTAGAAAATGGTCAAACCATTACAGTATATACAGATCATGCTGCACTGAAATGGTTCCTGTCTCTTTCAAACCCAACGGGTCGTCTCGCTAGATGGGGTGTGAGACTTTCTTCGTTCAACTTTATTATAAAACATAGACGGGGAAAAGATAATATAATACCGGATACATTATCTAGAACTTTACCATTGGCGCAAATTACGTCAGAATCATCTCCAACATCTAGCACAAAAGATGAATGGTATTTAAAAATTTATAAGGGTTGTCTTGAAAACCCAAGTAGTTTTCCAAATTATCGCGTAGAGGACAACACATTATACAGATATATGAAAAGTAGTAATGCACTTTTATCTGAATTCGATTGGAAAACGGTAATTCCATGCGAGACCCGTAATGAAGTTATAACTAAAAACCATAACGAGCCGGTATCTGGTCACTTCGGCGTGTTCAAGACGCATAAAAGACTTGCACTTCGTTATTATTGGCCGGGTATGCGTCGAGACGTTATTAACTTCATTGCCAATTGTGAAACTTGTTTGGCGTACAAACAACCGACACATGGCACCTTGGGGAAAATGGGTAGACCCAAGGACTGTTCTAGACCATTCCAAGTACTGTCTATAGATTTAGTGGGACCCTTACCAAACAGTAGGAAACAACATTCTTATATATTTGTTGTAACATGTTGTTTCTCCAAATATTGCCTTTTATTTCCCCTACGTCGGTCTACTGCAGACTTGGTTTCTAAAAATTTAGAAGATAACGTTTTCCTTGTACATGGCATTCCGCAAACAGTCATACTTGACAACGGATGCCAATTCATAAGTCGCGAATTGGACAGGCTTTTTTCTAAATACAAGGTCCCATGCGTTCATTTTACGCCAAAGTACACGCCACAAATTAACACAGTGGAAAGGTATAATAAGACTGTTGTTACAGCAATCTCTGCCTTTGTCGAAGAAGATCACAGAACATGGGACCTCAATTTGCCAAAAATTCAGTTCGCGATGAATAACTCGGTCAACGAAACTACTGGTTTTACACCCGCATTTTTGGTACATGGTAGGGAACTCGTAACTTGTGGCTCACATTATTTGGAGAATACCGTACCTAAGGATTTAATTTTTTCACCCCGTGATAAATATGCTGCTAATTTAGGTCACCTCCATAAAATCTTCGATGATGTGCAGACTGCTTTATGGCGAAGTCATTTAAAAAATACGCAGCGTTATAATTTGCGGCGTAAGGATGCTGAGTTTCAAATGGGAGACATCGTTTGGAAAAGGTGTTACTTTCAAAGTGATAAGGATGCGTATTTCAGTAAAAAGCTCGCTCCGAAGTTTCAAAAATGCCGAATAAAGGACAAGCGCTCGCCTTTAGTGTATATATTAGAGGATATGTCTGGTCGCGACTTAGGAGCATGGCATATCAAAGATTTGAAATCCTAATTATGATAAGTAGTAAAGGATTTTATTAAGGTAAAACCCTTGTCTCGGAAGGGGGGTACTGTCACGATTTACTCACTTACAGAATTCATAAATAATTTAATCTGTTAAATAACCACTTCAACAAATTATCTATGATGCAAAAAAAATATTAAATTATGAACAAACGGACACCGCAACTTCTTTCGGCGCGCGGTTTTATATATACTCCAAAGTCCCTTCCTTTCACCTGCCACATGAAGCGCGAGCGCATTCATTTCGCGGCCACCGCCGCGAGTGACACTCAATCGGCTATCGAGGAACCACGCGTGCTAGTTTTCTGAACGGAACCTACCTCTGATCCCTCGTACTTCATATAATTCTTATTATAGAAACTAAATACCACCTAGTAACTTCACCTAAATATAAATATACTTGGTTATTGAAGCAATTAGTAAGTGCCTAGTGTTTTTCCCGTACTGGGAACTTTTATGCAGTTGAAGATTGGCTTAGCTGGCTGGCTGGAGGGCACTCTTGGGCCGGCATCCGGCACCATTGGACCACCTGCTGAACTGACTCCGAAGCCATCACCGACTGGCACCAAGCAGGAGAGTGCGGTATTGACGGCCGCCTACGTATTCCGACCTTTGACCGGCCTTACCTCCTACCCTCTTGTTGTTTTTATTTATAATTTTTTAAAATATATTGCTTTTAATTCTAGACATTATCGTTTCCTTTTAAATCCATCCTTCCAGATAAAAAAGGAACGTGACAAGCCCTTAGAATTTAAAAGCATTAATAGCGTTAACTTATTTAAAAACAAATTGAAGGCATATTTATTGAGGAAAAGCTATTATGGCATCGATGAGTTCCTTGATGATAAGCAACAACCGTAATTATTACAGGTCTAAATTTGAATTAATTTGAAATGGTACCTAAATTAAATATTTTTGGTTATGAACTTTTTTTCGTATATTTGACATAATATTGATATCTTTATAATGACATGCTATTTTTATTATTGTATTATTCATAGATTATATTATTGGATGACACTATTATTGATCTCTTGTAATAATTTATTTTTTTATCTTTGACATTTTATTTTACTGTTGTGAATGATGCTGTTATAGACTACTAATGACATATTATTGACATATTTTATAACAATGTTTTTTTATGTTTGACATTCTATTTTTATTATTGTTTAATTAATGGGTATATATTGAAGTTTTTTGGATTTCGTTGTATTTTATTTTTGTACCATTGACATTGTATTTTTATTATTGATTTATTCAAACTTTAAATGAAATATTGTATCATAGATCATTTTATCACAATTAGTTTTTATTTTTTATTTTAGATCTATTTTTATTTTTATTATTAATTATTGTAAACGGAATGTACTTGATTATTAATTTGAATCTGTTACATTTTATATTAGTTTTTTACTTTCTTTATCGATCGGAATGTTTTAATTTTATCGTGTAGAAACGCTCATGCATACTGCGCTACCATGGGGAGATAGCGCAGTTATGTGAGACTCCAACCCACTAAAACTCCATGGTGTCCTCCTGTGCCGCTTATGGTGGGAACACGGGCACGCGTTAGCATTCACCGCGAACCCGCCGTAGCCGTCCGTCACCGGACCCTCCTCTGGGGAGTACCCCCTATCACCGACGCACCAGAACACACAGTACGCCGTGACCACCCCTGGGACCAAACCAGCCCATGGGTGCCAGACGACCTCGTGTATTGCACCCTTGGTGAGTACTGCATACATGGCCTGAAGCAAAAAGAGTATGTAAGGATCGTACCAGAGGTTCTGTTGTTTCTGCCTACCCCCATGGGAAAAGGCGTCAGTTAAGATATGTTATACACTAAACCTATATATCCGATCTTAACGGAACAAATCCGAAGTCAAAAGATTATAGGAAATCGCTAACTCTAATAAATTTCTCGGCTCTGAAATATTAAAGTCAGCAATCGAAGAACTAAAAGTCTGAGTGTGACAAAATTTGGCTTTAAAATCTAAAGAGAAGAGTTGACTTTGAATTGAAAATAAGATTTCAAACACACATTCGAAGGAAATGTGATATCCTACTAATATTATAAAAACGAAAGTTTGTGAGTTTGTTTAATTGTTACTCTTTCACGCAAAAACTAGTGCACGGATCTGGATGATTTTTGGCATAGATATAGATTACAGTCCGAAATAGCACATAGGATACTTTTTATCCCGGGAATATATTTCCTTGGGATAGTTATCGATATTCACTTGGGTCAAGCCGCTGGCTGAAGCTTATTTACAAATGATTCTGACTATCAGTTTAAAAACAGAAAATTGTGATAAACCTAATGAATGTAACATATTGCAAACAGGTGAAATTGTGTGTAAACTACACTATCTCTGAAAATACTGATTTAATTACTATTGATTAAAAGCTACATGGAGGGAATGGGAGGAGGTCTTTGCCCAGGAGCGGGAAAATACAGGCAAAGAAAAAAAGCCACACTATTGCCATTCCTATTGCCGAGTGCCACAGACTACTTTTTATCACGGCGAAAAAAAGATTATTGTAGGATGGCCATGGAAATGAAACCACGTGAAAAAGCTAGCTTAACCTTCAACCAAAATACTTACAGTAGCTCAATCTCTCCGTTTATATCAATACCCACTATATCGTTCAAGATTTGGAATCAAAAGCTCTCCCAATCCCCATTTCCCGGAACGATTTCCTTGTAGCACTAATGTGACTTGAGATTGACAAGATAGGTACCAGGCAAACAGAATATCTCAAGAGATTCAATAAGTAAAGTGGAAATCATCAAACTGACAATATCATGATAATCAAAAATGTACAGATATACCTATATCCAAAAAATACACATTAATTTTTTTTATATAATATAGCTGTAATTTTTTTCAAAACTGGAACGAATGCCATCATCATTTAGTTTTATCTACATATAATTTATCGAGGGTTTACCGACAGCACTGTCAATGAAATTCCTGCGCCAAAATCATCAAAATCAAACTTTTTATTTCTTATTGGCCTACATGGACATTTATAAAACGTCGACAAAAGATGCACGGTTCTGGTTGGTTTTTTCCTATGGAGAAGAAACGGCAAGAAACTCCACGGTTACTCTTTTAAAAACTGGTTTGGTTTTACAATATTGCCATATTACAGCATAAGTACCTAGATATGGGGGGACAACGTAGGCCCGACAATAAGTCGTAAAAAAGTAAAAAAAAATGATTATTTATTATATAAACAAAAGAAAAAAAAAACAAAGTAAAACGAGATAAAACGTTAACAAATGTTAACAAGCATCTAGAAGGCCTACAATGTTCACACATTCACAAAACAAACGGTAAAAGAATCTCTACAAAGGAAATAAAAAAAATCGTACGTGGGACACTCAGAAAGTTTTGCGAAACTAAAAAAAATTGTTCTATACGTACATATATTTTTATTAAATCTTTTCAAAGTACTTTCCACCAGCCTCTATACAAAGATTCATGCGCCTAAACCAGTTTTCAAAACACTTTTTCCAGTCCGCCGCAGACACCTCGTTTACAGCCTGCTCGAACGCAGCCAGCGCATCTTCCGGCGACGAAAATTGTATCCCTTTGAGCTGATTTTTTATTTTTGGGAATAAAAAGAAGTCACACGGTGCTAGATCAGGGCTGTAAGGAGGGTGACCCAGGAGTTTGACTGGCGTGCTGTCCAGGAAGTCCCTCGTTTTGAGTGCGGTGTGCGCAGGTGCATTGTCGTGGTGGAGCAGTAGCCCGCGGAGCCCTGTGTTTGGTCGCTTGTTGCTTATAACAGAGAAAACTTCTGGCAAACATTTGGTAGTATACCATTCGGCATTAATGCTTCTTTGATCCCGTAAGGGAATTGATACCAAGTGGCCAGTCAAATTAAAAAAGCTAGCGATCAAAATCTTACCCCCGCTTCTAGATCGCTTCACTTTGGTAGGCGTTGGCTCATTTTGAAACACCCAAACAGTCGACTGGCGCTTGGTTTCTGGGTCGTATTGATAAATCCAGGACTCATCACCTGTAACGATGTCGTAAACACGCCGAGACGAGCCTGCTTCAAATTTGTTAAGCATATCACGGCACCATTCCACCCGGGCCTGCTTCTGAGCATCGGTGAGGTTGTGCGGCACCCAGCGTGATACTATCCTCCTCACGCGAAGATGGCTGTGTAGAATCTCGTGAACGCTTCCCGATCCAATCTTCAATATGTGTTGAATCTCCTGATATGTAATTCGCCTATTGTCTTGGATTAAATTTTTCACTGCTAGCACGTTTTCTTCGGTAACAGCCGTCAAAGGGCGACCGCTTCTTTCGTCATCCCCCAAAGTTGGTCGACCGCGCTTGAATTCGTTATACCAACGATACGCGGTTGCCTTGGAAGGGCCTTCATCCATGAATGCCATTTGAAGTCTATCGTACGATTCATCCGGTTTCAGGCGACACTTGAAATCGTATAAAATCATAGCTCTAAAATGTTCCCGGCGCAGATCCATATTTCAGTGAGACACAATACTTTGAATTAACTCGCAAAAAATGTGGATGGAAATTTTGAAATTGGAACTTACTTATTTTTACTTATAAATAATCATATTTTCGAAAAACATTATAACTGGCCAGTCTCCCATATATAAAAACTTTTTTTCGCAATACTTTCTGAGGGGCCTGGTAACTATGAATCTTGTGGTTTGCTTACAATCAAAGTCAAAGACAAATCATTTATTCAAGAGCATTAATCAGCACTTTTGAATGTCAAAATGTATAGTATAATATTAATAATAATAATTTTCTATTCGCCCGTAGAATTTCCTAAACTTCACAAAAATATTTACAGAATTTCGAGTAAAAATATCCACACGTCTCAATTTTCCGACACATTAACTCCAAACACTAATGTGACTTGGGACATCAGTTACCAGGCTAACAGAATAACTCAGGAATTCAAGAATATATTAGAACAATCATTTTAGACTGCGTTATAAAAAACGGTATTTTCTTATTTCGCATTTGAGTAGGATCAGGCAAGGGACTTCTCAACAATGTTTGTAGAACCTTAATAATTTAATGAATTTCTGTTCGTGTTTCAGGATAACGTAAATAAACCTAGACAACTAGATTTATAAGAAATAACGGGTTGGGTCGACTTGAGAACCTATATATACACATATACACTCTTACTAATAAACGCGGAATAAACTTATACCAGGCATAACTAAGGTATACCCATGCATTTTCATAGGTTTATACCTGGTATAACTTTATTCTGCGTTTATTTGTAAGAGGGATACTCTTTGCGCTGAAGCATGGTGCGGGTGAAAGTGTCAATAACATTTTTACGCATACACGCATACGCATTTTTTGTAGTTTAACGTCATACAGGCACCTATGGTATATGGTATAACTATGGTATGATGTTAAACATATACAAAAAATGCGTGTACGTATATGCGTCAAAAATGTTATTTAAACTGTCACCCGCACAGCGCAAAGAGTGTAATCCTTTTATTCATTCGTTAAAAAGATCCACACGTCTCACACTAATGTGACTTGAAACGTCAAGACACCAGGGTAACAGAATAGCTCAGGCAGTAAATTACACAAGGAACAACTGCCAAGTAGATAAGAAGTCAATTTACAACCCTTTTTACTCCGGATAAAGGGATGAAATAGCAGCCCGGTAAAACCCAGGGATTTTGATAAATTGGCCTTAAATGCCTAATTTGTGATAAGGCTGCCTTTACACATTTTTTCATGATTTTTGGAAGGAAATACCTGAACATTACCAGTTGTATTTTGTTATCAGAAATATGGAATTGAGGAAAACGTATGTTTAGGATATTTTTGGCTTGTAGGTTTTCGTAATGTTTTACGTGTGAATTCATGTTTCTGTTTTTTTTTTATTTATTTAATGATAGGAACACCAACTACAAGTTCACAAAAAATCTTACATAATTACATTACATACATAAAACATCATTCTGTGCAAATATGTCACTAATAGGTGAACACAACAAATAGAAATAAGATTTTAGGTAAGTTATATTATACTACTTAATGTATTGCTACTAATTTAATGTATTGTAACAAATACATAAAATTAGTTGTAAGACTGATAAATTAATAAGAACAAACATAATATAACTTATTTAAATATGTTGGTTGAAAGTGGAAAGATTTGTCTTTTGGTATTTTTGTATGTAACGAATAAACTTAAAAACTACTTGACCGATTGCAAAAATTCTTTCACCGTTGGGAAGCTATACTAACCCCGGGGTGACATAGGCTACTTTTATCCCTGTATTGCCACGGGGACGAGAACTACGCGGGTGAAACGCGAGGCTAGTGGATTATATTTAAAAAAAACATTTGACAAAAATATGTAACGGTTAAAAATTGATAAAATAAGTGATATTTGCGAAATAATTTTAGATTATTCTTCGAAAATCTAAAACCAAAGGGTTTCCTTACGCAAAATATGCACTTGTTCGTGTTGTTGCGGATACCAGCCCGCTTTAACCTTACCTAACCTACAAATGGTGTGATTATAAAGGGTTTATATTTAACATTCTTAATTACGAAATTAAATCGCTTACTAAATGCTGAGCTGGTCTTTAGGCGTATAAAAAAACTTAGTAATTTATTCGAATCAGTTTGAGAATGACTAAATGCAGTTCCTTAACGCCAGCCTATCACCAATATCTAGTGTTCTAGCTGGGCAGAAGTGACGCTATAAACTCCCTAGGATAAAAACGTATACCTTACCTACAAGTTTAAAGCTTATAAGAAACTAAGTGTAAAAAGATAAAGTCCATAATTTACTAAAATCACCAACCAACAAAGTTACCAAAATGTTCCCTTAGTAAAACGGACACTTTATTACAAAGTACAAAAAAGCCGACTGAGAAGGGCAAAACTCGTGAAACGGTAACTTCACAGAATTTCCGGCGGTTTTGAGAAATGGCCTTTAAAGACTTAATTTATTACCGGACTTTGCCACAAATTCTCTTTTTTTAGGATTCCGTACACAACGGGTGCAAACAGAACAGGAACTGTCACTAAAGTTTTCTATCTGTCCGTCTGTTATCGGTCTGTATAATATCCTCTAGCTGTTACATTTTTACGATAAAGCTCAAGTTTCTTGTTAAGCTAGTACCGTCATATTTACGGCTGCTAAATCTTAGTTGTTTTGAAAATACACCATAATCTACACTTCTATATTATATATGTCACGTCGAAGTACCTATGAATCGTAGGACCGCCATCTTTAACCCCAATGTCTAGAGGCAATTCCTTTAATCTTGACTGGAGCGGGTTAACTTCAATAATACACAACACTGGATTGAAACTCAGAGTGTTTATTTGATTTAGTTACAGGCACTTTGAGTTTTCAAATGAACTTGAAGCTAAAACCACATCGTGTGGCTTGCTAGGTCACAAAGCTTTCGTCGGTCGCTGGAGAAGACCTAGCCAGAAACTCCAGGATACTCTTTTTAATTGTTTTTATAGATTACACAATCACTTTATGACAATTAACGTTACATGTTTATTAGGTTTTCAAACATCTCTTCAATTACATTTATTCATCAGTATTATTTTTTACACACCGTCCGCGCGATCCGCGTTCTAAGTGGGCGGGACTTCCTTAATGTTTTTGTTTAGACACTAATTACTTGGATAGTTGAGTAAAGTTAGCAAACAATACTAAAATGCTGATCAGTTAATTATTTTAACATTAAACAACCTCAATACTCACAAATACAAAGTGGTTTGTAGTTTATTATTGAAATAGTCATCTAATAACAAAACTATTCAAGTTTCCGGTGATCTAACAATCTTACTAATTAGAAAGTTTCTCATTATTACATAGCTGTGTAAAATAGTCTTATGACTTCTTAGTATTTAATCATTTACTCAAATTTGTTTAGTTCTCGTATTAAATTATTAAATCTGGTTATTGGTCATAGAAATTATAACATCCGCCATTGTTTGACAACTTAATAAGAATAACATAATTGAACACATTTACTTCGTCAAATGTGGAATAGTTAAAATGAGAACAAATCCAAAAGTCCTACAATAAGTGTTCCTGTTTTATTTAAACATCTCGTATTAATTAAACATTAAAATTAGCATAACAATGATCATTCGAACAGATTAATACCTGATTCCACAGTGAGCCAATAGATGGCGCTGAACTCAAAACCCAACTTAAATAGACATACCCCCTTAAAATGATTAATTAGGATAATAAATTAGCAAATTCACGCCTACGCGGCGACATATACTATACTACAATAATTATAATATAATATAACAATAATAATATTATAAAGTGGAAAGATTTGTATTTTTGTATGTAACGAATAAACTTAAAAACTACTGGACCGATTTCATAAACGATATCACCGTTGGGAAGCAACACTATCCCCGGGTGACATAGACATACTTTTTATCCCTGTATTCCCACGGGAACGGGAACTACGCGGGTGAAACCGCGAGGCGTCCGCTAGTCATAGATATTTTAACAAAACAGTGTTCAAAAACGCTCGCGATATTACGCGATAACTGATGCCCTGGTGTGTAAAGTCTAAAGCCTCGTATCCACTGGGCAACGTTGGACGCGCAACACGTGACGCTCAACGTATTCGACAACGCTGCACATAATCGAAGTCAGGTCAAAATAAAAGTTCATCTTTGCCATTCAAAATGATGAGCAAAGCTGCTCTGAAAACGGTGAAGGACGTGAGGAAACCGGCATGACCTAGAACCAAAACTTCGAAGACATGTGACAGCCACCAACTGGGCTCGCGTGGTGGACTACGGCCCATCCCCTCTCTCATAGAGAGGAGGCCTGTGTCCCAGCAGTAGGAACTTCAAAAAGCTGATGTTGTTAATGATGAGCAACATGTAGTGCGTCAAATGTTCCCTAGTGGATACGAGGCTTAAGGCGCCGATTCTCTTGAGCAGCTGATTGTAAAATGAGAATCACGTCCAAACGGCTAGTCGTAATTTATTGGGAAAAATATATGTTATATTAGACTATTTTCTTAATAATTTCATCTGAGCAAATTTTGAGTTTTATTCGTATAACATAGTGTAATTAATTTGTAAAGTTATGTCTAAAACGGACAAAAACACGACAATCACAACAAAACCGCTGGGCATATTTTAATGAAATCGACACCATATCAAAGATAATTTAATTATCTACATTTTGATCTGAAGCTTATTTTAAGAAAAGTACAAAAAACTACTAAATTTCGGGTCGCGCGGGTGTGAAACGAGGGCGCGTTTTGTTCCCTCAAGGTCGTTGGCGTTAGTCGTCGTCTTAATGACCACACTGTTTTCTTAGAAAACCCTAACGTTGCAGATTTAATAATTTTGCAAGGAATCTTTATCTTCTAAAAGATACATTGTTAAAACCTTACATAAATCACAACATCACGTCCGTGTGTATTCTCCGAAAGGTTATTCATACGTGTTAAAATAAAATTGAATAGAATATACTTTATTGTACGAGCGAAAAAACCTACAAATCTCTTTTACAAGAAACTTATGCTATGAGTACAAATGGTACAATGTTACTAATGTTGTTATTAGTTCTGTGTCAGGCTTGCTCAATGCGGTCACAGACATCCGACTGAATTCCCTAAGTAAAAAATCAATTCTCAAAATTGCTCTGTCAACAGAGGCCTAGTGAGCAAATTTGACAACTATAAACAAAAAAGGTGAACATAGGGCCACAGTATATATCTTTCTTTTTCAGTTTACGGAATATCTTTTAAATTGGTCCAATATTGGAGGAGGAAATAGGCGAGAGCCAAACCTCGAGATATGATTTTTTACTTAGGAAATGCCATCGGTTCATACTACCAGTACGGACCAGTAATGCGAACGCCCGACTCATACTTTGCCAGTTTTGAATCCCCCCAAAAGAAGGCGAGAGCAAAAACCAGTATTCCAATGCGATATAATTTTTAATTTCCGCAAGAAAAGCGCGGTAACCAAAGTTATGGGGGTGAAGTTAATTAAACACGGGGTTAAAATAAGGGTTGTTTGGCCATCAATGAGGCAGGCTTTTTAGCTATTTATAACATTGGGGTACGGTTTACTGTGGTATCTATTTTTATACAGATGGAGTTCATTCAGGTGAGGTAAACAAGCTTTTTAATGAGGCTTAACATTACCATTATTTAATTTGAGGGTATTCCACCGCTTTAGTGCCGAAAAAAGGTAACTTTTCTAATTCATACTCCTTAGTAACGGCTAGAATGTGAGATTTGAAAAAAAAATTGATTCATATACATTATTTGTGTAACATGGTTTTATCGTGTAACTAATAGTTTTGCTTTTAAAAATTTATTCACAACACCATATTTTTTCGCAACTTTTGGATACTCCTCTAAAACGATTTGGATGTTTAAAAATATTTTACGTAGAAAAATTTAGGGCTGGAATTTCTTTATAACTGAAATAGCATATTACGTAAATTAAAGAATAATTTGCAAACAAAACCGTTTAAAAGGAGGTTCAATATTGATATTCTGGCACCGAGCGGATATTTTATTACGATCTAAGTATCAGCATAAGTTGCAACTTTATTTGAAGATAAATTATACAAGGTAGATTTTTAAAATAAATATGTAGGATATTTCAAATACCAAATTGTTAAACGCATTCAAGCATACATCTAAGAATTCAGTACGTTTTCCTGTAGCTACGGTACTCGTATATTTTGCACTTTCTGCCCCAACTCAAAAATGTATAGTGAAAACATAGGTTTGAAATTCAATCCTAGATCGGATAAGACGAATCGAATCGAATCGTGCTATCAGTATACCTACCTGAGCCAAAAGCCTCTGAAAAGACCTTCATCATCATCAGCATCATCATATCAGCCGAAAGACGTCCACTGCTGGACATAGGCCTTCCCCAAGCGTCGCCACATTGACTGGTCCGGTGCGTCCCACATCCAGCGGATCCCCGAAACCTTCACCAGGTAATCGTTCCACCTAGTGGGAGGCCTTCCAACGGCCTTATCGAAATAAAAAAATCATAATTTTGGCTAAAAAGTCTTCACTGCTGAAAGTGGACCGTCCTCGACCAAAACAATTACTAAAAATATACAGATATAAACGATATGTACAACTTCCCATCAGAAACACTACCAGCTTGAGTCATCATCTTTTTGCCCTTGTTCCATGTTACTTGTGGTAGGTGCAACACGTTTTCTTCTTCCATACCGTCCTGTCCCCTGTCACGCTATCACTGACTCCCTTTTCTTTAATACTTTCCTACTTTACTACATTCCCTTACAAAGTTCATCGCACTATCGGTCTGATAGCTAACACAAAAACATTTAAAAAATCAAGCCCGACCAGGTAAACACACAAAAATCACGCAAAACGTATCATTCCACGTTTAACATATACATTTATATGCCACGTTGCGTATGTATACTCTTACGCATTGCCACAATTTTACTCTGGACGTGAGACGCGTGCTAATGTTGTTAACCTTGCGAAGGGATTCGTCGTTAGAGTATTGAACAGACAAGCTGTAATGCTTGGTAAAGGGGTTGATCAGATAGTTATCTATGTTATCTATGTTATTAATTATGTTATCTATTATATAGAATATCGCTTTCTTTAAGTATAAATACTTCGTGCATAGACGTATAAAGGTGGACTATTTTCTTAAGAAATCACTGCCAGTCAATCAAGGATGGTGAAGAGATACCGCAGCAGGTGCATTATTTGCTCAGTTTGTGCATTTTGCGCTTACTTTATGTAGTACAAGCAACGAATTAATAACCGTAATAAAATTAATAAGATGAATAAGATTAACAAGATTAATCAGATTAATAAGATCCTCCTAATTCTGTAAATATCGCTATAAAACTGAGGTTTGCTGTAAGAGAACCCAATTGTGGGTTAAGCTCGCCTTTGTACATAAGTTGTCCTTCTGTATTTGTATATTTTTGTTTTGTTTACAATAAAGAATATGAATGAAAATATGAATGAAGATTAATACGATTCATAAGATGAATAAGATTAATAGGATTAATAAGATAAATAACATTAATAACATAACAACTAATGAGATCTCCTTTCGTCACTATCAAAATAATGAAAGTAAATCATTAATTTCGGTTAAAAAACCAACCTGTATCAACTTACTTTTTAGCCTGTGCTGCGGTGGCGATGGCTTAACAAACTCCTCAACAACAGCGGTCTCTACAGCTTGTCTGATTAATACTCAAGTTTACAATGTCGGAAAACCATAACGCCTATGCTGATAAGTTTCCTATGGGAGCCGATGGGAAGTTTGATCAACGCGGTACCTATTGCTAGGCTTTTAGGAAGATTGGATCCAAACAAAGAACAGGAATAAAGGTAACTATGCTTGTGAAAGTTCGGATAATTGGTTCTTCTTGTACCTAAGCCTTCCAGGTTTTATTTTTTTGTTTTGATAGGTACCCCCAATTGCCATGAAAATTATGTATAGTCAAAGTTCAACTCATGGCGATTCCAATAAGCCCAAACACGACTAGGATACATTGTTTTATTACGGAGTTCCAGTGCCTACCTTCCGGCTTCATTATCAGATCAGTTCAATGGTACCATTTTCATCAGTACCATTTGTATATAAGTATTTGATTCATCATAGTCGGTTAACTATTCGAGACATCTTATACCCGTGGCATACTTACCATTAAGGAGTTCCAGTGGCCATCTATGGTATTCTTCATCAGTTACACTTCACCAAATGATACTCCTGAGTGCAAATGATTGTATTGTTGATGAAAATACCAAAATCGGTATATGTATCCTTATAATATTTGAGGAGTTCCCTCAATTTCTCCAGGATCCCATCAACCGATCCTGACCTGATGACGATGGGACCACCTGGGAAGAAAACCCCTTCAAACAAAAGAATAAATTTCCTAATCGATGCGCCATCGGTACATGGTGGACATCCCACCCATACACACAAAAAGTTATGGAAATACTTTTAATATGCATGCAGCTAAGGAGTGGAATTCCCTGCCGGAGTCTGTGTTTTTCGACAGCTACAATCTAGGATTCTTTAAGTCAAGAGTGAATAGGTTATTTCTAGGCAAGCGTGTTTCACCTGCGACCACATCATCGCTTACCAACAGGTATAGATAGTGGTATAGATAGTGGTCAAGTGCGAGCCTATAAAATATAAAAAAGACGTCTTTGAGTAATCGGGGTATAAAAATAAAAAATAAAGATGCCGAAGAATTGAGAACCTCCTCCTTTTTTTGAAGTCCGTTAAAAAGTGTTGGGAGTCATTCTGAATGCTGTTTTATTTGACGGAAAATCTATCTGCCTAGCCTCTTACCAATTATGTTGGAGTCGGTTTCCAGTCTAAACGGAATGGAACTGAGAACCAGTATGTTACATTGAGCAACTTCTTCTTCTTCTTTGATGATGGTAATGTGTCGTGGACCGTGGTGGCCCAGAGGCTAAGACCTCGCCTCTAGTGCTTGAGGTCGTGTTTTCAAATCCGGGCAAGTACCAATGTAACTTTTTCAAATTCATATCATGGACTTTCTAAGTTTATCTTGGACATCGCAGGCAACGGTAAAGGAAAACATTCTAAGGAAACATGCAGCCTTATTGCGTAAGTGAATTCGGCAAGGCAAAAAAAAACGGAAATCCATACATTGAGGTAATAATGTACTATCCATATCGCGTTTTTCATCTCGCATGTGATTCGTCGATTGTTCATACTCTTTGCCTTGCCGCATTCACATACGCAATAAGGCTGCTGGACTTATAAAGTTAACTAGCGGACGCATCGCGGTTTCACCTGCACAGTCCCGTAGTACCGTTTGCACCATTGATCTGTAGTAGTTTATGCATAGGCATATAATTAGGTATTAAAACACTCGCTTCGCCTCGTGTGATAAACCCACACTCGTGTTTTAATAACCCCTATATAACATGATGGTATCCTTTGGCAAGACTGATTTCCGATGTTCTGGCCTCTGACCCCGATTTCGGCGTTTGCGTTGCTTAACCTTAATCTTAGATCAACCCCTGTGGCTGTTATCTTACTAATATTATAAATGCGAAAGTTTGGAAGGATGTATGTTTGTTACTCATTCACGCATGAACGGTTGAACGGATCTGGATAAAATTTGGCACAGAGATAGATTGTAGTCTGAAAAAGTACATAGGTTACTTGTCATCTCGGTATAACGTCCTCTTGGGATTAAAAAACACTTTCAACGCGGGCAAAACCGCTAGCAGACGCTTGTTATTTATATAGCCACAAGCTCCTCAGTATTTTAAGACCAAGACAAAAAAAACTATACAGACGATAGGAGGTTTACCACATCTTATTTGTTTTAAAAATATCGACAGTCACGCGTGTCGTAGGTAAATAGTACCAAGCCCTTTACAAATACGTGGTACTACGTAGGTATGTATGGTACGCACGGATCATTCTTATTGGAGAATGGCTGAGCCCGCGACTTTGCTCCCGTCGACTGCCTACCCTACCTACCCTACTAGGCTAGGTAGCTAGCCTTTCTACCATTTTTTTTCTATGGTCATTCTACCGCGGTTCGGTAATTTCGTCAAATGCACAATGCCATCTACTGAATATGGAGTTCAACTGTCCGAGTATCTGAATTGCGGGTGTTGTGATATTTTACTTCCTGAACACTTTTTCATCTTTTCATCTTTTGGTAGACTGAACCGATTGCGATGAAACAAAAACTTAGTAACACTTCAAGTTACGCACAATTTATATGTATAAAAGTTATCTACATTGATTTCGGACATTTTGCGTGATGCGTGCACAACTAAACCGACAAACAGATAAAAAGTTTGTGATTGACGATGTTCTTCAGAAAGGCTAGGTGCGTAGTAACCAGCGTGCTTGTATGACCAGATGTTTGAACGTAAACGAAGCAAAAAAAGTATGTAAGGAACGTAGGAGGTGGATTTCTGTAGTCTGTTTTTGCTTATCCCTATAGGAAAAACGGCTGAGTTTATAAAATATGTAGTATGTTAGTCTTCGATCAATAATATACTAGATAAACAATCCCATACAAAAAATATCTTTAAAACTGACGCCATTTGAGTTTAGGTAATTCTAAGAATTCTAATTGAAATAAATATACGTTAATGCAAATTCAACACTAAATTCAATGTTTAAAGTTGCATTCACAAAACTATATGTAAAAAAGTAACAAAATTTTATGAGCTTGCTTCGCGGCTCATCATACCTACATGAAAACAAATTTAGTCTTACACGCATGTTTTAAAGTCTATATTACAAAGTTCCGAAACAGTCAACAACAATGTTTGTTACAACAGTTGGCGCGTTGTCGACGCAAACCATGTCAAACAATCATAATATTTGCTAGTTGATTCATATTTACTATTTAATACGGTTTTTACTTTATAAAAAAAACTTAATGATAAATAAAATTACCGAAAAAAAGATATTCCTTCCAAAATCAAGGTGTTACGATGGTTATTTGCACAATTTATTAGTGAAGATGTTATTACTGCTGTTGACCTTACTTTAGGTAAACTTTGTATGACAGCACCCTCCTTTTTTCAGTTGGAACAAACAAGCTAGCATAGACTTATGACCAGACGTTCTTATATTAGTATCTGTTATTACCAATGTAACAGCTGAATACGATCAACTTTCTTCCTTCGGGGAGAATGGTAAAGTTTTATTGTTTAGCCTTGGGGTATTTGCTTTTGGGTGCGACTTTAATGAAAGACGGAGCGGGTATAACACACGGCGTTATTTTCTTTCTTTTAAAAGATTTTAAGAACGACTAATACTATTGTTAAAGGTTTTATAAGTATGTCAGTTTCTGTGGCAGTAAAAAGTTATTTAGACTTTCTTTTCTACCTCTTTTTTAACAGTTAAAACGGTGAGCAAAGCTGTTGGGATAATATTTAAGGCTATGGCTTTTTCATTACCTTATCTAATGCAAATATAGCTTTGTAAACACTAAAATGTCCATTGAATGTTAATTTATTTTGAAAATTTGTTAGTTTTACAACAAAAAAGTCTATAACTAGTGGGTGTTGCCAGTGATCACCGATGGGACCGAGACGTGGTCGCTCAAAATGGGCCTTATCAGTTAGCTTTAAGTCACCCAAAGGGCAATGTAGAGGGCTATGCTCGGAGTTTCATTGCGTGATCGCAACAGATATGAGGATATCCGCAGGAGAACCAAAGATACCGACAAAGCCCGAAGAATTGCGAAACTTAAGTGGCAGTGGGCAGGGCACATTGCTCACAGAACGGATGGCCGATGGGGCGGAAAAATTCTGGAATGGCGACCGCGAACCAGAAGACGATGCGTTAGAAGGCCTCCCACTAGGTTGACCGATGCCCTGGTTAAGGTTGCGGGCATGCGCTGGATGCCAGACGCACGGGATCGGTCAATGTGGCGACGCCTGGGGGAGGCCTAAGTCCAGCAGTGGACGTCTTTCGGCTGAAATGATGATAATGATGATAGTTTTACTAATATAATATTCACCCTGTAGGGTCATAGGTGTCTCTGGCGCCATTCCTGTAGGAAATAAAATAAAAAAGGGTTTAATACTCCTAACTTTCTCCTGTGCAGTTTCGCTGAACAATCAAATACGTTATTGGTACTGATAAAAAACACAAACATTTTGAACTGAGATAATACATTGCAATCTCTCACTACCAATAATCCATAACAAAAAGTCCAACAATTATCGTCCGCATTCAAAGTTAACTACCATCGACTGATTGCGAATGAAAGCAATCAAATTGATCACTTACGGAGAGCTATCGAATAAATCTCCTCTAAGTGTTATCGTTATGGCTGATATTTGTTACGGTAACAATGAATACGGAAATGTTGCAGCTACAAATATATGGTGCAACTAGCTTCTGCAAGAGAAGGCCTGTGTCCCAGCAGTGGGAACATTAAAAAGCTGATGATGAGGTTCTGTCTTCGTAAAAAGTGTTAATAATCCCAAGGGAACACACTACCGGAAAAAAAACTATCCTAGTCCTACCAAGGATCTCAAATTATCTCCATACCAGCTGAGCTGAGTGGTGCCAATCCATGCGTCATGTTCGTGAACGGGCGCCATCAGTTGGGATTGGTCATAACTTAGCTGCCTCGGCATATTGTTGGTTTTTTTTTTATTGTTTGTTACTCAAGACGCTTTTAAGTGTACGTCTTTTTACATCGTTCTCATATATAAGTATTTTTCAACAAGAATGATGTAACCAAAAACTTGTAATTAAAACTGATGGTAAAGATAGTCCGTGTCTTGCAAATTCTTCTCCATTGATGCCTACTGACACTTGCGAATTTGCAACTAGAGTCACCTTTTTTTTTTTTGACAATTCAAAAATACCTCTAAGGTTTATTAAATTAAATAAACTATTTGTTTTTTGACCCATCTAAATCGGTTCAATATAATATTAGTATGGATATCATTATTGCTGTGTGACGGTAATAGTTTCACATAGGTTCGCGGTAGGACTTAAAAATATAAATGGCAAATTGTGGGTTTGCTATACATGGACTTCTGTATAACCCTTTAGGTGTGATGTTATGTGACTTTTCATAAAATCACCACTTTTTGTCCATGGGGGTAGGCAGAAACTACAGAACGCCACCTGCAACGATCCATACATACTTCTTTTGCTTTACTCACGTGCATCATCTAGTCATACAGCACGCCGGTTATGAGTACTGCGCACCTGGCCTTTCTGAAGAACATCACCAATAAGGCAATGACATATTATTTCGGATAAAATATAGTGGAAAAGGGCAGCGTGCAGTGCTCGTTAGACAGATGGCCATTGAGGTTGAAAGTGCTGGCGTGGCGAAAGATTGAATGCTTCTCACAAGGTTGGCCGATGAGCTGGTGAAGGCCGCTGAAATTTGCTGGTGGCAAAAACAAGACTAGTTGAGAGGGCCACGCTTGGAAGAGGGATATGCCCAGAAGTGGACGTTTGTCAGCTGAACTGAAGAAAATGATAATGGATATGGAACCGAATCTAACTCATAATTTTCATCATTGCAGTCTTGATTAATGTGCTGTTCTGCAGGTCTAAGACTCTGTGTGACTTTTTCCAGGTGTTCCAGCCACTGTGAATTGTTCACCGCCAAATGCGCTTTCCGCCATTGAAACCTTGTCCACTTTGAATAAAAGACTGAATTGTTACGTGTAAGGTCTCAATATTCATAAGTGATTTTTAAGTGGTCAATCCCTGCTGAAAAAAGATTTGTACGTCCCGTATCCCTTACCAATTTCCTCAATGATAAAATAATAGTAGAACAGGTCATTACCATAATCACCTCCGTGAACGAACGAATTGATGACAGCAAATTATTTTCGTGAGGAGAAATGAGATTGCAATCTCTAAGGAACAAGAATAGCCCTTCACTCTTATTCTTTTTGTTTGGTTGAATGTCACAACCTGAATTTTTCAACCGACTTAAATAAGGAGGAGATTCTGATTTCCACTTTTGTTTTTGTATGTTTGCGCCATTAATCCGACAATTATGAGCCGATTTTGATGATTCTTTTTTTATCTGCTGTTGGTTCCCATTTAAATTTGCGAACCTAAGTAGTTTTTAAGTTATCCTTAATATTTTACCAACACTAAAAATCAAAATAAAAACTGTACACCAAAAAAATTAAACCGACTTCCAAAACAAAACACTATAAAGCGAAGAATAACATTATTTTTGGAAGTCGGTATCAAAAATGAAGGGAAGGAAGAGGTTTCTTTTTTTTCAATAGTTTTCTTTTTCATCTCAGAAGGCACACTCTGCCTAGCCGTATCACCTTTCAAACAGTCCATCCATCAATTTTTTAGTCTTCCTCTACTCTTATCCAAGTTCATACTTAAAACTTTCCTAGCGACATATTCCAAATTTTTCAACACCATAAGCCCATACACTCATACCAAGACAACTTTTATCCATACAATTTTTAAGCAACTCGTGCCAGTTTTAGCGATCTGTCTTGCAAGTTCACATGGACGCAAAGTTATGCAAGTCGAACGATGTGCACTTGAAATTTTCTTAGATAATACGTGTTCGACATCGATATTGCCTATGCCATTTAAATTGCCTCGCACCATCAGTGAGCCCCTTAGACTTCCTCTTGGTATACTCTACGAAGCAATATGCCCTTGCATTTAATTAAAAATTCTCACCCACCTCTCATTATAGCACATAAAGCTGCTAAATAAGCTTTTTTGTATCGCATGCAGCGTTGGCGGCGCACACAGCGATGGCGGCGTAATTTTCAATGAACGCGTCCCCAATCTCCCCACAGTGCAATTTTGTCTGACGGATTAATCGGTAAGCTTGTGGTGGGGTTTTCGAACCATTAATGTGTCATTAATGATTCATTGAAAACGGCAATTAACGTCGTATTTGCCACTAGGTCAGGTTAAAATCATTGATGGACGTCCGAGTTTCCTCTTTGTAGTGATTCATTATTATTTAATTTGATCTCTGGATTTTGAGGGCTATTCCAAATGCTTTGCAAAGTTATTTTTTCTATCCGAAAGATAATAAGAGGCTATTCAATTTAAACCCCACCCAATCTTCGTGAAAATCTACGACGATATTTATTTATTATTCAATTCTACCTTACAACTATCACTATAAGTGTACCTAATGCGATAGCGCGATCTTAAAATAAACTTATATGCAATATAAAACTATTAAAAACGTAAAAACTAGTAGTACTTTTAATAACATCTAATAATATATGTAGAGCCAGGATGACCTAGAGGCCCTTCACCAGGACTCATCTTCTTCTAATTATGTGGGTAGGCGCGGAAATAGGAATAAATGGCTTCAGATCACAATCGACGTATTTTAATCAGTGTTCACAGGAATCATGATGTAATTAGGTAATTAGTGATTACTACTATATGAAATCAACTTAATTTAATCTTGAAATAGCGTGATGGCGAAGATTCTGAGCGATTCGTCACAAGCGTGGTGCGCGGGCGCCGTCCCGTTCACAAAGTGCCTTTTAAGATGGCCGCCCGCACTACCATCGACAATGACGCTTCGCTAGGTTGACATCGACAGTCCTGTCAACCTGACGTTTGACATAAACGCCGTCATATATAAACTAAGTTCCCTAAATATAAAAACACAATATTTAAAAAAACAAAAACCTAAACCAACTCTAATCTTCGCTATAACATAAATTAAACAACAGTATATTTGTAAATATGATATCAGTAAAAAACGCATTATTCATATGGACACACTTATCTCCGCTTATTACAAATAGGATCATGATTTTTTGCTACAATTGGCGTGTAGTACTGGGCCCAAAGTACTTAAAGAGTTTCCATCGACTCGAAAAAAAGAGGAATTAACACGAACAAAATAATTCACAATCATATCCGCTTACGCTCATACTGTATTCTCACCCCAAAACTTAAAGAGAGTGCAAAAGTAAGAATTATCGGACTCTTGAGAGGAAAGTTGGGGCCCAGCATAATTGTCTTAATTGGGCAAACGGTAACTTCATGAGTCTAAGGTTTTTGGTCGCTCACAGACCAGCCCCTTGGGAAAGGAGTTGGGCAGAAAATGGTGAGTGTCAATTTATGAATGTTGGTTTGAGATATGTGCAGTTAGATTTTATGAGTCTGGAGATATGGATAGCACGTTGATATTGTTTTTAACCCCCGCCGGAAAAAAAGGGGTGTTATAAGTTTCACGTGTGTTGCTGTGTATCTGTCTGTGGCATCATAGCGCCTAAACGGATGAACCGATTTTGATTTAGTTTTTTTTTTTGTTTAAAGGTGATTTTGTCGAGAGTGTTCTTAGCTATGTTTGAATAAAATCGGTTCAGCCGTTCAAAAGCTATGGGCGTTTTACTGTTTGAATCGGGGTGTTTCCGCAAGATAAATGTGTCGGGGGTTTTTTAAATTTTGAAATTTTACTTGTTGTGTAGTTTGGATGGGTACGTAGCCTCTACAATTGATGATACAATTTACACATGCATATTAATAAATAAAATTGAAGTGTCTGTTTGTAACGTCATAATATCAGCTTTTTACCCGACTGCCGAAGGAGGGTAATGTGTTTATCATTCTATGTATGTATGTTCCTATGTCAAATTCTAGAGACTAAACGCGTTGGCTGATTTTGATGATCTTTACGTCAATCGATTTGTCTTAATATTGCGAGTGTCACTGGCTACATTATAATTGGCAAATAGAGAAATAGCGGCTTTTGGGAACCATATTGTGGGGGCCCAATAATTATTTTCATGCCAAACCCATTGTTTGGGATGTCAAAATATAGGGGTTTTAAGATGTGATTTCAAAAATATGTAACACTTATATGTTTAAATGTATCTAATTCTAATAAAAAAATACATGAGGTTTTCGTGAGCCAGCTCGCGAATACTGTATCCTCCGACTGCACAGCATGATTTTCTTCTTGTTTACGTCTTTTTAGTTCGCTTCTCAAGCAGTAAGGTTTTTGATCTTTTGAATTAACTTTTTTTTATACTAAACTCATACGAAACTATATTGTAATAGTGATAACAGAAAAGCGTTTTTTTATTTGTCTATCTGCTTGTTCGGGTTTATCTCCAAAACGGCTGGATCAATTATGACGGAACTTTCACTGGCAGACAGCTGAAGCTAGTAGTAACTTTGACTATTTTTATTTTAGAAAAAGAATTAGAGTTTGACGAAGTTGCGGGAAGCAGGTTTTTCGAAATAAATGTACTGTGTAACGTAGTCTATGTACAACAACATATTTTGGTCAGACACGTCTTTTCTCTGCACTGGACAGAACTTCGGACAATCATGACGCAATCGGGAATCTAGTAGTAGTAGTAGTGGTAGGGATGCCCTTTTCCGCACTTAGACTCCCATTTTGTCCATTGTGCGTGGGGATACTGGCTTACATAGCCAGCCTAGCTCCGTCCAAAGCACAGAAGCTTCCTGGGAGCTTCACAGGCTTCACGGAGTGACCTCATTGTTCCGAGAATTTCTTCGCGTTGAGATCACGGCCACGGCCTCGCATTCCAGGATTACGTGGGCGGCTGATTCTTTGGCGTTAAAACAGCCCCTGCAAAGTGTGTTGTCCGTGGCGCCTACGTTGAATAGATGTTTGTTAAGAAGGGTGTGGCCCGTTATTGTCCCTATAATTATATTTAGGTTATTTCTACTAAGCTTTTTGACTGTCTACTGACCATCTCTTATTATGTATTTCTGTTGATCTTTGGCGAACCCACGCGCGAAATTGCGAAAAAGGCATGTGGAGAAGTGGGTACTATTTGAGTAATTAGAAAGAAAGAAAGAAGAAAGAAAGAAAACCAGTTTATTTGGCAGACACAGATACACACAATGTAGGTACAAATAAAAATGAACTTAATTTTAAAACAATTACATACATAGTGTGCCAAATGCCAGACAACTGGGCGTTGCCTGACGCTAGTTTTCAACTGAACCTTACGTTGAAGTGTACGGATGTGAATCAGTTTTAACGAGGTTAAAATACAGGTAAATAGATATATGTTAGTATGTTTTATACGATATATAGGTATGTATAATAATTTGGTATGAACCATTATGCCATGCCAATTACGAATCAATTTGAGAAAGATATTATCGACGCGTCACAAATTTAACGCAAGTCGAGTGAAGTATTTTTTATTTTTGGCTCCTGATAATTATAATTAATTAAATCAATCACAACAGCTAAAGCACGTTTGGCAATTAGACACACTAATGCGATAATTTTCGTTGCGGAAACTAGGCCGTAACCACGCTGCCAACTTGCTAACTAATGGTAATATGTATATATGTGTGTTTATCACGCATAGTTTCATAGTTAGTGCATAGTTGGGTAAAGGATAGACAGATTACATGTGTAACATTCCATGAATCATTCTTTATTAATTGCTAGCGGACGCCTCGCGGTTTCACCCGCATAGTGCCCGTTCCCGTAGGAATACAGGGATAAAAAGTAGCCTATGTCACCCGAGGATACTTTACATTCTTTCATCGTTGGGTAGCTTCCCAACGATGAAAGAATTTTTGAAATCGGACCAGTAGTTTTTAAGTTTAATCATTACATACAAAAATACAAATCTTCCCTCTTTATAATATAAGTATAGATAGGAAAATTAAGTAACTACGCAAATGAGTTTGTACCTATTACAGAATATGTCGTGGTGGCCCAGTGACTAAGACCTTGCCTCTCGTGCTTGAGGTCGTGGGTTCAAAGCCGGGCAAGCACCAATGTGACTTTTTTAAATCTATTTGTACTTTCTAAGTTTATCTTGGACGTCACAGGCAACGGTGAAGGAAAACATCGTGAGGAAATCTGGACTTTTGCAGTTAATTTAAGTTTGAAATAGCCAAGTCAGAGACCTGTAGGGTACCCAGTGACGGCTTAATTACCTCTGACACTAGATGAGGCCACATACTCACACGAAAAGAAGAAGACAGGATCGAACTCAAAAACTAAAAATAAACTTTTTAACAAATAAATTAAACCGACTTCCAAAACAAAACACTACAAACCGAAAAATAACTCTCTTTTCCTATTAATTTTTTCGTTTTTGACACCGAATATTTTGCTATTGCATTTTTATTTTTCTCTGGTACCTTATATCACAAAGTACGTAAGCGGCGGCGCGCCGCAGACAGAGGGGCCACTCTCACTTTGACATTTCGGTTTTACAGGGAATATTGGGCAATATTGGACCGAGCTCAGTCGCGGCTGTCATGATTGCTTTGTGCAGGCGTTTGTCACGTCATTCATACATTAAGTACTGTAACGAGGTTGGTTGCATTAGATGGGTTACCTTTATTATTTGTTACAGACCGAATTTACTTTTTTGTTTTTAATTCTTTCTTTCAATTATTTTTAAGTTATAAAGGTAATAAAATTTCACAATTTAAAAAAACCCCGACGCATTTATCTTGCGAAAACACCCCAATTCAAACAGTAAAATGCCCATAACTTTTGAACGGCTGAACCGATTTTATTCAAACATAGCTAAGAACACTCTCGACAAAATTACCTGTCAAACAAAAAAACTAAATCAAAATCGGTTCATCCGTTTAGGCGCTATGATGCCACAGACAGACACACAGATACACAGATACACAGCAACACACGTGAAACTTATAACACCCCTTCTTTTTCCGGCGGGGGTTAAAAAATCAAATCTTTCAAGATGATAAATTAGAAATTCATTATCTAGGATTATAATAAATAATTTTAAGCCCATAGATGAAATTGGGAACTTGTCATAATAATAAGGTTCAAGTCATACAGCTTACAAATATGTTTCCTCCGACTGCACAGTATATTTTTCTTCTTGTTTAAGATCATCTTTGGTTTTTTGATTTTATTAGGTACCTGTTTTTTCACATTTATATTTTTGTCGAGCTTGGAATTTTTTTAATTGGGGTCATTATTACACTATTACTACGTCTTTTTACTCTCCAATATTCATCGTATGTGGCGTAATATTAAATGTTTCGTGATATTAAATGGATATTTGATGCCCTGTCTACCCTCTATGGCATGTAAGCATGATATGATGTATATTTAGACAAGTCTATGTATTTATGTTTGTAACTTAGGCAACCTACTCTTTTTTTTAATTCGGAATCAATATAGTAGCAACCCTAGTGAATCTGTCAAGTTTAGCTGTCAATTTTCTAAACCGCGGGAGTGGCCCTTCTGTATACTTACTATTTTGTGCTTATATTACCATGATAATACACATTAATAAGACATACTCAAAAAGTACTCGACAGATCTTGATCAAATTTAAATGGGTCCACATGAGAACGACACATTAGGCACATTGCTCGCAGAACGGATGGCCGATGGGGCCGAAAAGTTCTGGAATGGCGACCGCGAAACGGAAGACGTAGCGTTGGAAGGCCTCCCACTAGGTGGACCGATGACCTGGTTAAGGTTGCGGGAAGGCGCTGGATGCGAGGTGGACGGGATCGGTCAATCTGGCGACTCATGGGGGACGATTATGTCCGGCAGTGGACGTCTTCCGGCTGAAATGATGATGAGAAAGACCAGCCTTTAAATAAAAGAAGAATCATCAAAATCGATTCCCCTACACATCAAAAAATACAATCAAATTGAGAACCTCCTCCTTTATGAAATCGGTTAAAAAAGGAATCACAATAAAAAAGAAACAGATGAAAACGTAACAATAACTCCAGTCACACAGATGTAACATAACATAATAACTACGTAACTTGTATCATTTAATTCGTACAAACTGCCGTAAAAGCCTACGTTCTCTAACTTCACGTTACAACCACGTATGTACGCTGTACCTTTATCTGATTGTGTGTGGGGTTACGAAGAAGGCGATTCGCTAGCGTAATATATGTATAGAATTTTAAAAATCATCTTTCAGTATTGTTTGTAAGTAAATTGTTACTGAGGGACATTCCTAATGGTACGATTTAATTTAAATGGCGTAGATAGACGATATCGCGCACGTATTTTCTAAGAAAAGGTTTTGTTTGATTTTGGGCCATCACTATGTATAGTGTACATAGATAAATAGGTAAAAAAATAAAAATACTAACAATTTAATTTAAAGAAGGGTACAGGCGTACAAGATGATAATTTGAAAAGCTTTTTAATAAGATAACCGTATTTTTAGGGCAGCCATGACAGTTGTTTTTGACATGACGTTTGACGTCTTTGGCAGTTTTAAGAAGTGACATCTTTGAGTCTCTTTGCTTTGACTTTGAATTGGATATGTTTCGGAGTTTTTAGTGATTGTTTTAGTTTTGCAACCCAGTTTACTACTACGGACATTGATTGATTGCTTCTTTTGAATCCGTGTTGTTTTTTTTAACGCAGATATTACGAATTACGATGACACGTCAATCAAATGTCATTGTCAAAATGATATTTTCCGCATACTGCGGATCTGATTCACCATGTTTAATTTTATGTGGTGTTGCTCTACTTGACAAAGTTAATTTGAGTGTACATTGAAATGAAGTGAAATTAAAGAAAATTAACAATAAAAAACGGTTACTATATTATACAGCGATTTTTACATATAGTGTACTTCTGGCCCAGGCTCCATACATTTCTGGAACATCTCCTTTCAAGTGCTATTCGGTCAAATTGCATCGCATTTTGTCCTGATTATGAATATGCTTGCAATTTCGCTTAGTAAAAATCGGTGAGATTTAAAACGAATCGCGTCAAGTTATCTGCTATTGACCAATCACTTCACGAAGCAAACAGCTATTTTATAAATGTGGGTAGCTCACTGGCGGACAAAATTTGCCAAAAAAGAATATTAATTCCCGGAATCTAACATTACTAAGTAATTCTCAACAATGTAAATTTTTAATATGTAAATTAAAAGTAAGCCTATATTTGCAGAAATTAGCTATGAGGAGACGGCATAACTACTATACATACCACACTAAGATTAAATCTAAGAGAACAGATAACGACAATCAGATACACTCTACATAGCTCACCTATACACACATTCACTCTCGCATACTCACACCCGCACACTCACCACATTACACTCACACCCGCTAGCACCTAATACTCATTACATACGCCACTCACATACCAACACGTTCTCAGAAACATACACCATACACACACTCACATACGAACACACACACTCACACCCACACACTAAATTAATAACAAATTGAAATGATGTACTTACAATTTATTTATCCAAAGTGTCACGGTGTGCGTGTTTTACTTATCACCTATTTTTCTGTAGTATTCACTTAGTTATATTATGCTACCATTGCTTGGCACTTATTCTTATATTGTAAAAACTCGAGGGGAATGTTGCTGATAGCCGAAATACAGGCTATGCCTAGTTCGGCTACAGACGCTAATCTCTTTGCCCAAATTGAAATTTGTGCCAAATTGCCATTGTAAAGTAGTTTGAAATTTTTGGAAAATAAATTATTATCATTATTATCAGGACGGTCCATTGACATAATATATATTACAAATCATTGGGGCAGTCACTAACACTCTCTTTTCTAAAATCTAGAATCTTGTAACTTGAAAATTCGTGAATGAATGAATACCAGAATATAGATAAAAGTTAAAAAAATAATAATAAAAAAACCGACTTGCAAAACAAGACACTACAAAGCGAAAAAACACTTTTTCACAAAAAAAATAACCGACTTCAAAAGCAAAACACTAAAAAGTGCAAAATAACTTTCGTTTAGGAAGTCGGTGTCTTTGGTACCTCTAGTTTTTATCATTTCTTGACACCGACTTCTGAAACGAAATTTATTTTGTACTTTTTAGTGTTTTGTTTTTGAGACGGTATTTTTTTGGGCTTTTTTTTTCTCTGTTTTTAGTTTTAGTACACTATCACTAAAAATGAGCAAGTTCTATAATAATGTACCTAGGGTTGACAAAATACCTATAATAACTCAATTTACAAATTCGTGCTGTTTGTCGCTAAGGAGTTCGGTTGTATGCCATGTCCATGTCTTGAAAACTGCTGGACCGGTTTTAATAAACTTGTACTATTTCCTAAGTTAAGAGATACTCAATGCAACACAAAAATAATTATCACGATCCGATTATCATTTTCAGTGAAATGCGTGTACCAATATACATGCCATTACCTACAGTGTATTCGACTTTTTGGTCATATAATTATTTAAGTTAAGATAGTGTTATTTTAATCTTGTTGCTAAATTTAAGTTGCAGAATACATAGCGGAGTAAAACTAGATACCTCCTTTGTTATTGTAAACAGTAGCATAGGATTACTTTTACAAAGCAAATCTTGGATTTAAATCAACTATGTAAGTACCTCTATGTTTTGCGAAACAGCAAGCTGGATTTCAAAGAAAACAACTAGAAATACTTTGACTAAAACTTCGCAATCTATAATTTCATCCGAAACTAGCTGCTTCAGTGGCTTTGCTCTCATTTACTATCCCACAAGAACTCTAACAGTTTTTCTAAATAAAAACACTACAAAGTGAAAAATAAATTCAATTTCGGAAGTCGGTGTTCCTGTTTTCGTTTCTTCGTTTTTTGACACCGACTGCCGAAATTGAATTTATTTTTCACTTTGTAGGGTTTTTTGTTATTTGGAAGTCGGTTGTATTTTTTGTAAAAAGTTTTTTTTATTTTTCACTTTTTAGTTGTGGTACATAATGGACCAGTTCCATAGGTAAGGTACCTATAATGTCCAAAGTGAAGCCAGAATTGATTATCCCAATATCATGAAACTTAAACAAAACCGGTGGAATGAGAGTATACCAGGGTTAACTGTTCTCACCTGCGTACCCTCTTTAGAGCGTACTTGTGTGATGTTATGATAAGTAATGGTAAAAACAATAAACAGACATGCGATTGCAGCTATCCCGAGTGATTTGCAGTCATTTATTAAAGAGTTCCGATGTATATCTCCAAAGTTCTTCATCAGAACTTGATGAAATTTAAATGGGACCACATGACAAGCACCAGCTTTCAAATAAAAAACGAATCATCGAAATCCGTCCACCCAGTAAAAAGTTCTGAGGTAACAAACATAAAAAAAAAAATACATTCGAATTGATAACCTCCTCTTTTTTGGAAAGTCGGTTAAAAAGGTGACTCAGAGGTAGCCAAATCTTTCTTCTTTCTAAACATACAATATTGATTTCATTTAGATCAAGCTCTCGCCTTCTTTGACCACATTTCCCTTCATCTTAATCTTGGTTAATTTGTGAGCTTGTTATTCTCCAATTCTCCATTCGCAATTAAAAAATGGCTGTCCCAATTATTAACTCCGTTCTCACACTCCAACTTTAGAGCCCCAAAACATCTGTTCAGGCAAAACCACTCGCGATGCGTGCCTCAATTCCGTCTAAAATTGAATAGTACCCTCCCATAACCAGATCACGTCCGCAAGACCTAATTACCGAACTTTTGCTCCGACCACTTTTGTTTTTGAAATCGTTTTGAGAATACCGATTTTTAACGAGTTTTTCTGAGGGTGTAAACGGGATAAATGAGAAGTGGCAGATAATTATAGTGCTGTTCTTCGATCAATAATACACTAGATGCCGCAAGCGTTTCAAAAACGGGCTGGAAAAAATGGCCACAAATACGGTTGTGGTCTTATATCAAATTAGTATGGTCCAATCATAGTCAACATTAAGACATTTAAAAATGCCGCAAAGTGCGTTCAAAAATTGTGCAAATAACCACCTTAACACCTTGATTTTGGAAGGAACATCTTTTTTTCGGTAAGTTCATATCATCAAGTGTTTTTCATAAAGCAAAAACCGAATTAAATAGTATGATCAATTACCAAATAGTATGATTGTTTGACCAACTTTTACGTCGACAACGCGCCAACTATTGTAACAAACATTGCCTGTTCTGGAACTTTATAATTTAGACTTTAAAACTTGCGTGTAAGACTAAATTTGTTTTGATGTATGTTCAGCAGCGAAGCAAGCTCATAATTCTTTTATTACTTTTTGTACATAGTTTTGTGAATGCAACTTTAAACATTGCATTTAAGGTTGAATTTGCATTTATGTATATGTATTTCAACTAGAATTCTTAGAATTACCTTAACACAATTGGCGTCAGTATTAAAGAGAAGTTTTGAATGGGATTGTTTATCTACTATACTATTGATCGAATAGATCACCAGGTTGATTTGGGATACAAAGGATAGGACAGGAGGTGGTGAAAAGATTTCAGAACTTCATAAGCTCACACCAAGTTTGATGTTAAGTTGTTTGAAAGATTGTTGAGAAGAAGTGTTGTCCAGCAGTAGGACAGAAAAGGTGTGTTTTTTTTCACTCCCTCTTTGAGCTGTTGACTTATACAGAACTTGCTGACCCCCGCGGCTTCGCTCCAGTCAACTGGCTATCTACCAACCTACCACCTACTTTTCTATCCTACCTACCTACCCACTTACCCACCCACCTACCTTACCTACCTACCAACCTACTCACCTGCAAAATGTTGCGTCTTTGGATTACATTATTGCAATTTTCATAAGTATCTCTAATACTTTTGACAATTAATTGTAGCGTATGTTACTCGAGAATATTGTAGCTTTCCACACGTCAAAGAATTTCTAAATCAGTCCAGTAGTTACGGAGCCTATTCGGTACAAACAAACAAATAAATCTTTACTCTTTATAATATTGTTATAGATTAGCTTTATTTATTAGGTTATTAACATTTCAAATTGATAAGTTTAAAAGAAAGGTGAAATAGTTCTGACCTATTAATTCTTCATAAAATTATAAATGGTTTCATCGATGCACCATTAATAAATTATTTTAACTTTAGGATTAGCCAACGTAGTATGCGTCAGCATCACATATTTGATATCCCATCCTCAACTTTAAATACCTCATTTAATAACCCCCTTACACGCATGGCAAGGCTGTACAATGAAAGCTCCATCTCTTTGGACAGTCCTATTGATGTTTTTTCAATGAAGTTCATAACATTCAGACGCTTCCTATTAAGTGATGAGCATTAAGAGTTTGACTCAAGCTCTTAAGACGGTACCCTGACCAAAAAATCGGCATGCGATATGAGCATTCCTATTGGTCTAGTGGCACTGGTGGCGCATGAGTTACAGTAGTGAATACGCCCAGATTTTAGAATAAAATCTTTATAAAATCGAGGTTTGGTCTTTTAAAAAAAAAAAATCTACAAAAATGTTTGTTATTAAATTGTCTATCCATTAGTGTTAGTACGAAAAATAATTAATGAACACTTTACGAGGAGATGCATAATATCAATAATTATTTCTCATTTTTATGTTTTTTTGGAAAGAGATTAGTGAAATATATACAACATTTAAAAAAAAACTAAATCTACCATTTTAGAATCAATATTATGTAGAATTTTAATGTATTATTATTAATTGATATTTCTTTATAAATAACGAGTAGATAGCTTCTAAAAACAGCACAAAAACTGGCCAAGTGCGAGTCGGACTCGCGCACGAAGGGTTCCGTACCATTATCGAAAAAAACGGCAAAAAAATCACGTTTGTTGTACGGGAGCCCATTTAAAAATGTATTTTATTCTGTTTTAGTATTTGTTGTTATAGCGGCAACAGAAATACATCTTCTGTGAAAATTTCAACTCTCTAGCTGTGATGGTTCATCAACTGACTTGATGGTTCATCAAAATTTCAACTGTCTAGCTATCACGGTTCATGAGATACATACAGCCTGGTGACAGACAGACAGACGGACCGTGGAGTCTTAGTAATAGGGTCCCGTTTTTACCCTTTGGGTACGGAACCCTAAAAACGGGTTGCGCGGCATTTTGCTCGGGGAACCGCCTTAATGCTCATTGTTCTTAAATGATATACTGTGATAAATGTTTACCCAATTTAGTTGTAGTCTTAATTTTGAATTTTGTAAAATGTCATGCATACCTATAATCTGTATGATTACTGTGTAATTTTGACTTTAAATGTATTCTTTTTTGGATGGTTTTAAGCAGTTGTACTGTTGGTGCCCTTAATAAAATAAAATAAATTAGCAAGATGAAATAGCAACGAATCAACTAACTCAGAATAAGCAACCTGAGTGGTAATGGGCTGACCTTAACTGAGGAGCATTGATCGGTGGGGTTGACGTGTTCTTGGGAGCCCACAAATCGGAAAACGTAGGGCAGAACTTCTAGCAAGGTGAAGCAAATACTTTTTTTAACTTTTTTTTTTTTATATGCTTGCGCTTGAACACTATCTCACCTGATAGTAAGCGATGATGTGGTCGATGATAAAGCACGCTTGCCTAGAAGAAACCTATTCACTCTCAACTTTAAGACTCCCATGTTTTAGCTATCAGGAAATACAGATTCCGGCAGGGAATGCCACCCTTTAGCTGTACGTACCAGGCCCCTCAGAAAGTATTGCGAAAAAAAGTTTTTATATATGGGAGACTGGCCAGTTATAATGTTTTTCGAAAATATGATTATTTATAAGTAAAAATAAGTAAGTTCCAATTTCAAAATTTCCCTCCACATTTTTTGCGAGTTAATTCAAAGTATTGTGTCTCACTGAAATATGGATCTGCGCCGGGAACATTTTAGAGCTATGATTTTATACGATTTCAAGTGTCGCCTGAAACCGGATGAATCGTACGATAGACTTCAAATGGCATTCATGGATGAAGGCCCTTCCAAGGCAACCGTGTATCGTTGGTATAACGAATTCAAGCGCGGTCGACCAACTTTGGGGGATGACGAAAGAAGCGGTCGCCCTTTGACAGCTGTTACCGATGAAAACGTGCTAGCAGTGAAAAATTTAATCCAAGACAATAGGCGAATTACATATCAGGAGATTCAACACATATTGAAGATTGGATCGGGAAGCGTTCACGAGATTCTACACAGCCATCTTCGCGTGAGGAGGATAGTATCACGCTGGGTGCCGCACAACCTCACCGATGCTCAGAAGCAGGCCCGGGTGGAATGGTGCCGTGATATGCTTAACAAATTTGAAGCAGGCTCGTCTCGGCGTGTTTACGACATCGTTACAGGTGATGAGTCCTGGATTTATCAATACGACCCAGAAACCAAGCGCCAGTCGACTGTTTGGGTGTTTCAAAATGAGCCAACGCCTACCAAAGTGAAGCGATCTAGAAGCGGGGGTAAGATTTTGATCGCTAGCTTTTTTAATTTGACTGGCCACTTGGTATCAATTCCCTTACGGGATCAAAGAAGCATTAATGCCGAATGGTATACTACCAAATGTTTGCCAGAAGTTTTCTCTGTTATAAGCAACAAGCGACCAAACACAGGGCTCCGCGGGCTACTGCTCCACCACGACAATGCACCTGCGCACACCGCACTCAAAACGAGGGACTTCCTGGACAGCACGCCAGTCAAACTCCTGGGTCACCCTCCTTACAGCCCTGATCTAGCACCGTGTGACTTCTTTTTATTCCCAAAAATAAAAAATCAGCTCAAAGGGATACAATTTTCGTCGCCGGAAGATGCGCTGGCTGCGTTCGAGCAGGCTGTAAACGAGGTGTCTGCGGCGGACTGGAAAAAGTGTTTTGAAAACTGGTTTAGGCGCATGAATCTTTGTATAGAGGCTGGTGGAAAGTACTTTGAAAAGATTTAATAAAAATATATGTACGTATAGAACAATTTTTTTTAGTTTCGCAAAACTTTCTGAGTGTCCCATAAAAGTATTTCATGTACCGATGACGCATACGTCACGTCGACGTATGCGACGTATACATGACGTACGTCTTGTAGTACGATGATGTTTGCATCAAATTTGATGTATAGTTGACTGGAAAGGTATCAAAAATGGCTTTTTCCAGCAGCGAGACACCACAGGCGAACAAAAAAATACTTTTTACTTAATTCCACAAGCATTATGAGCGAGAACTAGAACATAATGAAAGAGTAGTTGACTTAGCTTACAGAATTAACAAGCTGAAGTGTCAAATAGTCCAAGTAATAATCAAACTGAAGTGGCAATAGGCCGTCCATATTTGCTCTACAGAGCCGATGACCTTTGGGGTTGACGTGTTGTTGAGTGGAGACCGTGAATTGGTAATGTAAAAGGTGTACGTGTTCTGAACTGGCTTTGCGGAGCAACGATCTTTACAGCTATATATTGGCTGATGCCAATATTCAATAGTCAGTCAGCCAATATTCTTTCAGACTGGTAATTAATGTCTTTTGTGTTATTTGACAGGTCCTAAACGATTTTGTTTATCTGCCTAGTTTGGGTTCCCATTCCCTGCAAAGGGCTCTTCAGATCCTACCAAGTTTGATATTAGGTCATGTGGAACACCTGCGCTGCAGTTGTGTTTCACCGGGCCTTAACTATTTCAATTATAATCGTAATTATGATTACTTCAATAGGATGTTTTCCAATTTAATATACTTATTCCATATTTTTTTCGCTATACCTGTTCATACGGTCGGGTCTAAGTTTTTCAAGACCCGTCGTACAGATAGAAACAAAAAGCTCTCTGATCATACCCTCAAGCTTATGAAGGAGAGGCGTGAGATGATCCTGCAGTCTTCAGATGAGGCGTGCAAATACCGGCAGATCAATAGACAGATCTCTAAATCCTTGACAAGAGACCTCCGCCGCTTTAATAACGAGCGCTTTCGCACGCAGGTTTGACGATTTCCAGCCTCCCAAACAAGCCGGATTCCGAAAAGGCTTTAGCACCGTAGACCACATACATACGCTGCGGCAGGTTATACGCAGCGTTTGTGGACTACGAGAAAGCCTTCGATTCGATCGAGACTTGTGCTGTACTGCAGTCTCTCCAACGGTGCCAGATCGACTACCGGACATTGAGGTGTTGAAGTGTCTGTACAAAAACGCCACCATGTCAGTCCATCTTCAGGATCAGACCTCGAAACCAATCCTTCTCCAGCGCGGCGTAAGACAGGAAGACGTCATTTCTCCGAAACTGTTCACTGCTGCGCTGGAGGACGTCTTCAAGGTTCTGGACTGGAAGGGGCTTGGCATCAACGTTAATGGCGAGTACATCACTCACCTTTGGTTGTCCGACGACATAGTGGTCATGGCTGAGACCATGGAGAGCCTCAGTAAAATGCTCGATGACCTCAGTAAAGCTTCCGAAAGAGTGGGTCTAAAAATGAACATGGACAAAACCAAGGTCATGGTGAACGCCCATGTAACACCCACTCCTATCAAGATCGGAGACTCTACACTTGAAGTTGTAGACGATTATGTTTACTTGGGACAAACGGTCCAGTTGGGTAGGTCCAACTTCGAGAAAAAGGTCAACCGTCGAATCCGACTCGGCTGGGCGGCGTTCGGGAAGTTGCGTGGTATCTTCTCGTCCAATTTACCGCAGTGTCTCAAGACAAAAGTCTATGACCAGTATGTGTTGCCAGTGATCACCTATGGGACCGAGACGTGGTCGCTCACAATGGGCCTTATCAGAAAGCTTAATGTCACCCAAAAGGCAATGGAGAGGGCTATGCTCGGCATTTCCTTGCGTGATCACGTCAAAAATGATGATATCCACAGGAGAACCAAAGTTGCCAAAGTTAAGTGGCAGTGGGCAGGGCACATTGCTCGCAGAACGGATGGCCGATGGGGCCGAAAAGTTCTGGAATGGCGACCGCGAACCGGAAGACGATACGTTGGAAGGCCCCCCACTAGGTGGACCGATGACCTGGATAAGGTTGCGGGAATGCGCTGGATGCGAGACGCACGGGATCGGTCAATATGGCGACGCCTGGGGGAGGCCTATGTCCAGCAGTGGACGTCTTTCGGCTGAAATGATCATGATGATGATGATATTTTTTTACGAACATGCGGCTTTCTTTACAATTCGATTATTTTTTTATACTAAATTTTGTATAAAGTTTACCATGTACGATTTCTCATCTACTCATTTTTAACTTCGTAGCTTTTCAAAAAGGCTCTTCAAATTGTGAAGGAAATATTCATCATCGTTGTCTGTATACTTGGATAGAATTTAAATCAAACAAAACCCCCAAGGCCACCGGGCTTATGAAATAGTTTGAAACAAATGTTACATTATTTTATTAATTTATATTTTCTAACTTATTTTCAGACATTTTATTTTCAGCTAAATATGAAATAGCCTGTAACCCAACAAAGTCTAGCAAAGCCAATAAAAGCCTATAAGGTCCAAAGATAACTGAGTGAACAAACAACATTCAGGGGTTTCTTTTTTCGTATTTTTGCCTCGAGTTCGTTTGGCATGTTGATTGGGGAATCTGAAAGGCATTGAATCTGCGAGGTAAAGGGGAAAGCTTTTGTGCTGTACGCAGTCGGTTTGTGAGAGTAGTTATCGTACTGGTATTTTGGTTTGGGTACGGCATAGAGTACGGAACCAAGGAGGAAATATAGATGTCGTTATTAATTACTAGCTTTCGCCAGCGGCTTTGCCCGCGTGGATGTCGAAACTTATCCCAAGCCAAGGTAATTCCAGGATGCCAAGAGACGACGCCCTCATGCCCCTCGCCACCGCAGAAGATGACCAGGCCCGAGTTTACGGCGCATAGTGTTCCACGCGCGCCTCAAAGAGAAATCAGCAAAAGTGACGGGGAGCACTAGGGCCGATGCCTGTCTGGGTCGCGGATAAATTTGAAAGAGAGTTATCACGGCCCTGGCTCAAGCAACTGAAGGAACACGGGTAGGTTTTAGTCAGTAAAAGTCTGACGCGCCCTCCCGCCTCACCCAGAGCGGGAGAAGTCATTGGATATTTATTTTTTTTATTTCACAAAAATAAAAGAATGGAAGACACGATCTGCCGATGTGCCCAGTTTCATATTAGCTAAGAAATACTAGGAATTGAGTTTGGCGGACACTTTGGAGGACTATCTTTATGTAGAACTTTGACGTTCTTTTCTTTTGAGGCGTGACTGATTAACAAAAATACAGTTTTCACATTTATAACATTATTAAGAAGTAAGATATTCATGCCCATCTAATTAATGTCCACTAAGCACAAATTTCGGCTTCATAACCATAGCCAAAATTGTCATAGGCCGTCATTATATGTAAGTAAACGGTGACACTCACTAACACACTTGTTTTGTATGAATTTTTTTGACAACGCAGTCTCTTGTAGTGGCCGCTGACAGGTCTCGCTGCTCTGTGGTGTACCGTTAAAATACCTGTATTTTTTTTAAATGCGGCCTCTTGTCGTGGCCACTGACAGGTCTCGGTGCTCTGTGGTGCCTAAAGGTAGGTACCGTTAAAATACCTGATTTTTTCACTTCAAAAGGGAGATTAGTTAAGTAATCCGGTTACATTACGTTAATATATTCTCCACTTTTTCGGTTTGGGGTACACGAAATTAGGACCGATCATTGTAAAAATGTTTAGATCCAGAGCAGTGTGTTCCAATGGTTACAAATTTTGGTCTAGTTAAAGGAACAAAACCAATATGAAGGCCCTTATTTTTTTTATCTTTGACAAATGCTCATGCACATTGCGCTACCACGGGGAGATTGCTCAGTTATGTGGAACTCCAACCCTCTAAAACTACACGTTGTCCTCCTGTGCCGCTTATGGCGGGAACACGGGCACGCGTTAGCACTCACCGCGAACTCGCGGCGGCTGTCCGTTACCGGACCCTCCTCTGGGGAGTTACACCCATCACCGGCGCACCAGAACATATTCCACGCCGTGACCACCCCAGACATAGCTACTTCGCGGTAGACCACACAGAAGATGCTACCTAGACCAAATTAGTGAACTTTGGTTCCACAAGCACCCCAGCCATAGACAGACACCCCGTTTCTATTAAAAGTAGCTAGTTCTTATAGTATTAAGTACACGTAACATAAAACCTAAATTCCACAAAATGTAAGGCAGAATATATCCAAGAGTATTCTATACGCAACGACTGATTCTGATTCTGATAACAAATAGGAAAGCTATGGTATTTTTACGCGAATACGACGACCCAAAAAGGAGAGTTATGTTTATGGCCGGTAAGTTTGTATGAAAATGTATGTTCATCTGTGCCGTCATTACTTCTAAACTACTTATCATAATTTGATAAATGAGTTGTCGTTTGAAGCGTGTTATTTGTCCGCTGGTTATGGGCTATCGAATATAGCGCCCTCTGGGGGGCACGAAGTCAAGAACAAAAAAATGTGGTATGCCACCTATCGTAACAAAACAATACATTCTGATATGTGACATACGACCACGGTTATCCTCTACGGAATAGTTTGTACATGTTTTGTTTTATACTTTTTAGAGCATGATTTTTCAGCAGTCGGTTTTAGTTATTGAACTTATTTTTATTTATTTATTTAATAACTAGCTGTGCCCGCGACTTCGTTCGCGTGGTTGTCGAGAGCAAAACAACGTCGTTTAGATAAGAGTATATCACCTTTTTGATGATTTAGATAAGAGTCCTGACTTTGGTATAGTTGATTACGTTAATGCTTCTCTATATACTATGTTAGCGGTGGAATTACCCGGAGCATATACAAAAAGGTTGTTTGGGTTGCTAACACGTGATAGAGAAACATAGAGTTGGCCGTGTGAAAAACAATCAAAAGTAAGGTCTACACCCGCAACGGATAACGTCTGGCCTTGGGCTTTATTAATAGTCATAGCGTAACAGAGGCTTACAGGAAATTGCACACGTTTGAAAGTAAACGGAAAATTATTGGGGATAATGGGTATCCTGGGAATGAAAACAACATCACCGGAGCCGCAACCTGTTAAGATTTCGGCTTCGATGACATTTCGTTGGAGATTTGTTACTCTCAACCGAGTTCCATTGCATAGTTTTGGTGGGCTTAAATTTCTGAGTAGAATGATTGGTACTCCGACTTTTAAATAAATTTTGTGTGCTGGAAGACCTGGTGTATTTAGAGAGTCTAAAAACTCTACTGGATAGTGGGTGGCATCTCCTTCTTCTAAAACCGTGTTAATAGATAAATATTCCCTACTTTCTCCAGAAACATGTACCAATATTTGAGAATTTATTGCTGCTGCTTGGTCGTTGCGAGGTGCCAAAATAGCTCGTTGGCATAGCCAAGCAGCGTCATGGTTCGAGATCTCTGATGGATCTCCGTATACAGAGGAAATGAGTTCCTGCTGTGAGGCAACAGAAGAACACAGGCTTTCGACTAAAGTTACTTTACCTCCTTCTTGAGTCGGGTATGTGCCGTTACCAATTTGAAGTAGTAAATTTGAGAAAACCTGCGCGTTTGCGTCACCTCCCAAATATGCTCGCATATTAAAGCTCAAATTAGTTAATATGACACTACGCCATAAAATAGAGCTCTTTAAACAGGCACCTATTTCATCGGCCCTCGTTCCTCTGGGTATTATAGGGAGTGTCTGCCTGAAGTCTCCACAGAATAGCACCGTTAAGCCTCCCATCGGTCGGTCATTTTGTCTTATATCTCGCAACGTTCTATCTACAGCTTCCACAGCTTTACGATTTGCCATCGTACACTCGTCCCAAACGATAAGGGCGCAATCGCGTAAAACCCTTGCTTTATCACTATTGCGAGACACGTTGCAAACAGGGTTTTCTGTGCGGTCCAAGTCGATTGGTATTTTAAATGTTGTATGTGCAGTTTTTCCTCCTGGTAATAAAGTGGCAGCTATTCCTGAGGAAGCGACGGCAAGGGCAATTTTGTTTTGGCTCCTTATTTGAGCCAAGATAACTTTAGTGAGGAAAGTTTTACCTGTTCCACCAGGTGCATCTAAAAACAGCATTTCTCCTAATGAATGTTCTACACTACAGCATACTCTATCAAAGATTTGACGTTGTTCTGACGTCAAATTTGAACAGCCATTTCGCAATATTTCTGCTAACTCTTCGGGGTTGTAATTTATTTCAGATGTATACTCCCTATTAATTCGTTCCCCACCAACTGTCGGTGTCGGCAAGCCGTATTGACTGAGGGGGTTCCCTCCTATACTTGTAACTATATCTTGTATAGCCAGCAAAGCCCTATTATGGCAGCTTTCACGTACTTGGTCAGAAGTTTCACTATTTATATTTTGCTGTCTCAAAAAATCTTCGGCAAACGCGTCTTTATATTTTTGCCACAACTGCCCAGCGTCCGATAGGCCACAAAATGTCAACAAAATGGCAAATAAATGGCGCAAACGATGTGGACTATCACTGACGCATGCTTCGGCTAAAGCATCATCCCAATGCTGATCGCCATCTAATAAATGCCGTGCGCGGCAAGCAGCTTGAAATGTGGGATATTCTATATCGTCCACTTTGCGGAGCTCAGCAAAAGAAGTAGGTCCTCGCACTGTGTGAAGAAGAAGGCGTAAATAATAACACTCTGCATTATTTGGGTGCACCGTGTATACTCTTCCAATCACGTGTTCTTTAAAAATGCCGGACTCGCCTTCTACAGCAGTTCCACGTCTCCTGCGATTAAAAACACCTTGCTGCTTGTTATAAGTATAATAATGTGGCACTTCATTGTACAACAGAGACTTAGCGAAATTGTCTCTTTCGCAAAGGCGAAAGAATGCGAGCAAGGTGGTTTGTCTTGGGTTGTTCATTCTTTCTGCCACATTTTCTGGCTGAAAGTAAACTCGCTGCCCGCCTTCCAGGTGCACGTCAAGATGGATGACTGGCGGATACCTTTCATGAATAGGGAAACTCAAAATGCGCCAAACTGCCTCCGAAGAGCTTATGTATCGGCCAGATTGATACCTTGTCACTTCATCAAATTGGTTGTTATTTCTTAGTGCTATCATGGCTTGATCACTACCTTTATTAACATATTTACATATATATTTTATAGATTCGACGCTATTACAAATTTCAACATTAATGTGTGCTTGAAAAGCGTTTGACAAAACTGGAGAATACGGTACCACCCAACTATTATTTAGAATTATTTCTTGTCCACGGAATCTGACAGTAGCTGTGAAACCACCTTGTGACGGTGATCTTCGCCGGTATTGCGGATACCCATTTTCCCCAGCCATAGTTAGTTCTTTCAGTGCTCTGGGGTATTTTTTTGAGCATTGACCATCTTTCATGCACGGTGATTCCCTGTTTAAGAGGCCACATGGCCCGTGAACCATATGTGTTTTTACTATGTCATGCAAAATCGGATCTGCATTATAGTCCGGAAATTCTGCACTTATGACACTGTCTATAGCATCGGGACGAATTTTTTCTTCCAGCCACAGAAGAATGTGCGCGTGGGGTAAACCACGCTTTTGCCACTCGACGCTATACATAAAACAAAGAGTTGAACCGAAAACTTTCTCCTTTGTAAGTAGATTAATCAAGACTTTGAGTTTTAAATGAAAAATCCTAGCAATAATGTCATGTCTGTCGTATGACGCCTGTCCTGTGAGAAGTGCCTGGCAAATCTCCGTCCACTTTGGATTTGTTGTAAATGTTATAAAAAGGTCCGGCCGGCCGTATTTACGGACGTAACAAAAAGCATCTTGCGTTCGTTCGTGCATATACCGCGGACCGCCTGTGAAACTGGATGGCAAAATAACCAATCGACCCAAGTTTTCGACGTTATTATCTGATTGCATGGCGTCCCGCAAGTGCACGTATTCTTCAGCGCGTAACCGTCGCTGGTTAGTGCGAATATACACTAAACGTTCAGTTTCTATTTTTGCGTACATGTCCACAATAAATTGGCTGAACAAACCACGAAATCGTTGCAAATATACGAAACTGTTTTGCCTTATTTGTAAAAGGTAGGAATAGTATTGTTGAGCAGATATTTTTTTTTGATAATTAGTGACTCTCGTAGTAGGGTTCACTTGGTACAGCCCAAAATTGTACCCATCTTCACCATGACAATAGATTAGTGGATATTGCAGGGCGTCGTAAGCTCGGTGGGTTTCCAAAATGCGTTGAAGGCGATCGTCGCGTGTACGCAACACGATATCACGTCTCTCACACTCCTGGTCGACTAAAACAACTGCAACTTCATCTGCGACGGGTGCATTGTGTCTTCCACGGTGTTCACCCACAGGACGTCTATCGGCACTTATAACAATTTTGAAATCATTGCTGCCTTGTGGAATTGACTCCAATGCAGCTTTGAATTCACGAACGTACTGGTTAACGCGATGCAGCAATTCTTGAAGTTGACCCAAAAGCTCAGCATTGAGCTGGGGAAAATTGTGATTTCTAACATTGAGCTGTTGCGTGTAATCGGATACAAAATAAATTTGGAGAAATTTGGGTTCATTTTCTGGCAGCAAAGATCCAATAAGGTGATAAACTTGACCTTGTACTTTGAAGGTTGGCATGAACGGTCCTTCCGTTATTTGTTTTGCCCCAAAGGAAGTCATTTGGAAAGCACTGTTATATAAACGAATATTATCCAAAAAACGGTTCGACTGGGGATGATCGCCATTCAGGAGACTTATAAGTAAGTGTGGTGGATCTTGGAAATTTGGAAGAACAATTTTTCCATTTGAGCAGCACATTCCATCTGTCTCTTTCCTCCATTTCAAAGCATGACAAAAATTACAAATTTCTCTCATGTCACCCACGAAAGTAAAGCCAGCATAATTAATTCTAGACGAATATGTGAACCCTGATTTTTCCCTATTGTCCCAAGGTAATAAAATATTTGCATCGTCATTTTCCATGGACTCATCAGCTCCGCTATTTGTTTCTCTATTCATATGGTATCGAGCTCGTTCTATTTCTAGGCGAGATTGACGTTGTTCTGCTGTTTCTGCTCGTCTTAGTTCATCTATTCTTTCCCTTTCAGATGCAAGATAACTTTCATTGTTTCTTTGTACACCTACATAGTTATGTCTAGCTATTTCTAATCGTTCTTCTCTTTGGGAGAGAGATTCAGACTCGCGCGAGAGAGCGTGTCGCTCTCGGTCAGATGACAGACGTGCTTGGCGTTCCTCGATACTCTCTTGAGAACGCAAAGTCGCGGTCCGAGTTCTTTGCGAACTTAAGCGCGACTCCCTTTCTGTGAAAGTCTCTGACTCGCGTGAGAGAGACTGGCGCTCCCGATCAGCAGACAGCCGAACTTCGCGTTCCTGGATATTCTCTTGAGAACGCAAAGTCGCGGTCCGAGTTCTTTGCGAACTTAAGCGCGACTCCCTTTCTGTGAATGTCTCTGACTCACGTGAGAGAGAGTGGCGCTCCCGATCAGCAGACAGCCGAACTTCGCGTTCCTGGATATTCTCTTGAGAACGCAAAGTCGCGGTCCGAGTTCTTTGCGAACTTAAGCGCGACTCCCTTTCTGTGAATGTCTCTGACTCACGTGAGAGAGAGTGGCGCTCCCGATCAGCAGACAGCCGGTCTTCGCGTTCCTGGATACTCTCTTGAGACCGCAAAGTCGCGGTCCGTGTTCTTTGTGAACTTAAACGTGACTCCCTTTCGGTGAACGTTTCCGATTCACGTGAAAGAGCGATGTGCTCTCGGTTAGCAGATAACCGTGCTTCACGATCTTCTTCCGATTCCTGAGACCTACAAAGTCTCATCCTTTTCGCATTTCGGCTACGCAGCGAAAGGTTAGTTTTTTTTCTTTGAGGCATTTTCAAGGAAAATTAAAGCAATAAACAAAACTAACAACACTTATGACTGAATAGCCTACAAACTTAAAAGAACGGTGCGTCGAACAGTCTAGTGTGACAACGTATCGTCTGTTCGTGGTCGTGACTCAACGAATTGGCAACACTAACTTACTGTATAACGATTGGCACTATTGGATTCAAACTACGAAGTAAATCAAATACAATCTTAACTTCGTACTTCAAACCAATGACCAAAGTTGACCAAACGAAACCAATAAGATAAGCAAATACTTTTTTTTCGACCAATTTAGAAAATCGATAAACCAAGCAACCAAAGAACTTTTACGACACACGCAAGAACTTTTAAGACACCTAACGAAACCCAATTTGCCTAGTAAACACGGTGGACGTCATCCTCGCGCGGAAAATCTTAACACCGCGATTCAGAAAATGACGTCATTTGCACAACGCCATCTATCGGATTTAGATTTCAACTATCAACATTAGTTCTATTTTTAGTCTTAAGATGTCGTTGCAAGTACTATACTTAATTGCGTAACGTAATATTTTACTTCTTGAACTCACTAAATTAATCATATCTTTTGATAGAGTGAACCGATTTCGATGAAACAAAAACTAAGTTAAACCTCAAGTTGCGTATAATTTTTGTATATAAACATTGTCAGCATTGAATTCGTAGATTTTACGTGATGTGCGCACAAACAAACAGACAAACAGACAAACAGACAAACAGACAAAAATTTCAAAAATGATGGAAATGGGTTCTGTTACTTATCTTTTCACACGCTGGCTATTTTTTGTTTCAATTTCTTCAATGTACAAAAATGACTTTTCTACAGATTTATTATATGTATAGAAGATATAGAAGATAAACACACTTTATATGGCTCGTTGCTAAATAATAACAGCCGCACGGGTCGATCTTCAAGGTTAAGCAACACTTACCGAGGTCGGTCCGTGGATGGGTGACCATTTCAACATACCGAGTTTCCTCCGTGCCTCGAAAAGCACGTTAAGCCGTTGGTCCCGGCTGTCATTTGAAGATCTTTGACAGTCGTTTCGGGTAGTCAGAAGCTTGAGATCTGACACCAGTCTAGCCAAGGGGTATCGCTGTTACCCAGGTTCTGGGTTGTGGAGGTCAGATAGGCAGTCGCTCCATGTAAAACACTGGGACTCAGCTAAATCCGATTAGACTGGAAGCCGACCCTAACATAGTTGGGAAAAGGCTGGGCAGATGATGAAATACACTTTATGTCACAAATATAAGTGCAGCCCTGGCTCTTGGGAAGTCTAAGACTTACTAGGAAGTCCTATATCACAAGAGCCAGACCTCTCAAAAAACAGAGAATATTATACAAAAGGAGCATAATAGACAGAAAATATTTAAAAACTAATATGAAAGTTATAGCATGCACGCATTAGGTGTAAAAACCAAGATAACGGGCAATTGATATCCTCAAAATTAAAAGATGGATTTTGAAAAAAGATAATAATAATAATAATAATAGAAGGCCTACGACTCTGTGCCGCATACATGGCTCATGAGGGTGCTGGAGTTGTACAAAATAGATGCAACTCTACGCACCTTCCTTGAGTCATGTATGGGGCAATGGAAGACGGTCCTTCGATATCCAGGATGTCGAATGATTCAGGGGGATGATGAGCCTGTATGGATTAAGCGGGGGATATTTCAGGGCGACAGTTTGAGTCCACTTTGGTTCTGCTTAGCCCTGAATCCTCTAAGTACACTGCTGGAGGATTCAGGTCTAGGCTATCGGCTGAGAAGAGGTGGTCAGGTTAAATCTCACCTCCTTTACATGGATGATCTGAAACTCTTTACCCCCAACAAATTCCAACTGACGGAGCTACTGAAGGTAACTGAAACCTTCAGTGACTCCATCAGGATGGAATTTGGTGTGGACAAATGTGCAGTCATGCATGTAAAGCAAGGGGAGATTATGGAATCCGAGGGAATTCAACTCTCTGATTCCATACACCTCAGACACCTCTCCTCGACCGAAACTTACAAGTATTTGGGTATGTCGGAAGCGTTGGGCATTAACAGTACTGACATGAAGCAACTGCTGAAGGAGCGTTTCTTTGGCCGCCTGAAAAAGGTATTAAATAGCCTTTTGTCAGGTGGAAATAAGGTGCGCGCCTTCAACAGTTGGGTCATGCCGGTTTTGATGTACTCTTTCGGCATACTCAAATGGACTCAGACTGAGCTCGACGCCCTTGATAGGAGGGTCCGGACACTGCTGACCGCAAACCGGATTCATCACCCACGATCATCAGTGATGAGACTGTACATCCCGCGGAAATGTGGGGGTCGAGGCTTTTTAAACGCCAAAACTCTTCACAACCGCGAGGTGTGCAGCCTCAGAGAATACTTTTTAAAAACTGAAGTGGGTATGCATCGGGATGTGGTCGCAGTGGACAAGGGACTCACCCCGTTGACCATGGCTAAAGAGAACTGGCGCAAGCCTGTAATACTAACTACTGATGAACGCAAAGAGATATGGCAAGGCAAGGAACTACACGGACGCTTCTATCGGGCTCTCCATGGGCCCGATGTAGATTTCCAAGCGTCTGTATCCTGGCTACGTTTCGGTGACCTTTTCGGGGAAACTGAAGGTTTTGTCTGTGCAATTATGGACGAAGTTATCCTGACGAATAACTACCGGAGACATATAATGAAGGACGGAACGGTTGACGTGTGTCGGGCATGCCACCGTCCGGGTGAATCCATCAGACATATTATCTCTGGTTGTTCTCGTCTGGCTAATGGCGAGTACTTACACAGGCATAACCAAGTGGCCAGGATTATTCACCAGCAACTTGCTTTGAAGTACAATCTAGTGGATTCTGAGGTACCGTATTACAAGTATGTGCCCGACCCAGTTCTCGAAAATGACCATGTCACGTTGTACTGGGATCGGTCTATCATCACTGATAGGACTATTGTTGCCAATAAGCCGGATATAGTGGTGATAGACCGATTAGCGCGCCGCACAATGATAATCGATGTCACCATCCCACATGACGAGAACCTCGTGAAAGCTGAGAAAGAGAAACAAATCAAGTATCTCGACTTGGCACACGAGGTTGTCGACATGTGGAATGTGGACTCGGCAATCATTGTGCCGATTGTCGTTACGGCCAACGGCCTGATGGCCAAGAGTCTCGACGACCATCTGTCGAGGCTGTCATTGCGCGGTTGGATCAAGGGCCTGATACAGAAGGCAGTACTCCTCGATACGGCTCGCATCGTGAGGAGGTTCCTGTCTCTGGAGCCCTAACCACCGGTAGCTTGGACCCTGCTCCCGACACCGGCGGAAAACCATTACTTTTTATATTTTTAAATGTTTTTTTTTTTTTTTATGATTTGTTTTTATAAAGAAATATTTAAAAATGTAAATATGAAATGTGCACAAAATTGAATAAACGAAATAATAATAATAATAATAAAGCCCGTTTATTTCCAATCTTCATTGTTATTACATGCTTTTTTTAATATATATTACAAATATAACATGTAGTGATTAGTTTTAAATATATGTGTATGTATGTATAAATTTGTTTTCTTTTTCTTCTACTCGCTATCATTTCTTTCTTCAGTACCATTGATCGGAACCCCTTCTTGGGTAAAGGCCTCCTCGAGCTTCTTCCAGATCTCTCTATCCATAGCTTTCTCTCTCCATTCACTTCCTGCTATCCTTTCTATATCTTCTATCCACCTCTTTCGAGGGCGCCCTCTTTTCCTTTTTCCTTTCGGTCCCTTCCATATAGTTGACTCCAGTGTCCATCTTTTGTCGGTATATCTTGCTATATGTCCTGCCCATTGCCACTTTTGTTTTAGGGCATATTTTAAGGCGTCTACAACTTTCGTTTTTCGTCTTATTTTTTCGCTTTTTACTTTTTGTATTCTTCTTAATTTCAGTATACTTCTCTCCATTGCTTTCTGGCATATTACAAGTTTAGTTTTTATTTTAGTGTTGTATGTCCACGTTTGGCACCCATATGTAAGAGTAGGTAAGATGCAGGTGTCCAAGACAGTTTTCTTTAGGTAGATAGGATATTTCCCTTTTAAGATTTCTTTCAGGGACCAGAATTTTTTCCAGCTCATGTTAATACGCCGATCTACCTCTAGTTCCTCGCTTTTGTCTTCGAATGACAGTTGTTTTCCTAGATATATATAATTGTTCACATATTCAAGCGGCTTCCCATTGAGGTTTATAGCGTTTATGTGGCTGTTTGTAAGTATTTTAGTTTTATCCTCGTTCATCTTGAGGCCCACTTTTTCACTTTCTTCATTTAAAGTGCTTATCATTTTTTCTAATTTGTTACTTGTATCAGCGAATAAGACAATATCGTCCGCGAATCTGAGGTGTGTAAGTCGATCTTGATTAACTCTAATCCCTTCTGCCTGCCAGTTCAGATTGTCAAAAATGTGTTGTAATACCATTATGAACAGTTTGGGAGAAAGGGGGTCTCCTTGTCTCACTCCTCTGCAAATCGGTATATCAGGGCCTCGTGTCTCTAGTTTGACTTGACTTACGCTGCCCTCATAGATGTTTTTGAGTACTTTTATGTAATTTTCTTTTATGTTGTATTTTTTCAGCGCTTCCCAAATAGCGTCATGAGAGATCGTGTCAAAAGCTTTGGTGTAATCTATGAAAGCGATGTATAGTGGCCTGTTGTACTCCTTGTATTTCTCCATTATCTGTTGCAGTACTTGTATATGGTCCGTTGTAGAAAATCCGGAGCGAAACCCTGCTTGTTCGACTGGCTGGTAGTTATCAATCTGCCGGCTCAGCTGGCTTTGTAGAATTGAGGTGAACAGTTTATAAACACTTGAAAGAAGACTAATAGGGCGGTAGTTAGAGATGTCTTGAGGGTCTCCTTTCTTGTATAAAAGGATTATATCAGATCTTTTCCATTGCACCGGTACCTGACCCGTGTTCAGAACCTTGTTGAATAAATATGTAAGTGGGTTAGTTAGCAGGGTAGCACCAGCTTTTAATGCTTCATTTCGTATGCCATCTGGACCAGGGCTTTTTTCTGCTTTGAGTTTTCTGATGTGGTTGATAACTTCCTTCTCATGTACTTGTGGTATATCGTTCATGTTTTGAGAACTTGTTCCTACTATGTCATTTGCAGTGGTGCAGGAAAAAGATTTTGCATATAATTCCTTGTAAAAAATCTGTGGCGCAGGTCATGATTTCTCTTTTGGTTTTTGTTTCTTCTGATTTTGATTTTAAGTTTTGAATCCAATTTTTGTGTGTGATCAATTTCTTATAGGCTTTTTTTGTGCTTCTGTAGGTGTTTAGATTATTTTCGATTATTTTGTATCTGTAGTCTTTGTAGTCTTTATCTATTGCCTTACTTGTAGTTTTAAATAATATGCTCAGCTCTTCCTTCATTTCTTTGGTTTTTTGTTTTGTTTTCATTAGTTCAGTTCGTCTTGTGAGGAGAGTTCTAGTGGATTCACTAAGTATTTTGTTAGTAGTTTTCAGTTCATTATTTTTTAATCTGCATACAAGGCTGGTGTTGATGATGTTAGCTAGTTTATTGTAAAAAGTTTGAGTGTCTTCTTCTTGTTTTGTTTCCAATTGATGTATGTTGATCTCAAGGTTTCTTAAGTATGTTGATATATCGTCTTCCGTCCTTAATGTTTTAGGTTGTGATTTGTATGATGTTCTACTCTTTTTTTCTTGATCTAGCGTGTACGTAGCTCTAACTACTCGATGGTCAGATCTGAATCCAAAGCCATGTAACACTTCTACATTTCTGATCCTCTTTGGGATAAAAATATGATTGTGTATTTAAAAAAAAGTGATGGTGCTATCAACATTTCAGATTTTCCTCTACAATTTATCATTGTTTGCACATCTATACTTACTTAATAATAATAATATTAAATAGTGGAAATATTTGTATTTTTGTATGTAACGAATAAACTTAAAAACTACTGGACCGATTTAAAAAATTCTTTCACCGTTGTCAAGCTACACTATCCCCGAGTGGCATAGGCTACTTTTTATCCTTGCATTCCTACGGGAACGGGAACACGCGGGTGAAACCGTGAGGCGTCCGCTAGTTATTATTAATATAATCAACAAAATGTTAATGCAGCTGTTAAAATAATAAAGTAATAAATAAATAAACATAAATTAATTAGTGTTTGTATAACACGAGATACCTTAGCCAACTTACCCAGCTAACTCTAACAGCAGTAACGAACAAAATAGTTAACAGCTCGCAGGCCATAACTCTCGCAGTCCGGACTATCTATTTTCCGCAGCGGACTTAAAACTAATGTCCTACGGGAGGTAGGAATGCAGCTGAAAATTATGCGAATTTATGGCACTTGTCCCACCGCCAGCGACGAAGCTATTATCTTTCAACTTTTTTCTCGCTGAAGAAACGAACAAAAGATACAGAACCCGTGTCAATAAAAGAGACACATTATAGTAATAATTGATTGCTGGCTGTTCACACTGCTGGCGAGTACTCTATCACCACAAGTTTATCGCAGCGACAAGAGCTATCAAAGATAATACTCGCTCAGCGATATTCGCTTGGCGATGCTCGCTTGGCGGTCAGAACTGACGCCGAGATACCAACCAATGCGTGCAGGACTGACTGCCTAAACGACTGGTGCGACTAATTGCTCGTCGCACAAAACACTCACTCATAGCCGATCGATAAAACTATCGGCACCATACACTGACTTCTCGTTGCTCGCTAACTCGTATATAGGTTCTAGCTCTACTCGCTGTTCGCTGATCTTCGGCGGTGGGACAAGTTCCTTAATCATGTTTAAAACTATACAGACACGGAGTTCCAGATTTAAATCACAATGCCGGTCGCAGCGTGATTTAAATTTGGAGCTCACCAAAAAAAAACTTAGATATTTGAAAATCTAATTTATTTTTATTATCGTTCGGAACATTTATAAAAGAGTACTTATACTCGTACTTCTATGGGATAAAGGCACTCGCAGTCATGCGCAAAGCGACAATCCCAAAACAAAACGAAATTCTTATATTTTTAGAAATCGAAATTTAAATTGGTCAATTTGAATTAAATTTGGTCACTACAAAATAACCTTCGGTTTTCCCACACGAAGAGAGAGGGACAACACAGAAAACGGTTGATTTCCGTGGAGCAACTTTATATTTTTTTAATTTCTATCATAATGCGTCGTGGCATCTTTGTTGTTCCGTCTCGTCTCGCCCTTCTGCGTGTGTCTAAAATGTGTCTTCGTCTTGTGAGTTTGAATCCCTCGCTGCACTCAGGAATACTTAAGATTCAGCCTTAACTATAACTATCCTTCATAAATATGTCAAAAAGATAGCTTGATCTCTGCGATATATGTCAAACTGACGTATACGTTATTGTTAGAAATTGTTAGCCTGTCAATCGCTATTGTTACTGTATTGATTCTAACAGCTGTCACAGAGATTAAGCTATCTTTTATGAAGTTGTTGCTGTTATACACAAAATAAGTAGGTACTCTGCTTGTGAATAATCGACTATTCTTAAACTAAAATAGTAACCTTCTTACAAAATTCTAAAAGTCACCACAATAGCCTTTTGGCCAGAAATAGCAACGCACGAATTCTTCTAGGAAAATTTTCCGCCCTCACTATTTTTTTCTTTGTGGCCAGGACCGAATACAAAGTGCCTCCGGTCTTTAGGAAAAAAAGTTGCGAAAAACCTTCTTTATTATGTAAATAGAGTGAGAACGTGTGAAAAACCGTTTCGGGCGATAAAATAATTTGCTACTTTTATGGTTTTTTGTCTACCAAGTTTATATTTTTATTACATTTGCAGGGTTATATGGAGAATTTTGTAGGCTTCTTCGTTTGTGTCCATTGTTTTTGTAGAGTCTTTCTAAATATATGCCATGCTTGAATGAGTTTTTAAAGGTAAGTACTCTAAGGCTTTTCTTCCGTATGGTGTCGGACGTAAAGAATCTCACCATCCCATATCTTCCCGTGGGTGTCGTAAGAGGCGACTAAGGGATACACCAGAGAATGGGCAGCAGCGTTCTCTGTGCTCTTCAACAACAAACTGCGATCGCCAACCCGCCTGCCAAGCGTGGCGATTAAGGCAAACCCCCCCCAAAGCAAATGAATAGCACAAATAAAAAACGGCCCCGAGTACCCGGCAGCCCGCCTACCCTCGACTACGGTAGCGGTCGAGGCGATGGCGTGGCAAGGGGTGCGAAGAATCCCCGGAGTGAACCCGGCTACCCCAATAAACACCGACGACTGGCCCTGGCAACATACAACACGCGAACACTCCGGACCGACGAGAAGATAGCCGAACTCGAGGAAGAATTGAGCAGGTTGCGATGGAGTATTATAGGGTTATCTGAAGTCCGAAGAGAGGGGGAGGACTCGATAATCCTCAAATCCGGTAACCTGCTCTATTTCCGAGAGGGTGACCGGCAGTCCCAGGGTGGTGTCGGGTTTATCGTCCACAAGTCCCTTGTGAACAACGTGGTGAAGATCGAGAGTGTGTCGACCAGGGTGGCGTACCTTATACTCAGAATATCCTCGAGATATTCGCTGAAGGTCATACAGGTCTACGCACCGACCTCGGCACAACCCGACGACGAGGTAGAGACCATGTATGAGGATATCTCTATAGCCATGCATGGTTTCAAAACTCACTTCACCGTTGTCATGGGGGACTTCAACGCAAAACTGGGCAAACGAGACCAGGATGAGCTGCAAGTGGGGCAATTTGGAGTTGGACGTCGGAACCAACGGGGTCACCTACTGGCCAGTTTTATGGAGAAGGAGGGCCTCTACATGATGAACTCCTTCTTCAGAAAGCGTGAGCATAGGAAGTGGACCTGGCAAAGCCCCGATGGTGCAACAAAAACGAGATCGACTTCATCATGTCAACCAAGAAGCAAATGTTCAATGATGTCTCTGTGATCAATTCGGTAAAAACCGGGAGCGATCACCGAATGGTAAGAGGCACATTGAACATTAATATCAAGCTTGAAAGGTCTCGACTGATGAAGTCAACGCTCCATCCAGCACAGATCCAGATCCAAAACCCCGAGAGCTTTCAGCTCGAACTCTAGAATCGTTTCGAGTGCCTAGGGAGCTCCGTGGACGAATACAGCGACGGGTTCGTGGAAGCTGTCCATACGGTCGGGTCTAAGTTTTTCAAGACCCGCCGTACAGATATAAACAAAAAGATCTCCGATCTTACTCTCAAGCTTATGAAGGAGAGGCGTGAGATGATCCTGCAGTCTTCAGACGATGCGTTGAAATACCGGCAGCTTAATAGACGGATCTCAAAGTCCTTGAAAAGCGACCTCCGCCGCTATAATACTGATCGTATTAAAGACGCAATTGAGCGGAATAAGGACTCCAAGGTCTTTGCAAGAGATCTGTCTATTGGGCAGAGCCGGCTCACGAAACTGAAGACCGACGATGGCAGGATCATATCCGCCAAACCGGAGCTTCTGAGGGAGATCGAGAAATTCTATGGGGAGTTGTACACGTCAACCAGTAAACCCGTCGCAAATCTAGTAAAAGACCCTAGAGCTAGATTGACCCGTCACTATACCGAAGACATACCGGACGTCAGCCTGTACGAGATTAGGATGGCTCTTAAACAGATTAAGAACAACAAGGCACCGGGTGATGACGCCATTACGGCCGAAATCCTGAAGGCGGGTGGAAAACCTAAGGCCCTTAAGCCTTAAGGCCCTTCAGAAGCTGTTTGGTGCCGTCATACTCGAGGGGAAAACGCCACAGGCATGGTGCAGGGGTGTGGTGGTACTCTTTTTCAAGAAGGGTGACAATGCCCTGTTGAAGAACTATAGGCCCATCTCACTTCTTAGCCATGTCTACAAGCTGTTTTCAAGAGTCATCACGAATCGTCTCGCGCGCAGGTTTGACGATTTCCAGCCTCCCGAACAAGCCGGATTCCGAAAAGGCTTTAGCACCGTAGACCACATACATACGCTGCGGCAGGTTATACAGAAGACCGAAGAGTATAACCTGCCTCTCTGTTTAGCGTTTGTGGACTACGAGAAAGCCTTCGATTCAATCGAGACTTGGGCTGTACTGCAGTCTCTCCAACGGTGCCAAATCGACTACCGGTACATCGAGGTGTTGAAGTGTTTGTACAAAAACGCCACCATGTCAGTCCGACTTCAGGATCAGGCCTCGGAACCTATCTTTCTGCAGCGAGGTGTGAGACAGGGAGACGTCATATCTCCGAAACTGTTCACCGCTGCACTGGAGGATGTCTTCAAGGTTCTGGACTGGAGAGGGCTAGGCATCAACGTCAATGGCGAGTACATCACTCACCTTCGGTTTGCCGACGATATAGTGGTCATGGCTGAGACCATGGATGACCTCAGTATAATGTTCGATGACCTCAGTAGAGCTTCCAAAAGAGTGGGTCTTAAAATGAACATGGACAAAACCAAGGTTATGTTGAATGCCCATGTAACACCCACTCCTATCAAGGTTGGAGACTCTACACTCGAAGTTGTGGAAGATTATGTCTACCTGGGACAAACGATCCAGTTGGGTAGGGCCAACTTCGAGAAAGAGGTCAACCGTCGAATCCGACTCGGCTGGGCAGCGTTCGGGAAATTGCGCGGTGTCTTCTCTTCCAACTTACCACAGTGTCTCAAGACGAAGGTCTATGACCAGTGTGTGTTTCCAGTGATGACTTATGGCTCTGAGAAGTGGTCGCTCACAATGGGCCTCATCAGAAAGCTTACAGTCACGCAAAGGGCAATGGAGAGGGCTATGCTCGGAGTATCCTTGCGTGATTGAATCAGAAATGTAGAGATCCGCAAGAGAACCAGGTTTACCGACATAGCCCGAAGAATTGCCAAACTTAAGTGGCAGTGGGCAGGGCACATTGCTCGCAGAACGGTTGGCCGATGGGGCAGGAAAGTTCTGGAGTCGCGACCGCGAACCGGAAGACGATGCGTTGGAAGGCCTCCCACCAGGTGGACCGATGACCTGGTGAAGGTTGCGGGGATTCGCTGGATGCGGGACGCACGGGACCGGTCAATGTGGCGACACTTGGGGGAGGCCTATGTCCAGCAGTGGACGTCTTTCGGCTGATATGATGACTCTTAGGCTAATGTACCTCTTTGGGTTCTAGCTCAGTAAATAGCAATAGCAATTTGTTCATATTTAGGATTAGTTTTAACAACTTATACCATAGGATAAACCCAAAAGTCACAAAACAAAATCAGCTGTTCTTGAAAAATCATATTGTAATCAATTGTAAATATGTCTGAAAGTTCTATTACGGTTTTGGGATTACTTCAAAATAACATTACGCTTGTATTCCAGTAGGTTAGGCAGAAGTGTTCCTTTAACTAGTTCCCAATTGTATTTCTCCTGAGATGATTAATTCACATATAAAAATTATTCGCTAAAAAATATTTTTTTAAACAATCTTTATTCGTATTTTTGCTCAGCAAACCCTTTCATTTGAAACCCATATCATAGCAGTGCAAAAAAAATAACTAGTCCGCCATCTTTGGCCGTCTGTCATATTGGATTTAGAATGAAGTCACTTAGCTAACCATGCATTGACATCCAAATCAAAATTGTAAACAAAATTTCATCTTACTCGGTGGAGAATAACTGCTTTAAAATTCAGTTGCAAGATTTGACCCGAACACATTTACATACATTGCAAGTTAAATAAACGCTTGTAAAATCATTTATAGCCAAAGTACATCTCATGACGATTCCAATAAGCCCAAACACGACTAGAATACATTGTTTTATTTCGGAGTTCCAGTGCCTACCTTCCGGCTTCATCACCAGATTAGTTCGATGGTACCATTTTCATCAGTACCATTTATTTATAAGTATTTGCTTAATCATAGTTGGTCAAGCGTGACATATTTAGCATTAAGGAGTTCCAATGGCCATCTGTGGTCTTCTTCATAAGTTCCACTTGAACAAATAATACTTTCTGAGTGCAAATGATTGCATTGTTGATGAATATACCAAAATTGCTATATGTATGCATATAATATTTGAGGAGTTTCCTCGAATTCTCTAGGATCCCATAATCAGATCCTGACCTGATGACCATGGGACCACCTGTGAAGCCCCCTTTCAAACAAAAGAAGATTTTTCAAATCAGTCCATGCGTATTTGAGTAATCGGGGAAAATACATACAAAAAAATAAAATAATTCCGACGAATTGAGAACCACCTCCTTTTTTTTAAGTCGGTTAAAAAAGGGGTGACCCTGTTGCCATCAACCGGCACACAAATCCCGACTTCCACAATGCGAATGAGAAATCCAAATGGAAAATCCCTATAATACTTTTCATGACCCGAGAATCGACCCTTGAACCTCATGCTCAGTTGTACTCGTAGTGCTGCTTGCGACCTCTAAAACAACGAGGATTTATACAGTCCAAAACATGAGCAGAGCAAGAGTCGAGAAGTCCAAGAGCGTCAAAAAAGTATGAAACAAGAAAATATGCTCGTAAATTTACCGTGGTCGTATGCCACGTACCGTAACAAAACAATACATTCTGCAAAGTAGCATACCACCACGGTCAATTTACGGGATTATTTTCTTATTTCATACTTTTCAGAGCGTGATTTTTCAGTAGTCAGGTTTTAGTTTATGAACTTATTTTTTTATTCAAATATTTTGGGGTTTTTGCAGATCCTGAGGTAACAAATGAACATAAATGCATTCATACATAATTACATACCGATCAACAAACACTTAGCGATGCCGTAGTCGGGTGAAAATTTGTTTTCATGACTTTGACGGGATATGTCTCGCAAACGGTACGCTTGACAAAAATATGATGTACCAAACCCTACCTTCATTTCAAAACCCCTATTCAATGATAAACATATTTTTTTGTTCTTGACTTCGTGCCCCCTACAGGGCGCCATATTCAATTTAATGAGACGCCGCATAGCCTATAACCAGCAGACTAACAAGACACTTTCAACAACACCTCATCTATCAAATTATGTTAAGTAATTTAGAAGTTATGAGGGAACAGATGAACATACACATACACCCATACCGGTCAAAAACATAACCCTCTCTTTTGCTTCGCCGTCGTCGGGTAATTAAACAAAAGTAGATACCATGAAAAAATATTCTGCAAATATTTGGTCACAATTCCAAAGGCCTATTAAGTACTTAACAAAGTAGATACTGACAGCATCACAGGATCCACACGGATGAGCATCCATTGTAGTGGAAACAAAAAAAGTTTATGATCAGCCTATAACGGCGAGCAAGCTTCGACGCAGCAGATTGTTCTGACGGCTATTTTTATACACTGTTTTTGTCAATAGCTTTTAACGTGATTAAGCAGATAAAATCTCTGCCAGACAGATGCAACGGGTCATTGCGACACTGTTTGTCTACGCCTTCTTAAACGTCAATAAAACTTTCCGCAGTTCTAACATCTAAAGATAAACTCCCGAAATGCCGCTCTTTTGTTTGGTCATTTTATGAGAATATATAAAAACTTTTTTACAAAGAAATTCACCCGCAATTTCGGAAGTTGGTATTCCTGTTTTTGTTTCTTCGTTTTTTGACAGCGCCTTCCGAAATTGAATTTATTTTTCACTTTGTAGTGTTTTTATTTGGAAGTCGATCGTATGTGAAGTCGATAAAAAGTCAAAATAAAAACTTTTTTACAAAAAAAATTTAAAAAGTTTTTTATTTTTCACTTTTTAGTGGTACATAATGGACAAGTTCTATAGTAAGGTACCTATAATGGCCACAAAAATATGTATATAAACATCCGAATTGAGAACCACCTCATTTTCGGGAAGTCGGTTAAAAATACATTGATTCGTATTTAGTTTAGTAAGATGGCCGCCACACCATTTAAATATTTCTGTATTTATCCCCGCTTTGAATTGTAACGCCGTACACAAAACAAAGCACAAAATACTTCACATACTTCTTTCCATCCAAGCTGTGTGTCACTTTTCTCAAGCAGCTTTAGGCAACCAATCTTCCAGGGTTCCACGTGTATACCTACTTTTGAGCCAACAGTTCCTTTCAAAGCCCATCCAACAAAAACTGTGATTTTTTCGTAACAACAAGTAAAATTTCAAAATTTAAAAACCCCCGACACATTCATCTTGCGAAAACACCCCGATTCAAACAGTAAAACGCCCATAACTTTTGAACGGCTAATCCAATTTTATTTAAACATAGCTAAGAGCACTCTCGACAAAATTACCTTTCAAACACAAAAAACTAAATCGAAATCGGTTTATCCGTTTAGGCGCTATGATGCCACAGACAGACACACAGATACACAGCAACACACGTGAAACTTATAACACCCCTCTTTTTCCGGCGGGGGTTAAAAAGTAGCATAAGGCGGTAACAGTGTGTCTTTCTTTTGGTAATCCTGATCAGCCCCACCCAATCCTGATCAGTCGTACCCTGACGTGTCAAAACTATCATAGTTTGACTGTAAAAAAGGGACAGATGTATACAAGTCATATACATCTGTCCCTTACGCACACTCAACCTTGCTAAGAGCTTATGGTCACCTGAGATCACATCCAGATAACTTTTTTATAAACATAAATATAGAATTTTTCCTCTCTGATGGACGATTCTTCATTAATATTTAGTTTTATGAATCGAGCTACTTGTATTTCAAAAATATACCAAATTAATCTTGAACCATTTAATTACTTACACGAGACTTCACTTTCGTACTAATTTTGTTGACATTTAATAAGTATTAAAACATCAAACGGGCAATCAAGGTGTCTCATCTTAATATTTGTTTACTCGAGAATTTATCACCGGAATTTATTTCATGTAATTTGACATAATTTGGAAATATTTGCACGAGCCTTCACAGTTAAAATGGGATTTGATTTTGAATTTCAAGAGTTAGTTCAAGATATGTTTTCCAAACTCCTTTAAGATAATCCTCTATTATATTATGTTATAATTAATATTTAGGAAACATTTAAAATTGCCAGTGGCGTTTCCTTATTGTACAAATACCTACGACCAATGCAACCACTCCTATCAAGATCGGAGACTCTACAGTCGAAGTTGTAGACGATTATGTCTACCTGGGACAAATGGTCCATTTAGGTAGGTCTAACTTCGAGAAAGAGGTCAACCGTCGAATCCGATTCGGCTGGGCGGCGTTTGGTAAGTTGCGCCGTATCTTCATGTACAATTTACCGCAGTGTCTCAAGACAAAAGTCCATGACCAGTATGTGTTGCCAGTGATTACCTATGGGACCGAGATGGGGTCGCTCACAATGGACATCATCTGAAAACGTTAAGTCACCCAAAGTGCAATGGAGAGGGCTATGCTCGAAGTTTCCTTGCGTGATCGCTCCAGAAATGAGGATATCCACAGGAGAACCAAAGTTACCGACATAGCCCGAAGAATTGAGAAACTTAAGTTGCAGTGGATGGGGCACATTGGTCGCAGAACAAATGGCTGATGGGGCCGAAAAGTTCTGGAATGGAACCGCAAACTGGAAGACGATGCGTTGGATGGCCTCCCACTAGGTGGACTGATGTCCTGGTTAAGGTTGCGGGCATCCGCTGGATGCGAGACACACGGGATTGGTCAATGTTGCGACGCCTGGGGTAGACCTATGTCCAGTAGTGGACGTATTTTGGCTGAAATAATGATGTCCACTGTATAATAAGCTAAATACTGGCCGGGGGTAAAAAGAGAAGAAACGCACTTTTGACATTTTACCTTGATGATTTTGGGTAACTCGGTATGTTTCTATTCTCATACAGCGTTTGCGTTTTGGTTTCATAGATGAATTAACATTACTCATTCCAGGCTTCAATATTTTTATCTCACTTACAAAATCAAACTTTTGACCAATGACGTACCGTATCAAACAACGGACACCCACAACCCTAAACATTATTTTACAGGCCAATAAAGGCTTAATGTGTTTCCGAATTGTGTGTTTTAAAACGTTTAATGTACGTCTTAAAATGGCTTCCTCTCGTTCAGGCATTCAAATGGTTCGCTGACTAAGTGGTACGTGTAAGTTACGGGCGTGAAATTGCTATTGATTGCGAAGACGACATCCTGTAATACATGGGCGCAGATGTTGGGCCGAGGTATTTTAATTTAGGGTAGGAATTTAATGGTTGCTTCCAATGCTTATGGGTGCCAAGGAAGGGAATTTTGTGTATGAAGATATCCATGTGTTACAAGAATATCTTCTTTAATGTATTGCTTTTGTTTTTATAACATTCCATAAAACAAATCATGAAAGAGTTGTTTTTATCATCAATACATATAATAAATCTGTAGAAAAGTCGTTTTTGAACATCGAAAATAAAAAAAAATGTTAAAGGATAAACTACAGAACCTCATGCTGATTTTTTGGTCAGGCCTTAATATAAACAATAAGAAAAGTGCTATTGGACATATTATTAGTAAAGACAGTAGTTTAGGTTATAATTAAATTACTTATTAGTCTATTTATAAAGCTAGATTGTAATAAGATTAGGGTCCATCCTAGGGAAAAGGAAAAGAAAATAAATATATATATATATATTTATGAGCCAGAAAATTATAAACTTTGGAAACATGACCCATTTACGTAAAGTGGAAGTCAACTGTGACTCTGAAATTCTCTTCAAAGTATTTCAAAGACTAAAAACCTATTACCAAGTAGCAAATGAAATGCGCTACACAGACAGAATTTTTATCAGTTCTAGAACTTCTCAAACTGCTTTTATTTAAATGGGCAAGTTTTGTTTACAACTTTTAATGGGTACGTGCATGTTTTCTAAATAAGTACCTACTTGAACAAGTCAGAGTTATTCTCAACTTAAACTCGGGATAAGTTATGGAGTTGGGGGTTGCCTTGCGGAAATCCATTACAAGTAAATGAACGTCTGACTTCCAATTTCTTTTGAAGAAAGCTCGCTTTCTCTGCCACTCCGACTTAAGCCTTCTATCCACGGAGCCGTAGCTTCATAGACGCGTATTCGTAGTCATACGCTTGGTGTACGCCTGCTTGCAGTTTACATACAAATCTATGAAACCCTGTCGACGGAGCAGCGACGTCACGCTCACATCGCTGCATGCCGCAGGCTTATTACGTATATTTTGCAAGAGCAAAACGATAGCGATCAAATGCTTTATGTCATAAAAGTCGGAATTACCTGCAGTGTAGGTATGGTAGGCCCTACACAATCGTTTGCCAATCGCTTGCAGTTTGTCAAATGCACTTATTTAAAAAAAAACGCCATAGCTCTAAAACTTTTGTGCAAAAAGCACTATCGTTTTGCTCTTGCAAAAGATACGTAATAAGCCTGCAGGCTCCATGACGCATGCCGTACTGCATTTCATACGCCTGCCGGGGCGTACATCGCGTTAAAAATTTCGGGAAAGGCAGCGGCATCTGTTGACATGATTAAAAACGTACGCATGCAATACGCCTCGTGGACAGAGTTTAGTACGCTGGGCCCACAAGCTGCACGGCGTATTTTGAAGCGTCTATGAAGCTACACCTCCGTGGACAGTAGACCTTAGTCATCATGACAACTAAAATAAACCCTCCATTAATGTCAATAAAAACTAAAGGCTCTAGACAGTGTTTCGAGTGTTAAAAAAAAAGTTAAATCAAAAAATCAAAAAACTCTACTGCTTCAAAAGCGAACTAAAAATTCGTAAACAAGGAAAAAATCATGCTGTGCAGTCGGAGGATACATATTCGCGGGCTGGCTGACCAAAATCTGGTGTATCCTCCGCCTGCACAGCATGATTTGTTTTCCTTGTTTACGAATTTTTAGTTCGCTTTTGAAGCAGTCGGGTATTTTGATTTTTTGATTTAACTTTTTAGTTAGTTTTTTTTCGAATTAGGTACATTTAAACATATAAGTGTTATATGTTTTTGAAATCACCTCTTAAAACCCTTTATTTTGATACCCCACACGATGGGTTCGGCAGAAAAAAAAACATTAAGCCCCCACAATATGACACCCAAAATCCGCCATTTTTCTATTGTCCAATTTTAATGTAGCCTATGACACTCGCAGGGTTAAGACGCATCGTAATAACGTTTCAGAAAATTAAACAACTTTTCGTAAGTTCACTCAGTATTTTAATACGTTTTTACACAAATCACTTTGACAACTGTTCAATACAACTGTTCAACCCAACTGTTCGACGACAACTGCCTTTTAAACACTCGCAACACTTCCTACCACATGTTTTCAACACGTGACGGAACGTGGTGGGGCACATCCGGAAGTGGTGCGCGCGATTATACTTTAACTTTACAATTTCTACAAATAGTAATAAATTACATATAGCAAATTTAATTACAGATAATATAATTCTATGATCTAGAATAGAAATAGATCTGTAATGCATAATTAATAAAATTAAATGCCTAAAAACCTTTTGACGGGACATCTCTTTCTACCCTAACGAGTTCTCCTATTTTATAATTTACTTCTTTCCTAGCTTTATCAAAACGTTCCTTTTGTATGTCTTGATTTTCTTTAATATGTTCTGAAACTTCTTTTCTAGTGTCCTCTAACGAAGGGGCTATACTTTCTATATCATCTGTTACGCTAAGTTGTAGTAATGCATTTGAGGTACTCACTAAATTAAGGCCAAAAAGCGCCTGAGCAGGGCTTTTCCCTGTACCTTTGTTTTGTGTGTTATTTAGTCCCCATTGAATTTCTGAAATACGTTCATCCCATTTATTTTCGGGTTTGCCATAATTAGTTGCTGTCAATGCTGCTAAGACAGTTCGATTATAACGCTCGACTTGGCCATTGGCCCGCGGAGTCGCTACAGCGTTCATTATATGCTTGATACCTAACGAACTTAAATAATCTTGAAAACTTTTAGATGTAAATGATGTGCCTCTATCAGAAATAACACGTTTTGGAACACTAAAGGTGTGAAAGTAGTTTTTCATGGCTCTGATGGAATGGACAGTTTTGGTACTTTTGACGGGGACAATTATAATAAACTTAGTAAATGCGTCAATTATCAGTAATAGATAAGCATTTTTTTGTTTACTCCGAACAAAAGGACCTAAATGGTCAATATGTATAGTATGGAATGGTTGTTCAACCTTCTCAATGGGATGCAGTTTACCTGCTCTTTTCCCACTTGGCACTTTAGAATGAGCACATTCCAAACATGACTGAACATACTTTTTAGTGAATCGTCTCATTTTTGGAAACCAGTAACTATTTTTAATAATATCCAATGTTTTATCAAAACCGAAATGTCCGATTTCATCATGATTCGACTTCAAAATTTGCCATCGTACACCTTTTGGTACAACCCAACGATCACCGTCGTCTGTTTTTCTGTATAATAGTCCCTTTTTAGCAACAAAATTATATTTAATCTCTATGACATTGTCATTTTCTTTATCATTTAGAATAGCAATAATTCTTTGTAACTCGGGATCGTTTTGTTGTACCGTGGCTACCCAATCTATATCAATATGTCTTACTTGTAAATGTGTTACTTCAGATGAAATAGGATTTCGGCTTAAAGCATCTACATGGGCCATACCTGTACCCGGTTTATAAACTATATGAAAGTCGAATTCTTGTATGATACTCCACCATCTGGCAACTCTGGGCAATATGTCCCTCTTTTCAAAAGTAGCACGAAGAGAATTACAATCGGTAACAATTGTAAAACTAATCCCTAATAAATATACTCTAAACCGTTGTAGCGATGTCACTACGGCTAACGTTTCTAAATCATAAGATGTAAATTTGGTTTCTTCAGGAGACGTCTGTCTACTGTAAAATGCTACTGCGTTAAAAGAGGCATCTTTGTTTGGTCGCTGCATTAAAATGCCGGCGACCCCAACTTTAGACGCGTCAGTATGTAACTGTGTTTCATATTCAGGATTATAAAAAGAGAGGATGGGACGTTTAACTAGTTCTGCTTTTAGACTTAAGAATGCAGATTCTTCTGCCTCACCCCAACGCCATTTAGCATCCTTTTTTAAAAGTTGTGTTAATGGTTTCGCGATAATTGAAAACCCTTTTATAAATTTTCGAAAGAAACTTGCCAATCCCACAAACTGCCTAATCTTGTGTTGGTCTGTTGGTCTAGGAAATTGGTCTACAGCTTGGATTTTCTTTTTACCAGGTTTCACTCCTGACTCACTAACTTCGAAACCTAAATAATCTATGGATTGTTTTAGAAAATTACATTTTTTCAAATTTAATGTGATGCCAGAACATCGGAAAAGGCTCAATACATCATTTAGTCTTTGTAACCCTTCTTCTATTGTTCTGGATGGTATAATAACATCATCCATGTATGCAAATGCCTCCTTGAATCTAGCGTTTCCCAAAACACTATTAACAGTTCTTTGAAACGTTGAAGGTGCATTAACCAGCCCAAACGGCATGCGGTTAAATTCATAATGGCCATCTGGGGTTACAAAGGCCGTTAGATGCCTTGCCGATTCTGCCATTGGTATTTGATAATAACCAGATGCGAGATCAAGAGAAGTAAAATATTTATAACCTGACAAATTATCTAACTGATCATCTATACGGGGTAGGGGGTAATGTTCTTTGATTGTTTTTTTGTTTAATGCCCTAAAGTCAATACAAAGACGATAGTCACCGGTCTTTTTGCGTACTAATACAATTGGGGATGCGTAATTTGATGAAGACTGCCTTATTATTCCCGAATCGGTTAAGTCTTTTATCATTTCACGAACTACCTGTCTTTCTGAATAAGATAATCGATAAGGTCTATATACCACCGGAGTGTTATCGCTAAGGTTAATGTTCATTTCACTACCATTTATACACCCTAACTCCTTGACCGAAAAGGCAAAGCAGTCCCTAAACTCATTTAGCAAGTCCGTTAATTTGGTTCTATGATCGGATCCAATATCGTCATCCACCTGTATCATGCAAGCTTTGATTCGAGGTGTTACTGTATTATCTGGACAGTGTTCTATTCTGTTAACATTTAATGTCTGTACTTCACTTAAAGGATGTGTCCGAAGTAGTAAAGAGTCTTTGAGCAATTCGAAATCAGAGTTAAGACTCCTAACAACGATCTGTCCCTTTCCGTTAATCACTTTTATTACACTTTGGGGAATTTCGTACTGTTTAAAGGGATTTTGACAAAAACTAGGTTCAACAAATAAGTCGCCTGTATAGTTTGATTTAGTATAAATATTAACTAGGGTATACCCATGAATAATAATTGATTTATCGACGTATACCAAAACGTTTATGGTTGGATTAGTGGTTATCTTAAGCTTATTATTAGTATTAAGAACTACAACGTGTTCTTGTTCTGTAAATGTCTGTCCAAGCAATAAAGGTACTTGTAATAAATTATCAGGGACGATAAGTGTTTCTACGTTGGCATTGGCAGAATCTACTTTTATCTCGACACTGCATTTGCCTAAACAATTGACAACGCTATCCCCAAAGCCTCTTAATACCGGTAGATCCGAAACCATCCACGAATTAACTAATTTCTTAGCTGCAGATTCTTGCAGCATAGAACATTGACTTCCAAAGTCTATGAAACATTCCAAGCTCTGACCATTCACAACGGCCGTTTTGAAATATTTAGAATCGCTATCAGGTTCCTTTGAAATTCTCAAAACTGTTTTGTTGCTATTAGTTTCTGCCATATCTGAACAACTATCAGCTAAGTGACCTATTTTATGACATTTGTCACAACGCTTGATTGGCAGTCTGCATTTAAAATATGGGTGTCCTTCCTTATCACAATTAAAACATTTTGTTTGCCTATAGTTTCTAGTATAAGGATCATTTCGAGTTCCTTTTAACGTCCTAGATTGTTTATTTTCAGCAATATCTGTCCGCAGGGATGGCTTTGACTTATCAAACTTCTTGGTCATTTTTATATTTCTGAGGTAAACTAATAGTTTATCAGGTTCTGTAAACTGTGCTGCTTCTGCACTTGTTCTCACAGACCTATCCTCAATACCGAACAAAATACAATCAATTGCATTTTTACCATGTATGTTGCAACGATTCATTAACACCACCTTTTGGTAAAAATATTCTTCTAACGACTCGCCAAAACCAGCCCTGCAGGCAAGCATTTCCGTTAATAGCTGACCGTAATTCTCATCACTTGGAAATGCCAATTTCAATTTATTTTGCCATTCAGCCCATGAAAACAGAAGACTAGGTAGGCCCTGATACCATTTTAGAGCCAATCCTGCTAATTTAGGAAGAGCATAATGTATTATCTGTCTTTCTGTCCAATTATAAATTTGAGCACATTCATTCACCTTACTTATCCATGTTTCTATGGTTTGTGTTCGTTTACTAGGATCAAATTCTGGTACTACATTCAAAACCGGATAACGTTCACTACCCCCGTCTGTTTTCATGGTCTTTATGAACTCTTTAAAAATCGTAACTAAACTGTTAGCATCAGTATCTAAGTCTTTAGTTAAGTCAAGGGTACTCACTGCTGAGGCGACTGCTGGTGCAGCGTCCGTGTGTGACCAATCGCGCACCCGTTCTGCATCATGCGCTGCACCACGCGTCGCATCCAGCGCCGCATCACGCGCCCTAGACGCATCACGCACTCGCGACGCATCACGTGCCCGCGACGCATCACGGACTCGCGACGCTCTAGGCGCCAAGCCACGAGCCGCATCATGCGCTCTAGCCCTCACCCGTGACGCATCACGTGCCCGCGACGTATCACGGACTCGCGACGCTCTAGGCGCCAAGCCACGAGCCGCATCATGCGCTCTAGCCCTCACCCGTGACGCATCACGTGCCCGCGACGCATCACGGACTCGCGACGCTCTAGGCGCCAAGCCACGAGCCGCATCATGCGCTCTAGCCCTCACCCGTGACGCATCACGTGCCCGCGACGTATCACGCTCACGCAACGCATCACGCTCACGCAACGCATCACGCTCACGCGACGCACTACGCGCCACGCCCCGCGCCGCGCCAGGCGTCGAACGCGCCGCATCAGGTGCCCGCGAGGCACTTCGCGCCACGCCACGAGCTGCATCACGCGTTGCATTATGCGCTCTAGACGCATCATGCATCCGTGACGGCTCACGCTCCCGTGTCGCATCACGTGCTCGCGACTCATCACGCTCACGCGACTCATCACGCTCAAGCGATGCATCACGCTCACGCGACGCATTAAGCTCACGCGATGCATCAAGCTCACGCGACGCACTACGCGCCACGCCATGCGTCGCATCACGCGCCCGCGAGGCACTTCGCGCCACGCCACGAGCTGCATCACGCGTTGCATTATGCGCTCTAGACGCATCACGCACCCGTGACGGCTCACGCTCCCGTGACGCATCACGTGCTCGCGACTCATCACGCTCACGCGATGCATCACGCTCACGCGACGCCACCATGCGCCACGCCTCGTGCCGCACTTTGAGCTTCACGCTGCCGTGACCGATCACACCTTCGTGAGGCATCAGGCTTCCCTGGGGCATCACGTCTCTGTAAGGCGTCACGCCTCCGTGGAGAGTCACGCCTTAGTGAGGCATCAGGCCTCCCTGAGGCACCACGCCTCTCTGGGGCATCACGCCTTCGTGACGCATCACGGTGCCCAGAACCACGGCTGCTGTGATAAGCGTCGTGATCGCTTGACTCGCTCGAATCGTCGCGATTACTGCGACGTCTACGCAAAGGAGGCTCCGAGTCGCGGTGGTGAACCACACGACTCCCTCGTACGTAGTCGAGACTGTCTTTTGCGAGTCATGATCTCTGAAAATAAATAAATACAAAAAGTGGATGTTCTTTATTTATTTACCTAAAGGAAATTATAATATGCTTTGCTATCTTTAATATATCTACAACTATAAAACAAAAGCAAGAAAAACACGCAAAAGAAATAAAAAATAAAACTTAATATACCAGTCACCAGTTCGGCTTGGATATTATCAACCACTCATTCAGATACCAGCGATTAAATAATCCATTTTTGCCATTTTATGGGGTAGAAAACCATTTATAAACAAAGAAAGAAAAAAAAATGAATAAAAATAAACCAACAAATTTAATCATTCATAATACATTAATTAAATGTTGTTGTGTACATATCTTTTATGGGCGTTCAGTCCTTCACCGAGGGCGAATATTGATCGCTATCTCGATTATACCCCGCTTCTGAACTAATAACGTTTCAGAAAATTAAACAACTTTTCGTAAGTTCACTCAGTATTTTAATACGTTTTTACACAAATCACTTTGACAACTGTTCAATACAACTGTTCAACCCAACTGTTCGACGACAACTGCCTTTTAAACACTCGCAACACTTCCTACCACATGTTTTCAACACGTGACGGAACGTGGTGGGGCACATCCGGAAGTGGTGCGCGCGATTATACTTTAACTTTACAATTTCTACAAATAGTAATAAATTACATATAGCAAATTTAATTACAGATAATATAATTCTATGATCTAGAATAGAAATAGATCTGTAATGCATAATTAATAAAATTAAATGCCTAAAAACAATTTACTAATAGCGGAAATACACTATTGAAAATAGAGTTTCTAACAATCGATTGACGTATGAATCATCAAAATCGGCCAACGCGTTTGGTTTCTGGAACGCCATATAGGAATAAACATACATACATACATACCTACATACATACATACATACATACATACATACATACATACATACATACATACTTACATACATACATACATAGACTGATAAACACATTACCCTCCTTCGGCAGTCGGGTAAAAAAAAACCTCTTAAAAGCTAAAAATAAGCCTCGTACTCACGTCGCTGAACCGACAACGTTTACAGCAGTTTATTTTGTTTACTAAGTTGTTCCCCGACGCGAGTACGGGGCTTACTTTTTGCTTTTTAGAGGTTTTTGTGTCGGAAGTTTTTTAAATTATAAATTTAATTTCATGCGTTTTAAACTACATATAATATACCAAGTAGTAGACACGCTTCAATCAACAATCTATCGAAACACGTAAAAACCTAGATTCAAAGGCAATAGCAACAAGCAATTAGTTTTAAATGTGGTTTAATCCAAGGGGATACTAAATAATATCTAAAACGCAAATAGGTTAAATTTATAGCATTTTACAGTACAGTATAAGTACTATAAAGGCTGTTATGGAAAGGTATGGTCATATTTTAATAACCGCTTCTTTGCAAACGTACACTTCTTCGTGAAAGCCAAAGACAAATTTTGTCTCTCATCTCATACTAATGTTGCTTGTCGTCGGAATAGACTATTACTTCCTTGAAGAAATTTGTTTATTTCCGCGGACAGAAAAGACCACACCTTTCCAGCACACCTATCGGCATAGTGGACCGAGATATACAAAAATAAATAACTTTTTAATTTTACAAAATCTATATTTTGCTGTGTTATTATAATTATGTAATTATTTTCCAAAAAATAAAATCAGAGATCAATCATAACATTATGAGAAATAATTCAAAATTCTGTATAATAAAAACATAACTTCTGTAGAAAACGATATCGACAGATAAAGAGTTCTACAGAAGTGAGTTTAATTAAAAAAACTTAATTCAAAAAATCAAAAAACCCGACTGCTTCAAAAGCGAATTAAAAAGTCGTAAACAAGGAAAAACTCCTGTGTTCAGTCGGTGGATACATATTCGCGGGCTGGCTGACCAAAATCTGGTGTATCCTCCGCCTGCAAGTCGGGTTTTTTGATTTTTTAATTAAGTTTTTTTATTTATGACTTTTTAGTTAGTTTTTTTCGAATTTTTGAAATCACCTCTTAAAAACCTTTATTTTGATACCCCACACGAAGAGTTTAGAAGAAAAAAAAAATCGGGTCCCTACAATATGGCACCCAAAATCCGCCATTTTTATATTGTTCAATTTTAATGTAGCCTATGACACTCGCAGGGTTAAGACGAATCGATTGACGTATGAATCATCAAAATCGGCCAACGCGTTTGGTCTCTGGAACGCAGGGCCGGATTTAAATTTGTGCCGCCCTGGGGCACTGAAGAAAATGCCGCCCTAAATTTTAAATTTTATTTTAATAGTTAAAAATACTTTAAGTATCAAATACATTTATGTTATAGTATAAATGATGCCATATAAACGATAGTGGCGACCTCAATTTTTGTCAACTCTTTTTGGCCAACCTGTACTTGAATTATATTTCTTGAAAGATAAAATGTTTATTTAAAAGAATTAGTTAATTATATATTGTATAGAAAATTTTATCTCACTTTCCAAATTTTGCCGCCCTAGAAAATTTGCCGCCCTGGGCACTAGCCCCGACTGCCCCTAGTATAAATCCAGCACTGCTGGAACGCCATATAGAAACAAACATACGTACATACATACTTACATACATACATAAACTGTTAAACACATTACCCTCCTTGCGCAGTCGTGTAAAAAACCGGCCAAGTGCGAGTCGAACGCGCGCACTAAGCGTACCAGCGGCAAAAATTTCAGGTTTGTTGTATGGGAGCCGCTCTTAAGTATTTATTTTGATCTGTTTTAGTGTTTTCTGTTAAAGCGGCAGCAGAAATACATCATCTGTGAAAATTTCAACTGGCTAGCTATCACGGTTCATGAGATACAGCCTGGTGAAAGACGGACAGACAGACGGACCGCGGAGTCTTAGTAATAGGGTCCCGTTTTTACCCTTTGGGTACGGAACCCTAAAAATACGTATGTATTTTAATTCACTTTACTTCGGTAATTGACAAACTAATTAATAAGGCTATAAGGAAAGCACATAATAGCTTTATTTAGTTGAGTACATACAGGTGATGTATCAACTTTTACAATGATGTAAAAGTTTACAAAGCCGCTGGCTGTGCCTTTATTTTTCTCGACAACGTAGTCACTGGCCGAATTAACGCTGACACTGAGAATGACGGAACACAGTAAAGGGTTGCCAGAGATAGAAAATAATGTTGCAACTTAAAGTAATATATTACCATTTCTGTAATTTATTTCTACACCAGTGATTTTTTTTTACGAACATTGTAGAATGTTAAATAAAGTTAAAATATTGTTTAATAATTATTATTGTTTAAATTACCGCTTTTTATTACATGCTTTACTTGTTTCTTCAAGTAATATGTGAATGCAATATTTTTTTAAATATTTTTTAGTCACCTTAATGCTTGTAACCTGCGTTGAGAACATTCGACAAAACGTGAGTAATCACGAACTGTACTATAAACAAAAAGAAAAAAATAATGATTTAGATTCTATGTAAACTGTTAGATTGTGTCACAAAGAAATAATTATTAGATAGAAATAAAAACTGAGGAGCTAAGATGTCCTAGCTCCTCAGTTTTTATTTCAAGCGAACACAAAGGAGATGTTTGATTTTGGGCCATCTCTATGAACACTACATAGATAAATAGGAAAAAAATAGGGGAATGCCATAAAAATACTAACAAATTAATTTGAAGGAGGGTACAAGAGTAACAAAATTTATTATTTCAAGTTTTTAAATAAGATAACCCTATTTTGAAGGCAGCCATGGCAGTTGTGTTTGACATGACGTTTGACAACTTTGACAGATTTAAGAAGTGACGTCTTCGAGTCTTTCTTTGCTTTGACATTGAATTGGATATGTTTTGGAGTTTTTAGTGATTGTTTTACTTTAAGGTTGCTAGTTAATTGCTTCTCTGTTGCAATACTGTCATTGTCAAAATGACATTTTTTGCATACTGCTGATCTGATCCACCATGTTTAATTGTAAATTGTGTTGCTCTACTTGACAAAGTTAATTTGAGTTTACATTGAAACAAAATGAAATAAAAGAAAATTAACAATAAAAAACAGTAACTATATTATATAGCGATTTTACATATAGTGTACATAGAGCTGGCCCAGGCTCTATACATTTCTGGAACATCTCCTTTACTGTCTGTAGAATAAACCAGATACGCGTTGGACTATAATTTAAATAGAAAATGTATAGTTACTAATTAGTCAAACCTTGTCAAATGAAATGATAGACCTTTTTTTCAATTCTCACACTTTCTGACAGCAAAAAATTCTAAGATCTAAATAAAACAAAAAAATAAATATTCATGTTTTCAGATATTTTCACACTCACGCTCGTGTAAGCTGCCAGTAACGAATGTTTGAATTTAATTAAACAAAACAGATTGTGTTGATTTAACACGATATTGAAAACATAGACAACGGATTTATGTCCAATACAAATATTGGAATTGGCAAATGTGTGAAACGAACGTGCAAGAATTTATTGTTCAATTCGAAATTTGAAATATTTCTACCGATTTCAGATCTAGGAAAAGTAATGCTAAAACCGCTTTGTAGAATTTAGACGGGCAATTCAATATTCGTTTGTCAATCTTCTTTACAAGTTTATCACACTTCACACTATCAAAGTGCGGGCGAGAGGTGCGAGAGGGCGCACGGTTGGCGCAGTGGTTGAGCGATTGACTGCTGCGCTGCGTGTCGCGGGTTCGATTCCCGCACGGAACAAATATTTGTATGACCTACAGATAGTTGTTCCAGCTCTGGGTGTTTGTGTATGTGAGTTTATATGTTTGTAAACGCACCCACGATACAGGAAGAAATTCCTAGTGTGGGGCAACGTTTTTTAAAAAGAAAGAACGAAAAGTAATATTATTAAGATAAAAGTTTGAGACAGTGTGGGTGTGTGTGTTTGTTAATTACTTACGCTCAAAAGGCTGGACGGATCTGGCAGTCAGAAACACAGGATACTTAGATTTTTATCCCGGGAATATGTTCCCTCGGAATAATATTCGACTTTCACGAGGCCGAAGCCGCTGGCAGAACTGGCTAGTATTACCATACTTTCGTATGTGTCCGGCAACTAGAAATCCAATTTTCAAGTACTCCATAGCATCCGATTAAGCTGAAACTTCATCATCATCATCATATCAGTCGAGAGTCGACATAGGGCTCTCCCAAGCGTCGCCACACTAATTGGTCCTATGCGTTTCGCATGCACCGGACGCCCGCAGCCTAGACCAGGTCGTCGCTCCACCTAGAGGGAGGCCTTCCAACGCTGCGTCTTCCTGTACACGGTCACCACTCTAGAACTTTTCGGCCCAAAGGCCATCATTCTGCGTGCAATGTGCCCGGCCCACTGCCACTTAAGTTTGGCAATTTTTCGGGCTATGTCAGTAAAACCACAGTTTTTTTCGAAAAATTGCGGATGTCTTCATTTCTGATTCGATCACGCAAGGAAATGCCGAGCATAGCCCTCTCCATTGCCCTTTGGGTGATTTTAAGCTTTCTGATGAGGCCCATTGTGAGCGACCACATGTCTGTCCCGTAAGTAATTACAGGCAACACACACTGGTCATAGACTTTCGTCTTGAGACATTGTGGTAAGTTGGCTGAAACTTGCCGTTATGTAACTTGGAAAACTTTACACGCTTGCACACTCAATTAATTATTATTATTATTTATTGTATGCTATCGTTTTTTATTTCTTTTTTTTCTTTAATCTTTTTTTTTGTTTCTGCGTTGTGAAGGTCAGATAGGTAGGCGCTCCATATAATATACTGGTACTCAATCTGGTTAAAATGGATAGTTTGGAAAATGCCAGGCAGATTGATTATTTTGACTTTTTTGTGTTTTCAGATTGTTTTGTCACTGTAGAGTGGTTGTTCTGGTGTCAAGTTTGTTTAAGACTTTTTGTAGTATTTAGTTATCATTTATAGTAGGGAAGAAGATAGAAATCTAGTTACGGAAAGACTGTGTACAAGATGGCATGGTTAGAAAGAGATTGACTAATAAAGTAACGATTATAGAGAAGTATTGATGAAGACCTGTTTCATCATCATTATCAGCCTATAGCAGTCCACTGCTGGACATAGGCCTCTCCAATTACACGCCATTTGCTTCGATTTTCGGCAACTCTTAGCCACCCTGCGAAGATCGTCGCTCCACCTAACCTGAGGGCATCCTACCTTACGTTTACCAGTTCACGGTCTCCACTAAAGAACACGTCTACCCCAACGGTCATCGGTTCTACGACTAATATGGCCGGCCCATTGCCATGTCAGCTTACTCATTCTCTTAGTTATATCGACAACTTTAATTTTTTCTCTGTCGGATCACCACGTTCCGGATTCGTTCCCTCAGAGAGACCTGTTACGCCGTACCCAAATAAATTAGGATAAGTTGAAGAGAATGATTATGATGTTAATAAAGAGGTGACTACCGGGCTCTCGACTCATGGTAGCAGTAAGAAACGTGGGGTTATAGCCTGTTGGAGCTCGTCATTACCCTCCGTTTTCCCAGACGATTGATAAAAAAATAATTATTATAAAGATAAAGAAATGAAATTGTATTTCAGAAAATACTAACTGGCTTTTAGGTCTTGAATCAGTTATTTTCAGAAAAAATAATAATGAATAAAGGCCGTAATAATAATGTTTGTTTTATTTTATTTTTTATAGAATAATATTTCAAAATGTAAAAGTATGTATATGTCTCATCAAGGTTGGCCAGTTGATGCAAACACTGATTCTACGACGTCTTAGGTCTAACGCTATCAGTACTCATCTGATATATTCTGCTGTCCGCACCACGCAAGAGGTTAGGAAAGGCGCGCCAATACGTAGTTGTTCTTGCTTTGCCGCCAGATGGCGTGATTGCGATTTGTTTTGACGTCCATACTATTGACTAAACCCGACATATATACGTTTAGAATAAATAAATATAATAATAATGTTTATTGGTTCAAATAAATTATGTTAACAATATGAACACTGCTGTCACTTAAATTAGGTTATGGTACCTGTGCTATAAGCAACAGTAACAATTCGTGATTGATCTATTTACTTAAACTTAGTTAGAAAGCCATTTTGGTACTCAGTCACCATTTATCAAAACTTTCCGCAGAACAAAAAACAGATATTTCAGGAAAGAAAACAGGTCTTTTATTTTTCTGTGACTTCAGCAAAAACATTTATTTTACTTATAAAGAGAACCCGACAAATACAATAAAACCCGGGCCCTTTTTTTTTCCAACTGTACCGAACAAAGATGTCTTCGTGAAAACAATAGAAAAGTATCGTTGGATAAACTATTCGATATGTAAAAGTTAATCGTGCGTGACTTTTTGTCTGACCGTATGCAGGGACGGACTTGTTCGACTTAAGAATGGAATTTAATATTCACTTTTTTTTAAAGGTAAACTAAAATCTTCCTTCAGTTGTCTCATTATTTCGTCCTGCTAAGCAGTCATAAAGTTTATCCATCCTACTTCCTTATAGGAAGGCCGATTTTAAAATCCTCAGATTACTTTAATCCTGATAAAAATTGCAGTTTTGCAGCTATTGTATAGAAAGTATGTCAACCACCATTTATTTATTATTCCGTTAGTACTTATCTGAGAATTATAAAATAGACCATCAATATTCAAAACGTGGCAATATGTATGTTCGATGTTTGTAATTCAATCACACATCTATGGACCCTAAAGGTTTAGTTTACAAAATCTACTACAATTGTTCTTGTTCTTGTAATGTAATGCTTGTATGTCGTTTTGTATCAATTAAATACTTTTTCTTTCTTTCTTTCTTATCAATGGAATCAATGGATCCTGGTAGAATTTTCCCTTGGGACAGTTTCCGGATTTCAAGTAGGCGGAGCAGATGGCTTAAGCTAGTTTTATCTATAAATATAAGTACTTCGTTTATTTCATTTTAATACAAAATATTATATTACTGTATATATACCAAATATACAGTAATAAAATATTTGGTATTAAAATGACATGGATTTGGTAAGACTGGAAGTCGACCCCAACAACAATTGGGAAAAGGCTAGGCAGATGATGATATATACCAAATATATGTGTATATATAGCAATATATTTACAAACCAAAGTATTTGTTTTTACCAACTTATCTATCGAAAGATTGTCATAACAAGTTTGTCAAACAGGAAATCCGATAAATCAAATATTTCCTCTAATGAAGTAATTAAGAATGCAAAGCAGAGACCTTTCAAGAAAATTTCCGGTATTACAAATGGCTGTTAATTTATTGGCACATATTATTTTTCTCATTTGTGTTTATTTAAGGACCTGTTGAAGTTTAATTAAGAGTCTTTGCTGTGATTTCTGAAAATGCCAGGGTGAATATTTGCTTATTACTTAGAACGAATTGGAAAATTATTAATTTATTGACTAATTTTAATAAATAATGAGAAGAGGAACGTAATATGAGTATGACCAACTTATTATTTAATTTTTATATCCAGAGAAGTACTAATGTGACATTATAAAAACTTTTTTTTGCGTTAGACCTCTATCTCAACTGATAGTAAGCGATGATGTGGTCGATGGTAAAGCATTACCTAGAAGTGAACTATTCACTCTTGACTGAAAGCCCCCTAGGTGTCCCCTACATTTGCTTTGTAAGTTTATCTTGGACAAGACTGATAGAAGAAATCGTGAAGAAACATGAAATCTTAGGACTGATTTCACCATTCACTATATAAACTAAGTTCAACTGAACTAAGTTTAGCGTAATCTAGTTTAAAGATCGGCGTTGATCTCGGTTACGTCAAACCGATTTTACCAGGACCATTTCACCGAATTTACCGAAAACGAAGTTTAAATGGGCGAGGCCCTTAAAATGTCGTAACTACGTTTTCAAATGTATTTTAAAGAAGCATTAACTATACGTTTCTGATTCAGAAGCTCAGAAAATGTTCTTCTAAAAATTGGTAATAAATAAAATAAAACCATAATTTGAACTTAATTAAATAAAGTCAATTCTTGTGGTAATTATATTACAATATATTGTTAAGTAAGCTTTCGATTCGATTCAATCGAGACTTGGGCTGTACTGCAGTCTCTCCAACGGTGTCAGATCTACTACCGGTACATTAAGGTGTTGTTTGTACAAAAACGCCACCATGTCAATCCGTCTTCAGGATCAGACCTCGAAACCAATCCTTATCCAGCGCGGCGTGAGACAGGGAGACGTCATTTCGCCGAAACTGTTTACTGCTGCGCTGGAGGATGTCTTAAATGTTCTGGACTGGAGGGAGCTTGGCATCAACGTTAATAGTGAGTACATCACTCACCTTCGGTTTGCCGACGACATAGTGGTCATGGCTGAGACCATGGAGAGCCTCAGTAAAATGCTCGATGAACTCGGTAGAGCTTCCGAAAGAGTGGGTCTTGATATTAACTTGGACAAAACCAAGGTCATGGTGAATGCCCATGTAACACCCACTCCTTTCAAGATCAAAAATGATCAAGATCGGAGACTCTACACTCGAAGTTGTAGACAATTATGTCTACCTGGGATAAACGGTCCAGTTGGGTAGGTCCCACTTCGAGAAAGAGGTCAACCGTCGAATCCGACTCGGCTGGGCGGCGTTCGGGAAGTTGAGTGGTATCTTCTCGTCCAATTTACCGCAATGTCTTAAGACAAAAGTCTATGACCAGTGTGTGTTGCCATTGATCACCTATGGGACCGAGACGTGGTCGCTCACAATGGGCCTTATCAGAAAGCTTAAAGTCACCCAAAGGTCAATGGAGAGGGCTATGCTCGGAATTTCCTTGCGTGATCACGTTAGAAATGATGATATCCGCAGGAGAACCAAAGTTACCGACATAGCCCGAAGAATTGCCAAACTTAACTGGCTGTGGGCAGGCACATTGCTCGCAGAACGGATGGCCGAGGGGGCCGAAAAGTTCTGGAATGGCGACCGCGAACCGGAAGACGATACATTGGAAGGCCTCCCACTAGGTGGACCGATGACCTGGTTAAGGTTGCGGGAAGGCGCTGGATGCGAGACGCACGGGATCGGTCAATGTGGCGACGCCTGGCCTATGTCCAGCAGTGAACGTCTTTCAGCTGAAATGATGACGATGATATTAATATTAAATAATTATTTATGAGGATTTTACACTGTTGGCAATTTTGTTTTTGTTCTCGTTATATTAAAAATTTCAAATAACACAGTATTGTATTCTACGAATGTGTATTTTAGTTTTGTGATTTACGTGATCAGCTATATTGTAAGGTAATGCTGTCACCCTTTTCATATTTCACATCACATCATCAGCCTTTTGATGTTCCCACTGCTGGGATACAGGCCTCCTCTCATAGAGGGAATGGGCTATAATCCACCACGTGGGCCGAATGCGGATTGGTATATGTCACATGTTTTTGAATTTTTGGTTCTAGGACATGCCACTTTTCTCACGATGTTTTCCTTCACCGATTTGAGAGCAGTGGTAATGAAATAAATTACACAAAGTAAAGCGCCTGTTCGGGTTCGAACCCACGACCTACAACTAGTAAGTCGGGACCGTAACCACTGGGCCACCACTGCTCTCCAAAAAAAAAAAAAAAAAATATTTTGAACAAAATATCGTTATAAAATAAACAAAACAATGTCTGTTGTTATTGTGACATTACAAGTGGCAGCGGCTAAACGCGATTAAGCGAGTTTTAACTTCGAAAACTGGGCGTTTAGAATTCAAACTTAGCTTTAGCTTAAACCAGTTTAGTTTGTAGTGGTGAAATGCTAAATAAAGCTCTAATCTAATCGCATATACTGAGTTTAGTTTGAAATAATCGCAATTAGTTTAATTGGTTAAATCGGCCCTTAGTCTCTAGTAGGTAAGGTAAGGTTATCACAAACCCGCCTTAATCAAGCGTCTTGATAATATGTGTTTATTATCTGTATGAGAACAGCCTTTTTTTCAATGGGTCAGTTATATGCTGTTAAATGGTATTATTACCTTGTCAACTTAGATTGGCATAAAAATATTGACTTTCGGAATCCCTACCTTATCAGTGTTGTGTTGCAAATACCTGCAGGTCTTGCTACCATATATCTTCGTTTTGACAACTTAGCCGCAAGCCAATCATGAAATGGATTATAACCTTGGTCTAGATTGGCCATTGTACATAATGATGCAGTGAATATTACACAGTTCATACTTCCAATAATGGAGTGTTTATTAATGTCTGTAGACAATATTTCTAACATAAATAACAAAAACTAATCTGAAGTTTCTGAAAAAAAATATATCGGTACGTCACAAATTAAACGCATTTCTAGTGATTCGATTGGCTGTTGATAATTAATTCAACAATCACTCGTTTTACACTTTGTCACATTAATTTTACGAACATATTTATGCCAGAAAGTGGGGTTTACAGTTTAAGACTATACTTATGATACCAGTTTCATCGTTCTTCATATTTATCTGTGAAGCACAAAGGATATTAACACAAATACATATTTGCCGAATTGATTCCTCAAAATCAGGGATTCCCACAGTGGTTGATATCGGTTTCCCCATAAACCAAAACTGATTTTGTGGGTCGACGAGGTCTAAAAATCAACTTGTTATAAGATTGGTTAATATTTCAGTAGGAAGTATCATTGTTGTACTTTAGAAAACTCAACAAGTCGATACGCGTGCACAATTTGCAAGTTCGTACAAGATGAAAAACTCGGCGAGTCAAATACAAATAATTTATTAATCCTTCATAAGTAAAGTACAAACATCTGGTAATTGTAAAGTGTGTATTTGTAAAAATAGCCTGTTGTAGAGCACTTCTCTCTTCCAAAACATATTAGTACAACAAGTAACTAACAGCATAAAATTTTGAGGATAAAAGTTATTTTTTTTCAATATGTCAATTGTAAAAATTAAATTAAATCAAAAGAATAAAAAATAAAATCAAAATCAAAATGAAATAAAATCAAAATTCAATAAGCGGATTTTTAAATAAATGTGGCTATGGGGGTCTGAGTTATCCGTTTATTTTGGAAAAGGGCTCTCTTGCCCAAAATAGTTTCGGAATCCCTGCTCTAAATCCATATCTGGATGTTCGTTTCGATGTCGGCTGACAAAACAATTAGGTCGCAAACTACAAGGGGGTTGCTGGTAGAACAATTTATTTGGATCTATAGTGACATAATAGGCCCTTTCAATTTTAGCTCAAAACCACTTAGATCGATATAAGTTTAGGTTAGTACTAGATTGGGACTTGCCATTTCGAAAACCGCCAGCTTGTCAAGTTACGAAACAGATCTCGGCAAATAACTCTATTGGATGTTGTGTCTGGTATCTGGTGGTGGTGGTGTGGTTGTTGTCGGATTGTTGTATGTGTTCAAATCGCGTGGAAAACTTTAATAAGGTGATATAGGATTTTTGTGTCGTCAGGTTTATTACCCAACTGTCGAAGGAGGGTAATGTGTTTATTAGTCTATGTATGTATGTTAGTTCCTATATGGCGTTCTAGAGACCAAAAGCTTTGGCCGATATCGATGAATCTTAAGTCAATCGATTCGTCTTAAACCTGCGAGTGTCACTAGCTACATTAAAATTGCAAAATAGAAAAATGGCGGATTTTGGGCGCCATATTGTGGGGCCTAAATTTTTTTTTCTTCTAAACCCATCGTGTGGGGTATCAAAATAGGTTTTAAGAGGTGATTACAAAAATATAAAATACTTATATGCTTAAATACTTATATATAATGTAGCTAATTCTAAAAAAAAATAACTAAAAAGTTGTATATTTTTTTTTTATATCACAAAAAACCTGACTGCTTGAAAAACCAACTAAAAAGACGTAAACAACAAGAAAATTATGCTGTGCAGTCGAGTATGAGGATACATATGCGCGAGCTGGCTGACCAAAACCAGTTTTTTTTTTTTTTTTTGTATTTCATATGTGGCAGTGTACCGTGTTCATGCCGCTACAAGTTGTAATTAAGAAAAGATTTCAGCAAAAAAACTCCATTGGCGGCTTTGGAACCTCTTGGGAAATAAAGGCAGGTTTGGTAAACTAATAATATAAAGTGGTAAGACTGTCTGTTTGTATGAGGTTATCTCAAAAAATATTTACTGTTACACAGCTTTACTTACTCTTTACCGAAAAAAACATTTAAAAACAATTTTTACCGACTTCTAAAAAAAAACACTACAAGGTGAAAAATAACTTCAATTTCGGAAGTCTATGTTCCTATTTATGTTTTTTCGTTTTTTGACACCGACTGCCAGAATTAAAGTTATTTTTTTATAACCTCCTCCTTTTTGAAGACGGTTAAAAACGCACTGGTCAAAAAAATGGTCCACCACACCACTACCACCACCACCACCATTCCACCTTCCACCATTTTGTTAATATTCCGTAGGCTCGCGCTTGACCACTATCTCACCAGATGGTAAGCGATGTGGTCGACGGTGAAGCACGCTTGCCTAGAAATAACCTATTCACTCTTGACTTAAAGACCCCTAGATTGTAGCTATCAGGAAACACAGATTCCGGCAGGCTTAGCTGTACGCATATAAACGTTTTTTCTTTCTTTATTTTGTTTACGCATTATAAAAGTGATCCCAAAACGTGTTACCTATGTCTAGCTATAAAATCACCTGTGACGTAAAATCCCATTCTATTTCGCAGTCCCAAGTAATTTGTCCTCCAATTAAATAATAGGAGGCTGCGAATCAAATTAATTTTCAGGCGTTTTGTCCTCGTTATTATTAATTTCGTTTTTCTATTTGTTCGAGGACTACTCAAACCTGTCAACGGCCTGGTTTCAACACGTATTGTTTATGGGAATTGGTTTTTCGCCTCCTTAGCATACGATCAGATTCCGGCATCGTTTTATTGTGAACGCACTTCTCCTTTATCATGGTGACTGTGCCCGATTGGCACCTTTTTGATAACTTGTCTATGTTTTTCTATATTTTACTTTTTTACATTGTCTATTTTCGATTTTGTTTTGTAATTTTGTTTTCTTGAAGTCATTACAAAAATAACGTTTGCTTACGGAAAGTTGGGTTTTATTTAAAATATCTTCAAACTTGGATATTAATCCATATTTTCAGTAATAAGTGGTCCTTCGAGGGTTTTGAACTGTACCTAACTAGTTCACAAAAGTTTTTTTCAGAGCTTTTCTTTTAGCCAGAAAAATGGTGGTCACCAGGTCACAAACTAAACTGCCTCAAGAAGAGCAGAATGCACCTGCCCAATCAGGTAGTGAGGCTGTTCCTGCACCACAGACCAGGGAAATTCAGGTACATTCACAGTATAATCCTACAACGAGTGCTCGGTCTGTCGTGAGTCGCACTAGTCGCTCTTCCGTGGTAGTTGCGGCGAGAAAATCCGCAGCGGAAGCGCAACATGTTCGTCGCGTAGCTCAGTTACAAATTACCCAAATGGAGGCTGAGATGCGTGCACAGGTAGAGGCTAAGCAGATGGAACTAGAGCGCGAAGCTGCTGAAGCTGAATATAAAGCTGAGCTCGCAGCAATTGAGGCGGAGGGCAGTATCCACGGTTCGAACAGTTCACGCAGCCGTGCCAGTGTCCAACAATGGCTAGACACTACTGCCCTCCCTGCCAAATTACCTGTTCATGATAGGATTCGATCTACCAATGGATGTGAGGTGGGGCCTCCTAACGTTTTCGTGTGTTCCCAGCTATCACGTGACGTCCGACATGCCGTTTCTGATGATATCGCAGCACAGAGTCTTGGATTTTTGCCTCAGCACAATTTTAGCGGGGCGGACAGGACCGCTGCCACTGATATTCCAGGAGACGGCGGCGATTCAAAGGGCGTTGCACAGCTAGTGGAGGCCCTAAAGACACTTGCGAAGAATAACGTCTCCAATACCAATAAAAAAATTATAAGGCTTCCGTGTTTTGATGGTAGTTCACCCCTTGACTGGCTTATGTTCAAGCGGGCTTTTCAGGATACTGTAGGTGGATTTACAGAAGCAGAAAATCTTGCACGCCTAAACCAGGTCCTAAAAGGCGAAGCACGCGAAGCCGTCAGCATGCTGTTGGTGTTGGCACCTCACGCCAACGACGTCATTCAGGCCCTAGATCGTCGCTACGGTAGACCTGAGCAAATCGTTCTACAAGAGGTGAGCGCCGTCAAGGCGCTGCCCAAACTGGGTTCGGAGGTAAGAGACCTACACGTTTTCACCACCCGTGTGCGCAATTGTGTCGAGATTGCCAAGCTATTGCAGCATACTGACTATTTGCGTTCTCCGGAGCTGTTTGCAGCCATATTAAGTAAATTTTCTCCACTATTGCGCGCGCGTTGGTTAGACTTTGCTGATAAATATGAGTATATAGACCAAGCTAGGGTCGAATTATTATCGAGGTTCTTAGATCGTGAAGTGGATTTGGCTATGAAGTTTAGTGCTACGTTTGAGACAACATCGGCCAGCACTACACAGAAACAGCGAGCACATGCAGTTTCTGAGTCGGCGGCGGGGGCTTCAACTACATCAAATTCTAAATGGAAACCTGCAAAAACATCAGATCAGGAAAATATTTGTTTATTTTGCAAAGGTGGACATCAGTTGTCAAATTGTCCGACATTTACATCTTTGACAGTCGATGACCGATGGCGTTTTGTCAAAGACAATAAAGTCTGTTATCGTTGCCTTCAAAAAGTGCCGCACAGTTTTAGGTTTTGTAACAAAAATAAGGCTAGTTGCACAATAGTCGACTGTAAGCAAAGGCATCATACTGTTTTACACAACGATAATTATGTTACCTCGGCTCACGTTCAGGAGGTCATGTCACCTGAACCGATGAAAACGGAGGCCGAAACAATTGATCAGGTTCTTGCAGCTGTCAACAACTCGCAGGTTGAAATCACATCTCGTCCGCTATTGAAAGTAGTACCCGTCACAGTTTCTGGGCCAACTGGGAGTGTAGATACTTTTGCTCTTTTAGATGATGGCTCGACGGCTACTTTTGTAGATGCCGACATCGCCTCCGAAATTGGAGCCGAGGGTCCAGTGGGTAGTCTGCATTTGGATTGTGTGGGAGGGTTATATATGGACAGCAGCGTACAGTTTGTTGACTTTCAAATAAAAGGCCGATCTGCCCCACAAACGTTTTCAATTCAACAAGCTAGGGCAATTAAGAACTTAGGGCTGCAAAGTCAGTCGGTCACACGCGAGTCCTTACGTTCCTTTTCCTACCTCTCTGATGTGATGGAGGAATTGTGTTATGCCGAGGCAAAGCCCACCATTTTGTTAGGGATCGACAACTGGCCTCTTATCATAGCATCGGAAGTTCGGAAGGGAACAAAGACCCAGCCTGTCGCCATCCGAACACCACTGGGGTGGGTGTTATTCGGGTGTGCCAGCAGTCGGACAACTTTGGTAGAAACTTCTTGCCACTTGCGTGAGCGTCCAGAGCGTGATCTAGAAGTGCTAATCAGGGATCAATATAGGTTAGATGCAATTGGCATAACTAAACAGGAGCCGCGCAGTGCGGATGATCAGCGGGCTTTACGCATCCTTGAACAAACTACCCAGCGCCGACTGGATGGGCACTTTCAGGTTGGCTTGCTGTGGAAGGCAGACAGCCGACCTATTCCTGATAATTATCCTTTAGCGCTGTCTCGTTTCAAAAGCCTAGAGGTAAAAATGTCGAAGGATTTAGAGTTTGCCAAAAGGTATAGGGCTAATATCGACGACATGCGGGCTAAGGGGTTTGCTGAGGAGTGTACAAGGCAGTCGCACACATCGGTTTGTTGGTATTTGCCGCATTTCGGAGTGGTGAATCCCAACAAACCGGGGAAACTTCGTGTTGTTCATGACGCAGCAGCTAAAGTACAGGGCGTGTCACTAAATTCTATGCTTCTTTCGGGTCCTGACCTTTTACAACCTCTATTAGGAATTTTGATGCGTTTTAGAGAGGGGAAAGTAGCCTTGACCGCCGATATAAAAGAGATGTTCCCGCAGGTTAAAATTCAGGACTGCGACCGTGACGCACAGCGTTTTCTCTGGCGCGATGATCCTGCGGGTCCAATAAAAATCTTTCGAATGTCATCTATGATTTTTGGGGCATGTTCTAGTCCAGCTACAGCGATTTACATCCTCAATCGAAACGCATCGGAATTCATTGCCGAATATCCGCAGGCTGTGGAAGCTATTACTTCTGATACCTACATGGACGACTATATCGGAAGTGTAGATGTCCCTACGGAGGACGCAGCTCGATTAGCAGCCGATATCGTAGAGGTTCATAAGCGCGGAGGATTCGAGATGCGCGGTTGGGTGTCGAATGAGCCCGAGGCACTCAATCAGCTGCCAAGCGATTTGTTGTCTGACGTCTCACTAGCCAATCGTCGTAGTGTAGAGTTAGGTAGTTTACCGTGTTCAGTTACCACCACACGTACTCTTGGTCTTATATGGAAACCATCTCAGGACATCATCAGTTTTAACTCCAGCATTAAGGATACTCCTAACCATTTCACAAAACGTGTAGTGTTAGCCCACGTCATGCGCATTTACGACCCTCTAGGCGTTTTAGTTCCCATTGTAGTAAGAGGCCGGATTTTATTTCAAAATTTGTGGCGCAAGAACCTTGACTGGGACGAGAAGCTATCACAGGCTGACCAAGAAACTTGGCTCGAATGGTTTGAGTGCCTTAAATCCATTTCAGAATTGATAATTCCACGGTGCTATAATTTGTATAGGTTCTCGGAGCTGGAGTTACACGTGTTTTGTGACGCTAGCGAGCTGGCACACGCCGCTGTTGCCTATTGGAGATTTGTGCTTCCCAATGGTGACGTGAAACTGGCGCTGATAGCTAGCAAGGCACGTGTGTCCCCGTTGAAACCAGTTTCGATCCCGCGCCTAGAACTACAAGGCGCCTTGATAGCTGCTCGTCTTGCTTCTAGGATTTGTGAATTCCACCGTTTGAAGCCGAATCGGCGTATATTTTGGTGCGATTCCATGACCGTATTAGGATGGTTACGCAGTGATGCGAGAAATTATAAACCTTTTGTGGCACATCGTGTAGGAGAGATCTTGGAAATCACTAGTGTAGATGAATGGCGTTGGGTTCCAACCGAGCTAAACGTGGCTGACGATGCGACGAGGGGGAAGTCCAACATTGAACCACGTTGGCTATATGGCCCAAAATTTCTCCTGACCGCCACTACTGAGTGGCCTTCAGAGCCCAAAATCGCAGCGCCAGTAGCTTTTGGAGAGGAGGAGCTCAAGCCATCCCTCCGTCAGTCAAAATCATTGCATCAATCACAATCACATGGTACAGAATACATTAACGTTACTAGTTCCCATCAGTTATCCGTACCTGTAGTAGCTAACATTACCCATTTTAGCTCTTGGATTAGACTGGTAAGGGCAACAGCTAGAACACATAAATTCATTGCTGCCATTTTCAAAAATCATCGGGGTCGTGAGTTTCAAAATGTTTGGGTTCGGGGTATTTGTTTTAGAGATATGTCTAACCGCGGTTCACAGCCGGATGTCACTCCTCCCAACACTCCAGAACCTTTGATCGCTGAAGACATCATTCAAGCGGAGCTCCACATTTTGGCTAGCAGTCAGATTAGCGCCTTCGGGGAAGAACTGCTTCATCTATCACGTGGGCAGCCCATATTGAAGGGCCGATTAGCCAAATTGTCGCCTGTACTCAGGGACGGAGTGATCCGCCTCGCAGGTAGAACGTCAGCCGTCTCTAACAGCCAGCCTATGATTTTAGAAGGGAAAGAGCCAGCCGTTCGTCTTTTAATCACTTACTACCACCACAAGTTTGCGCACGCCAACACTGAAACAGTCATAAACGAGATGCGGCAACAGTATTGGATTATTGGACTAAGGAACGCCGTAAGGGCAGTAGTACATAGGTGCCAGCTATGCAAATTGCTGAAGAGTCCAACCCTACAACCACCAATGGGAGACTTGCCAGAGGCAAGACTTGCTCATCATCGACGTGCCTTCACGTTCACCGGCGTGGACTACTTCGGGCCCGTATCCATTTCCATTGGGCGTCGGCGTGAAAAGCGATGGGTCGCCTTATTTACGTGCTTGGTAACCAGAGCGATCCACCTCGAAATCGTAGCCAGCTTGTCCGCGGATTCCGCTATTATGTGCCTAAGACGCTTTATCGCCCGACGTGGTACACCGACAGAAATATTTTCGGACAATGGGAAGTCGTTTGTGGGAGCAAATCGGGAGCTGAGAGCCTTGTACGATGCTGCGGTACCAGATTTTGCAGCACATGAGAAAATTAAGTGGCGTTTTATACCCCCATCAGCGCCCTTCATGGGCGGAGCTTGGGAGCGACTGGTTCGGTCGGTTAAATCCGACCTGAGAGTAACCTTGAGAGAACGGGCACCGAAAGAAGAGGTTCTGGCGACTCTACTGGCTGAAGCCGAGGCTGTAGTGAATACACGGCCACTGACACACGTCTCTCCTGACGGGAACTACCCGGAGGCGCTGACCCCTAATCACTTTTTGTTAGGGGATTCATCCGGTCGCCCCTTTCCAGCCGAGGATTTGACGGATGCAGCTTTGATTGGTCGGAGCGGGTGGAGGAAGGCACTCCGGCTGAGCGACCACTTTTGGCGTCGTTGGGTGTCCGAATATCTTCCCGCCTTGGCACCCCGTCGCGTACCGGGAGTAGATGTCGCTGTTAGAGTTGGCGACCCGGTCCTCATCGGCGACGGGGATTTACCGAGGGGAACCTGGCCACGCGGCGTGATTGCGGCTCTGCACCCGGGGCGTGACGGGGTTGTGCGGGTAGTTGATGTCCGGACCCCAGCAGGCACATTGCGGCGGCCATTAAAAAAGATAGTTCTCTTGTAAAAAGGGGGAGCATGTGCCCGATTGGCACCTTTTTGATAACTTGTCTATGTTTTTCTATATTTTACTTTTTTACATTGTCTATTTTCGATTTTGTTTTGTAATTTTGTTTTCTTGAAGTCATTACAAAAATAACGTTTGCTTACGGAAAGTTGGGTTTTATTTAAAATATCTTCAAACTTGGATATTAATCCATATTTTCAGTAATAGTGACCATTAAATTATTTATATTTGCAAAATAAATAATTCATATATTACAGTAAGGACTAGAGGCCGTAATAAGTGTCTTTCTGACGCCACAATTTGGTCATACACAGGTCATATCGAAATGAAATCGTGAGGCATTAGAGGCCCTAGACAAGCGACATTCTGTCGTCGAAAGCGATTTACCAAAAAGGCGAAATTGTATGGGATTGACAACGTACTACTGAACTGAACAAGCGTCTGGATACATCAAAAACATGTTTGTCAAACACCCGTTGATTTGTGCATAAAAACCGACACCGATCAACCGTCCTTGAGTAATCAGGTAACATACATTTAAAAAAAAGATGCTTACGTATATAGAACCTCCTTCCTCCTTTCTTTGAAGTCGGTTAAAAACTTAGTGCTTTAAACTCATTTCGTAAGTCTGAAAGCGAAGTTACGTGTACGCATGTCTTAATGGCTAAATAAGCTATTACAGAGACAGAGAGGTAGCTAGATATCTGGTGAAGAAATCACCAACAATGTTTATCATTCCAGAAAATTAATCAGGGTTTCCCACGTATGCAAAATCCTAGGCACAGCCGGTAATAAGTACCTAAGTACTGCCTGTATTCCATTTTAACCACCCGACCCACAGTGTCCGGCGTAGAACAAGCCAGGTGGACAAAAGTCATTATCAAATTCCCGGAAATAGGTACTTTCTACCTGTAAACAAAACCCCTAAATCCCTGATTCCAAGAATTGTTTACGTCTAACACTCCATACTGATGAGTCATCGCTTATCAAAGTAAGCTAAAGAGGTAAATGCAATTAAAGAAATAGGTCAGTTGCATTTTAGCGACACTTGCACTAACATCTCATGGTGGCATTTCTTAATTTTGTGGAAAGTTTAGTGATGGATTTTACTTCTGAAGGTATGTATAACATATTTATATTATTACAATCTTTTAATGTGTCATAAACATTCATTAAATAGACTATCTATGAATACACAAAAAAATACAATGGTTTTTCTTTGTTTTCGAACTTATCGAGCTTGGAAAAGCCATGTATCCTCTTGTATCCAGGCTGAATTTTTGATATGTTTTAGCTGCATGGCTATTAATGATTACGACATATATTTTATGTAGCACACTTGAGTACAACCTTTTTTTTTTTGTTTGCAGAAAGGCTTTACTCTGTTAACAAAATAGAGATTTTCGAAGAGTGGCTTAAGCACGAAAAAGACGTAAGAAATTATCGTTTATTTGAGTTTCTTTCGTCTAAATTTGATTTCTCTGACATCACTGAAGACAGTCAAAGGGAAATTAAGGTGAAATTGGCCAGCATTTCATTGAAAATTGCTACCAAATGGGTGTCCTCGGGAAAGTCGAAAGTGCGTTTTCTTGATAAGAATAAGTTGTGGCTGGAAGGCGAAGAGATACAATTCTGCATACGATCGACTCAACCGCAACCTTCTACCACATATGGTGACCTTTTTCGAACCGAAATACCTAAAAAAGTCTTCGAAGAATCGTTTTTTAAAACTAAGAAACGTAGAGTTGAAGATCTAGTTCAATCGCGGAGTGTTGGAGAATTAATGTCTGCTGCCGCTGCGGTAGCCGCACGGTCAACTGGGCATAAGCACGTTGCCAGAGTTATAAAGGACATTGCCGAAAATCCAGCTTCTGCAAATGCATGCATTAGCTTCCAACAAGCAAGTGCTGTGCAAAGTGATAGACCGCTAAGTAGTGAAAAGGCATTAGCGTATTATATAGATTCAAAATCTACAACTCACACATACAAACGGACAAGGAAGTGGACTATGAAAGTTGGGCATCACGTGTTTCCATCATATGAATGCGTTGTGAAATCAAAAAAAGCGTGTTATCCATCCGAGGAGCATATTGTTGTGACACAATCTCGAGCAGAAATTGAGCTACAAGCTATTTTAAATAAAAATAATAACAATAAATAAATAATATTAAAATAATAATAATAAAAATATATTTTTATTATTATTTTTTTCCGAATCCGATGATTCTGATATTGAGAATTAGTTTTAATGTAAATAGATACCTACCTCTAGCGTTAGATTTTTAATTTTTGTATATAATATGTTAGTCTAAGGTAGTATATATATGTAAGAGCGGGCGTACTCAGGATTCTCAAATGATAACGATCAGACATCTTGTTTACACTTTTTATTACTCACACCAACAGTAAGTCTCACAACTTAATTTTATGAAGATATGTGCACAGTTCAATACAATTCAATACTGAGTTCTGTCGACTAGAACCAGCCTATTTATACGTTTAAACAAATGACAAGACGTCACACAGCAACAACATCCGGTGACATTCGTTTATCAATTAATTATAGATTTAGGTTTGTAAAAATACAGTAATTGTGTACATTATTTGTTTAGTAATTAATAATACTTTTTACAAATATTTTGAACGAATATAGTTACCAATTATTTTATTGAAATAAACTAACAGTCGGTGAATCTACCTTCCATTTTTGACTTTAAAATATTACTCAAATAAAAACAAATCTTTACAATAACAATACATAATTCGTGTTTCCGTTATGTCATCTGCCTTTTTGACGTTTTGATTTCATCTCTGCTGCTAGTTTCATTTACCAGCGCTATCATATATAATTAGCGTCGATATTTGTAGCGAAAAGATAATTATTTTATTCTTTTTTTTTTCCCGCACCTATTAGAAATCGTGTTTACATGAAATAAAATATTTATATACAATTACTTTGCATTTTATTTATAAAAATATATCATAGTACTTTATAATTAACTAATTTATAGATATAGTTCCAAAACCATGAAAATATATTTTTGTCCACCTGGCTTGTTCTACGCCGGACACTGTGCGACCACAAAATTCCATACGAAAACATCACTACAGCGCATTCCACTGTTCCGTTCTTGCCTGTTTGTCATTGTACGTTTTTATCAAACAAATGCAGCAATGGAATGGAAACAGTATCCCCATACCACACGCTACCGATAATGTTCGCTGCGGTCGCTAGAGATTTATAACCGACACATTCAGTGTAAAATGGAAGCCTAGCGTGAGTTTTACATCAATTTTCGAGTACATTAATGATGTTATTGTGATAGTGATGTTATTTGATGATTAAGGGCTTTTCTGGAGGACAGGCGACATGGTCAACTTACTGCAACAGAACACACAATAAATTCAATTAAAAGTAAATAATAATTGCCTTCAAAAATAGACATTCATAAAAACGGAATTTGGAAGAGAATTGAGTGATTGCTATTGGCGATCGGTTTTCTTTGTAAATTATAAAGGAAACAAATCGTGAGACAGGTTATTCCATCTGTATTCCATCTGTATTCCATCTGTATTCCATCTGTATTCCATAAATGGCCAAAAAAATACCTGCCCATGCCTCAAAGAACAGTCGACAGCATGGTATGTCTTTGAAACCCCTAAAAAAAACACTTCTGAAACAGTAACTTAGCGTCATTGATTTTCTCAACAGTATATTATAGTTTATGTTTGTCTGTCCAATTCGAATTTGTATTTTTCCATCTCCACCATTATTATTTTCTTATTAATTTCGTTGCGGGATCCAAGACAGTTAAATTCATTCTCCGGGATTTCGTCGAGCTTCATTGCCTCGGCATTTTTCTGGTGGTCGCCACTGTTGATACTGGCTTTCAGGAGATGCAGTTGTTTTGGGAATAGTGCGGTGGGATTGTCCGATTCGATATGTGATTCATCTTGGCAGGCGTCGCCGTCTACTAGAATGTCTGCGCTTGTTATGGTGGCGTTATTCAAACTTTTTTCGGAACTAAATGCTATGCGGTGTTTTTGGTAAACCGTGCCGATTTGTATACTTTTTACATCGGCTGCAAGCGAGGGCAAGTATACTATATTGGGGATAGATGATTCAAAGATATATGTAGTTTATTGAAGTAAACCAAACAGATGATTTGCAAAAAATGGTCTTGATACTATTTGTGTTCGTCCAATGTTTGCTTTGGCCGTATATCTGTTGGACGTCATATAATGGGTATTTTCGGAACGTCCTGTATTATTCGAACGATTAAGCAGAGTCCCTGTCTACCTATATGGATGTACCACATTACAACTTTTATTTTTAAGACCCATGTACGACCAAAAGTGGTAGAACCAAAGTCAGACTTCGGCCTGGTACTAAGAAATATAAGATGGAAATACCCAAAAACTCCTATCCCACGCAGAACCTTGTGATCAACAATAGCGCTTGTGACTGTTAGACCATCGAGGCAGTAGCATTATCTTCTAAGGTAATTTTGATTACCTTGTTAAGTTCCAGCTGAAATCCGCGAATCTAACTCTTTTTCCCTTTGTCCCTGATCAAGACTTTAATTAAAAAAAAAGTAAATTTAAAAACATCAAAAAGCCCGATTGCGTAAGAAACGGTTAAAGAAAATCAAGCTGCGCAGTCGGATGATACATAATTACGGTTTTGTTAGTCAGCTCGCGATAGTATCCTCCGACTGCACAGCATGATTTTCTTCTTGTTTATGTCTTATAAGATAACATTTTATGCAGTCGGGTTTTCTGATTTTTACATAAACTTTTTTTTTATAACATTTTAGTTAAGTATCTTTTTTATTCGAATTACTTTTCAACATATACCGATTCATATATATTGTTAAAATCAAATCTTAAAACCCTTCATTTTTACACCCGACACCGATGGGTTTGGAAGAATAAAAAAATGATATCCATTTTTTCAATTTGAATGTTGCCAGTAATGTAAGAATCATCAAAATCGGCCTACGCGTTTGGTCTCTAGACCGCCACATAGGGTCAAACATACATACATAGACGTAAACACATTAAACTACTTTGCTTCGCGCAGTTGGGTAATAAATATGTATTCATGAAGTTTCTAACCAACTTTGTGCCAGTATGGTCCAGAATTAGATACGCCTACTCCCTATAAATAGAGAAACACTGTCAGTCTTATTACAAAAAACTCAATAAACCTTTGTTTAAACCTGGCCTATCAAGTCCAGACTTATCTGCAAAACCATGGTCTAAATTTGTCCGTATTACAAAACTTAAAAAACCCTGGTCTTCTTAGTACCGTCATTTGAACCATTGTCAATATATCAACCACAGATTAAAACAAATATCATTCGTTGACCATAATATCGTTCAATTGCAACGTTCCGTATGCCCAGAAAAGAAAACTTTTTGACAATACAATAAGGATTAAATGATGTTTAGGAGTGTTAAAATATTGACACTTTGTTATTTTGCATGTATATAAACATTAGTTATTTTATCGATTGCACTTTTGTTTAGGTTTAAGCACATTACTTAAATTCGTATTAATTACTAATAATACATCTACGTACGTGTAACGAAAGGTAACATTCTCGCGCGTTACATGAAACCGTAACAATAAACAAAACCATCGCTCGTTGAACAAAGTTCATTAGGCTTTGGATTTTTAAGTTCTCCAAGTCTGTATTATAACAATTGCCTCTTTGTTAATAATGTGTTAATATATTAAGTGTTGTGATGGACCAACAAAAAAAAACATATGAGAATTGGAGTACCGAGGGAAAAGTAATATCCTCAATATCAATTGAATCCACCATGTTAATACCCATTTTCTGGTAAAAACAACACAACACAATGAAAAAGATTCTATAACCTAAAAGAAAAACTTTGACAGATACGACTTAGACCACCGTTAAACTAGGGGCCGCCGAGGTATAGCGTTAGACCATGGTATGGTCCAAGGTTTATCGCTAAACCATTATTTGTAATATCATTTTTATTTAAACCGTGGTTTATAGAGATTTAAACCTGGGTTTTTAGTTAAACCGCTTTTTGTAATAAGACTGACACAGTCTTATTACAAAAAGCGGTTTTATATCAGATGTGAGAAAGTTAATTTCACCAATGAACATTCAAGGGCTATCAATGTCATTATTGTAACGTAAAATTGACACTGTCTACTTTTGAACGCGACTGAAATATGCCGATCGCGTTCAGTTCCATTGTTGAAATGTGTAGTAAGCTGATTAAACTTATATTTAGTGTTTTTTTTATATATATATAGAAACCAGCATTCTCACACATACACCTAATAACAAGTCAAAATTCAAAATCCCCGATATTTTTTTTTTATTCTTTTTAAACTACATAAATTTATGTAATTGTAGACACGCTTCGATCGACAATCTATATTGAACATGTAATTATGACACGATATCTTGCGAAGACAGCCCGATTCAAACAATAAAACGCCTATAACTTTTGAACGGCTTACCTGATTTTCATCAAACATAACTAAGAACACTCTCGATAATTTCACCTTTCAAACAAAATAACGATATCAAAATCGGTTTATCTGTTTAGGAGCTATTATGCCACGGACAGATACACAAACACACAGGTACACACATCAAACTCATAACAGTCCGTTTTTCACACTGTTTTTCCGTCGAGGTTTAAAAATCAAGCCACAAACCGTGAAATGCTTTTAGAAGTCAAGTCCTGTTCTGAGCAGTTGACAGTTTTATAGGAGCTAAACTCAACTTAAGTGTAGGAAATAATACATAACCATGATAAATCACGAGGTGTGTTCTAGAGTCACTCTGTCGTCAGGAACCGCCGTTCGTGGATGGCTTTGGAAATGGTTTTAAAATGGTTTTAGAAGAGTCAATAGGCTTTGCAGGCAAACTAAAAAGTGAGACAGTTACTTTTTTACCCGACTGCAGAAGGAGGGTAATGTGTTTATCAGTCTATGTATGTATGTATATTTGTTCCTATGTGGCGTTCTAGAGACTAAACGCGTTGGCCGATTTTGATGATTCTTATGTCAATCGATTTGTCTTAACCCTGCGAGTGTCACTGGCTACAATAAAATTGGAAAATAAAAAAATGGCGGCTTTCGGGCGCCATATAGTGAGTCATAAAATATATTTATACCATTCCCCCTCTAAAAAGCTTATTTTATTTACTGAAAACAGTGAATAAAAAGCACTTTTAATCACTGTTTTGGTGTTTGAATTTAGAACACTCATACTCATATTCGACCTTTGTCTCAATGCTATATAACCTCCTTTGCGCAAAAATACTCGATACAGATCCTTGTGCTCTTACTGGACTTTCAAACTCCTTCTTCGATTTTAATTTTGAGTTTTAATAATGGTTTTGATTTTAGTCTAGGATATTTATTGAATACTTATTTGGATTGTAATTCTAATATTAATTGCAATGGTGTTTAAATAATTATAATTATGTAACGTAACGGAGGTGGTCACTGGCCCCTGAAACACAGGTGCTGTTACCTAGCTCAGGGGCCAGGGTTTCATAGTTTATAAATTTTGAGGTTATAAACCATTTATTTATTATTATTCCTTGTGCTTTTGCTTATTTTTTTCTTTTTCTCGTAGTCATGGTATAAAATATAGTGTGCAACTCTTGAATAAAACGGATTTATATCCAGGGCCATGAATCACTCGCGTCGCTCAGGATTCTAACACTTGAATCATAGCGAGTGCGCTATGCTCGTGATTCAATCATCATGAATCACTCCCTACGGTCGTGATTCAGTAGTTAGAATCCTTCGCTTGCTCGTGGTTCATCTATGGCCCTCGCTTTAAATCCGTCTTTTATTCACTAGTTGCATAATATACTATTTTCTTCCTAACCCATCGTGTGGAGTATCAAAATAAAGGGTTTGAAGGGGTGATTTCAAAAATATATCACATTTGTATGTTTAAATGTACCTAATTCTAAAAAATAACCAACTAAAAAGATATAAATAAAAAAAAGTTAATTAAAATAATCAAAAAATCCGACTGCTTAAAAAGCGAACTTAAAAGACGGAAACAATAAGAAAATCATGCTGGGCAGTCGGAGGATACATCTAGTTTTGATCAGCCAGCTCGTGAACATGTATCCTCCGACTGTACAGCATGATTTTCTTCTTGTTTCCGTCTTTTCAGTTCGCTTTTAAAGCAGTCGGGTTTTTTTATTTTTTTTTATAAACTTTTTTTTTGGTATGTTAAATATTGGAACCTTGGAAAATAATAGGCTACCTCACTCTCATTAGTGGTGACAATTACAGTAATACAGAAGCTCACAGCATGAATCAATAAAATTACTTAGGTCAAGTTTCAAGTAATAAGTCTAGAATGTCTTGAGTGAAGTTTTGTAATACGGGCCTATTTTAAAAGATAACTTCAAGAAGATGAGTTGAATCACCTTCATGTGAAATTGCAAGCAATCTACCCGTCATTGTTGATTTTCCCTGTAACATTTACAATGTGTGTACCATCATAGCAGAACTCAGGTTCATGTTCAAATGTCCAGTGGTGGACAAGAGCGAGAGGCTCGAGCCCACTGAATCTGGCATCATCATCATCATCATTTCAGCCGAAAGACGTCCACTGCTGGACATAGGCCTCCCCCAGGCGTCGCCACATTGACCGATCCCGTGCGTCTCGCATCCAGCGCCTTACCGCAACCTTAACTAGGTCATCGGTCCACCAAGTGGGAGGCCTTCCAACGTATCGTCTTCCAGTTCGCGGTCGCCACTCCAGAACTTTTCGGCCCCATCGGCCATCCGTTCTGCGAGCAATGTGCCCTACCCACTGCCACTTAAGTTTGGCAATTCTTCGGGCTATGTCGGTAACTTTGGTTCTCCTGCGGATATCATCATTTCTGACGTGATCACGCAAGGAAATTCCGAGCATAGCCCTCTGCATTGCCCTTTGGATGACTTTAAGCTTTCTGATAAGGCCCATTGTGAGCGACCACGTCTCGGTCCCATAGGTTCACTAGGATCCCATAGGATCACTGGCAACACACACTGGTCATAGACTTTTGTCTTGAGACACACCTTGAAGACGTCCTCCAGCGCAACAGTGAACAGTTTCGGAGAAATGACGTCTCCCTGTCTTACGCCGCGCTGGAGAAGGATTGGTTTCGAGGTCTGATCTTGAAGACGGACTGACATGGTGGCGTTTTTGTACAGACACTTCAACACCTCAATGTACCGGTAGTCGATCTGGCACCGTTGGAGAGGCTGCAGTACAGCCCAAGTCTCGATCGAATCGAAGGCTTTCTCGTAGTCCACAAACGCTAAACAGAGAGGCAGGTTATACTCTTCAGTCTTCTGTATAACCTGCCGCAGCGTATGTATGTGTTCTACGGTGCTAAAGCCTTTTCGGAATCCGGCTTGTTCGGGAGGCTGGAAATCGTCGAACCTGCGCGTGAGACGATTTGTGATGACTCTTGAAAACAACTTGTAAACATGGCTAAGAAGCGAGATGGGCCTATAGTTCTTCAGCCGGGCATTGTCGCCCTTCTTGAAGAAGAGTACCACCACACCCCTGCACCATGCCTGTGGCGTTTTGCCCTCGAGTATGACGGAATCAAAAAGCTTCTGAAGGGCCTTGAGGACCGGTTTTCCACCCGCCTTCAGGAGTTCAGCCGTGATTCCGTCATCACCCGGCGCCTTATTGTTTTTAAGCTGTTTCAGAGCCATCCTAATCTCGTACAGGCTGACGTTCGGGATATCTTCGGTATAGTGTCGGGTCAATCTAGCTCTTGGGTCGTTTGTTAGATTCGCAACGGGTTTACTGGTTGACGTGTACAACTGCCCATAGACACTCTCGATCTCCCTCAGAAGCTCCGGTTTGGCGGATACAATCCTGCCATCATCGGTCTTCAGTTTCGTGAGCTGGCTCTGCCCAATAGACAGATCCCTTGAAAAAACCTTGGAGCCTTTATTTCGCTCAATCGCGTTTTTAATACGCTCGGTATTAAAGCGGCGGAGGTCTCTTTTCAATGATTTAGAGATCTGTCTATTGATCTGCCGGTATTTGCACGCCTCATCTGAAGACTGCAGGATCATCTCACGCCTCTCCTTCATAAGCTTGAGGGTATGATCAGAGAGCTTTTTGTTTCTATCTGTACGACGGGTCTTGAAAAACTTAGACCCGACCGTATGGACAGCTTCCACGAACCCATCGCTGTATTCGTCTCTGGAATCTGGCATCTAATTATCCATATTGAATTGGATTTGACTTGGAGTTTTGTATACAATATAAAACTTGTAACTTTAACATTCTAATATAATATTCTATAAAATCACAACACAAAATAGGTGGTATAAATATTTTTAAACTCGGTGGTGCTCGCGTCACGCGTATGAAGTTATCACTTTAATAACGAAATTCGAATCGTTATCTTAGCTTCAAACTGTCGAAACATAATCACCATAAACATAAGTGGTCCACATAAACATCCCGAAAACGGAATTTCCCAAACGGTGAATGTCCCAGATCATGAATTTTCGTGTCCTAGTTGTCCGTCATTTGTCCGGATCTCACTTCAGGGGACAATAATAAAGAATATTTATGTGGCCGCTGATGAAACTCTGTGTGGAACCGTTATTACGTGGCACCACTAAATTGGTACAGAAGGGCGACTCCATGCAACGAGCGATAAGTGGCTTGCACCCATAGTATATATATATAATCCTTAATCCAGACACGACATTATTTCCTTTGTTGTTCATAGATCCTTCTTTTGTTCCAATTTTGTGTGTCCGTTTGCCAGATGGTAAAGACCTCCTTCAATCTTCTCCTTTCCGGCCTTTCTATATCTACTCTACCCCATGTTGCTCCAGTAATGTCGTCATCCCACCTTTTCTGTGGTCTACCTCTTTTTCTTTTCCCATCCCTTGGGTACCACTGCGTGATTATTTTACTCCATTTATCCTTTCCTCTGACCATGTGGCCCGCCCATTTCCACTTTTGTTTCCGTATTTTCAGAGTTATGTCCTGGACCTTAGTCTTACTTCTGATGTTGCTATTCCTTACTTTTTCTTTTGAGACTGTTCCACTATTAAAGGATCTTTGTCACCATTGGTCATGATTTATGTTTTACCTGGGTTTAACTTCAATCCCCCATAGTATGCACCCATAGTACGCCTTTGCAAAAAATAACATCGATCTTCTAAGTCTAAGTCGTATTGGTCGCGATTTGCCTTTGTAAATCTTTGACTACGGTTGTTACGGGTAGTCAGATAACTGAAAAATTTATAGCCAGTCTTGCCAATACGCATCATGTTACGCATTTACTAAATGGTGGCAGTCAGGTAGACCAGGTTTTTACGAGGAGTGATTCCTCGTAAAAACCTGGTAATCTGCTGCATTCAATTGGTCTAGAAGCAACCACACATAGAAGCGTACGTTCGGCGATCTAAATGCGAGTATAATCTAGAGCATTCACATCGATATCTACCACATTCGAAGTGCGATTAAAAAGTGCGAATGCTCGATTTTCTGTACAAGTAAATGCTCTAGGGTAAAGATGCGCCCTCACTTAGAGCATTCGCCTGTAATGTAACGTTTCAGAGTCGAGCATTACGTCAGTGAGAGAGGAGAACCGAGCATTACAGTTCGTAACTTGATGATACAATTTGTAATATTTTTTTGATGCAACTCGTAACATCAACGACCGCTTCGTCTGACATCAACAACCATGGCAACAATTAAATGCTCAAAATGGAATCTTATGTTACATTACAGGCGAATGTTCGTCAGTTAGGAAGGCAGTATTGTAATGTCATGCTCAAAATCGAATCTGAAATGTTACATTAAAGGCGATTACTCCAGGTGAGAAACCTTAATACTCACCTTTAAACAATGTCAGTCTAAGTGCGCTTGCAAGCGCTGTAAGTAATGTGCGTCTATCTGTGCTTGAAAACTCGCTCGTTGTATGAAGCCAACCTTCTATACCTCTCTATTCTGTGGACACACTGCAGGAAACTGGGACGGATTTCGGCTCAGATATGCGAATAAATATGGCATTGTTATAACTGTGATAATGTTAAAACGGTCTGTTTATTTTGAATGCTGTTTATTTTTAGTTGCTCACTGTAAAATACTGGTATACTTCTGTATTCATTTAGACTGAAATATGACTCTATTATATCCACTTGCGGAAACCTGGCAAGGCTACGCAGATGATGATGATAATGATTTAGTATTTAGTATGCAATTAAAGCTACACCGTCATCATCAGCCTACAGCAGTCCATTCCTGGATCTCTCCAGTCTTACGCAATTCGTTTCGGTTTTCCACTTGCCATTGGAGGTTTTGCCCAAAATCACCATGCATGGTTAGCGATCGCAGATTACAGCTTCTCTCACTGATGACTCTGCTGTCTATCACCTGTCCCTCGCAAGCCTCGTTTGTTATCCACCAGGGTGCACCACGAGCAGGTAAGGTTGTCTTGGGGCGCTAAGTTCGCTTGGTCACTTATATGCTGTCATCGATATCGCTGTCGTCTTCATCAGTTGATTCATCGAGATTGTTTTCCTTGTTCGCATTTGCTTCAGTTGTATTTTTTTATAAATTACGTCGAGAACGGCACATTGAATGCCATGCATGGGCCAAGCATTGTTGGTGATGTGATTCAGGACCATTCACCCAATAGCACACATGAATCAGGACGCATTCATATTCGAAAAACTCGAAAACCTCGAATACATATGCGTATGATATGCCAATATTAAAAGAGGGCGAATCTCGAATTAAAAGAATACTTGAACACTCGAATTGCATGTCCACATAACTCATTCATAATCATTCAGTAGGCGAACGGCAGTGATGCAGTAATTTTTGTAAGAAATCCAGTAGATCCCTTAATTACTCCAACAAGAAAAAAAATACTCGTTTGTCATCAACCATATTTTCAATAATACAATTCTGGCTATCGATGACTAAATAAATTGGAAACCTAAAATGTAAATTGCAACCACAATAAAATAGATGTGACCACTAATTTACACGAGAGTAAATAATGATTCTGAACTGATGCCAAAGGTCACATAAACAGATAACTCCAAATTGAATGGATAAAATTTTAAGCTGCATTTTTATTTCAGATAAAACCTCATTCATCTGCCTCGATATTTTAATTCAAAATAATGTATCAATTCATCAACTAGTAATCCGCCAAAAGCCGCTTTTTATTTAAATTGGGACTTAACTTACTGCCGAATGTATGCAGCTCTAAAATCCAGTTTCGACAATCGTTAAAAATCAAGCCGATTTTGTATCACGCGTGGCTTAGTTCTGATATGAAATGGATAGGTTTACTCGTGCATTGCAAAAATTGGAAATTGGTTTCCGTTGTTTTTATATTACATTTCGCACCAAAGGTTTGGTTGATGGTTACGAATTTTGGGACTTACTAACAACAAAGTAAAGTTTTTCTATCTGCTAGTTAAGTAGTTTTGTATTATTTAATTAAAGTATATTTTAAAATAGCTAACTAAAGTTTAATTAGCAAAGTTACACAACTTTCTTTTTGGGTTCCGTACCCAAAGGTTAAAAACCCTGTGGGTACGGAAACCCTTGTTCCTTTGCGTGCTTCGCTTGGAATGTCGTCGTTCATTACTTTAGTCGACTTAAGAAAGCTGTTCCGACTCTTTCAACATCTTCTTGGTTGCTCCATATTGTAGTTAGTATCGTTTGTTGGTCTCCTGTTTGTGCTTTTCGGAGGAGCAGGCAACTTCTCTTCGAACCTCCGGAGGGGCTATTCCTTCCCGTTGATTTTAAGCAGCCAGTTATTAGTAAAAGATATTCATAAGTACTTTGACGCCCTAAAATATTACCAAAGAATGAAAAGCCACCGTGTTTTTCTCTTTGTCATTAATATTCAAACATGCGCAAACAAACAATCTCATCAGAATGCAGATAGCTGTTGCCACATATCAGTTTGACGGAGCAGAAGTTGATTGTGCGTTGTTGCGTGCATTTCAATTAACTCTAAAGCATCATCGTTTGATCTGCTATCTGTTTTTGTTTATTTTCAGTATAGATAGAGTGCTATTAAACTGAAACCTTTAACTAAAGAAGCAGAATTATGACGATTGATGGTACAAGACAGAGAGACTGAAAACCTGCCCATCTTACAAACATTGATCCTTATACTTGCTCAGTGTTAATCTATTCCTGTATCCCCTAGATACCCAATGCTTGTGCGGTGTCTCAACTTTCGTCTGGCACCGCAAGTCCTGTGACCTGTACATGAGGACCTATGATTGCGTTAGCGAATGGTATTGCAGTAGCTGAATACTGTGCAAAATATAATATAAAAAAATCTGTATTTGCTATCGACACGCTAAGAAGAAAAGTAAACGCGGAGTAAAGTTACGCCAAACTTAAAACACGAAAGATTAATACTGGTTGTAACTTTACTCCGAGTTTGTTAATAATACCTGCGTCTAGAGATTACGGCATAGCTAAAGAAAGAGTTACAAACTATCAGCAATAACATCACATTGGTATTTGCCAATGTAACTTTTTCAAATTCATATGTACTTTCTAAGTTAATCACATCACAGGAAACGGTGAAGGAAAAGATCGTGAGGAAACCTGGACTTACATAGTTAATGTAAGTCTGAAATAGCCAAATCAGTGGCCTGCGGGGTTCCCAGAGGTGGCTTAATTAACTCTGACACCAGCGGTGGCGTCATCCTCACACGAAAAGCAGAAGCAATAACGTGGCGACAGAAATTATCAAAAAGTTCGAAATGAAATGATTTTATTATGCATTCCCGAAATGAAACATGGTCAATCCCTTATATTTCTGCCTTTTGACAATCGTTGTCGCTGTCAAATATCAATTTGTCTAAGCTCACTTATCCGTTTAACACCCATACATAACCCTACCGCCTGAAGCTGACAATAACGTACCTAAAGGTGAGTATTCTTTAGAGCATTTTCGTGAGCATTGCAATGTAATTTAACGTTCTTACGAATGGTACAATACAGACAAATGCTCAGTTTCTTAAAGTATTTCTATGTAATGTATCGTACGTGCGAATGTTCGACGTTGTATTCGACGTAATGCTCACGGCGAGCGAGCATTTATCCGTAACATTTCTTTGTACCTTGCGTACAAGATTGACCTCACTCCACGTATCCCCCGCTCATGTCTTTGCTTGATAAAATGTTACACCAAAACGCTCGTTGGTTTTTAAAATCAGGTTGTAACAAAACATCGTGCGTCATATTCGAAGTGTGGTTCGAGTAAATTTAAAATCTGCGAATGCTCGATTTTCTGTTACAAGTATATGCTCTAGTCTATTGTTAGCTTGATGACAATTCTTGTGCCAATTTAAATAAATATCGCAAATATATTTAGTTATTTTGCATTATTTAAATAAAATAAGTCTTGAATTATATTAAAACGTTTGGGTTGTTACGGAAATTTGTATTAAAACAAATATTAATTATTTTTAAATCTATACCATAAAACGTGTTGATTTTTATGTGGATTTTCTGAATATTTATTCATTTTTACTTTTTGATATTTCTCATTGTAAGTGGCTTAATGCTGACTTTCGGACAAAATGTTGTGTTTATTTTCCATTGGCTTATACTGGTCTTTCTCCTCATTGTCAACGACGAAAGGACAGCCAATCACAATCAATCACCATCAATCACCATTGAGCTATGAAAGATTGTGTATCATTAGTATCAGAAAAGTTGTAGATGTTCTGTAAAGCCGATAAAAAAGCAATACAATTATTTTATTAAGTACAGTCTTTGAATTTTTATATCTGAAAGTTTTAACAATATACTAGAGCATTTACTTCTAACAGAACATCGAATATAGAATCACCTTTAGCTTTTTACCTTTCAGTTCATAACCAAAAACTAAAACCTCCAACAAATCTTGGACCGTCAACCTTTTCTCTCGTTAGCCCTTCTACTTTACGAGGCTCTAAAAACTCTCTGAAACACATGCCATGTCAAAAGTGTGCGACCTCTGACGAGCTCTGACGTCATAACCCGATCACCAAATCCCTGTGTAAATTGCCGTCCCGACATATTGCTGGGATAACGATACGTCTGTAAAGAAAAGGTTGGGCAATATTAGGGGAAATTGCCTCAGATTGCGTTCTCCTGGCGTGGCAATGAGAAATGGAGAATGATGATAGAAAATCGTTTTCTTTTCCTGTTATTTTAAAGATGGGGAAAGTGCTGTGCTCTGTGACCTTTGAAGAGTAAGGTTTTGTGGGTAGGCAATTTGTTTTTGCTGCAATTTTGCCGACCTACGCCGCAGTTGTACTATATTGTATTTACTCTATATATTATATTGCAATATATTATGTTACAAATCAAAGTATGTATCTTAAAACCTCAGTCAGTCTTTTAAATTGTGGTCCAGTTTTCAAACCTTCGGAAACCACTATAGCCGTTATTTATTGATCGGTTTTATGTGTTTTTAGGACCTTTTCTGTATAATAGACTCAACAGGTTACTAGATGTTTATAGCTTAACATATAAAAGATGTTGCTTTACCTTAACAGATTATTTAGGGTCACTTAGTTATAGTGACACAGAAAAACTTCTAGAAATTGTTGTTTGAAGATATGTCCTCATATCTACTTGTACATACTTACATTTATATATTATTATTTTTTTGTTCTTTTATTATTTGATTTTTTTGTGTTTTGTACCAATTCATGTATTCTTATGTTTGTTAATAGACTAATTTCATTCAATAATTTAACTGGACCAATTATTGCTCTAAGTAAAGTGATGGCCTGAAACACAGGTTTGAAAGAACCTAAATCGGGCAGGTCCCTACCAAAAAAATTACATTCTTTTTTTTTAATAAGCTTGTGTGTAATAAAATATTTTAGAAATAGTTTACATATAAGTTCTATTTATACAATTGTTTTAGAAATTAAATTACTGCACCTAATGTACACTTTTGTGAACGTACTTACTTTTTAATAAATTATTCTTATTCTTATTGAAGAGTACCGACCTCGTGAAGCGTTGCTTAACCTTGAAGATCGATCCGTGCGGATGTTATTATTTAGCCACGAGCTCCTCATAATTGGGATATAGTAAACGCTTTTATATTTATATCATTTTGCTGAAACAGCATTACATAACAGAGAAATCCACTAGAAAAGCCACACGATCAAAAAATCTTCTCCATTATCCGCTCCCAATAGGCCTCACCTAACAATTCGACGTCTCTCGCCCGCCTATAAATCTAGTCCCTGAAGCGAGACGTACATAAAAATTGGCTCCACACACACACACAGACATACCACCCGCTCCCTATGGATGCATCTGTTGAGAGTTCCTCCTTATTTATTCTCCAACTGATACGGGGTAACGGGATTTGGAGATTAACTGATAGGTTGCCGTATATCTTTGAAAGAAAAAGCCTTTTTGGGTAAATAAATTCTTTGGTTTTCAAGTCCCTATCGAAGTCAAGCGCTATCGCAAAGTCACGTGATCATTTCCTTACAATTTTGGTATTTCAACCATCGCCATCTCGTTTATGTTTTTTCAGATTTCTTTGATGTTCTTTTCGTTTCGGGATCCAAAACAATTGAATCGTTTTGCAGAGGCTCTGGAAAACATTCTCCGTCAAAAATATTATATGAGATTGCCAAGAGCTATCAACGGCCCCGACTTACCTACGTGTCGTAGGTCCTGGGTTCGAACCCAGGCAGGCACTTAACTTTAAGTAAATTATTTCATCACCAACTGCTCTAAAAACGGTGAAGGAAAACATCGTGAGGAATCTCGAATAAATAGATAGATAGATAAACCATTTATTCAGTGCACACAAAAGACACAGCACAACACACAAAATCACATACATGTGGGTATTTGGAAAAAAAAGGTAAATGTTTTCTATTCTTCTATTCTATTCTATGGATCGGCCTTGACAAGTGTTGCTCAGCCTCAAATATCGACCCGCGCGACTAATATTTTGTTATTTATAACAAGCATTAGATATAATTTAAGGAAAATGTTCTTGAATTCTAATAGTGATGATAATGGTAGTAGGTACTCATGGCCAGATGTTATGATACCCAGTTTGGCCATTACGGGAATTGGAGAACAGTAATAAGAAACCCAAGGCTTAGCAACGTACATAAACGTGGCATGATTACCATAATTTTCACGTTTAACAAAAGTATTATATAAACGGAATAGATCAACTCACTGGTATTTCACCTTTAACGCTTATATATTCTGGGCTATTTATAATGGTGCTAGCCTGCCACACTTAATTCACAACCACTGCAATTCCTGAAAAACAGAATCAATATTGGCGACACATGAAAAGTACCGAGTCAGTGAAGCCTGACGAGTCCTGTGGCTTTAGATAAAAGTGTCATTCTATTACTATGGAGATGGATAGCACCTCATCATCATTATTATCAGTCTTTTAATTTTTCCACTGCTGAGTCATAAGCGTCCGCTCTGTGAGAAGGAATGGTCCGTAATCCACCACGCGGGCCCAGAGCGGGTTGGTGAATGATACATGTCTTCGAATTTTTGGTTCTAAAACATAGTAAAGTTTGTTGAGTAAACATAGTTTTCTCACGATGTTTTCCTTCACCGTTTTGAGAGCAGTGTTCTAACTAACCAATAGCTGGCTAGAATACTAAGAAGATTGCAAGACCTGTAATATACCAAGTAAATACGATTTAGAACTGTTGCACTTTCGTCAGAGTGTTGCAGAGGCTTTAATAAAAATGGGGCAGCCAATTTCTAGCAGAAAAAGAGGACGGCCAGCTGGGCGGATAGCAGCCCAGTAAATATACCTGTTACATCAAAACAACACCGTTTCAGAAATGAAATAAGACCAGTGAGCAAAATCCAGTATGACACTGTCGACCATCTGCCAGAATATGATAAAAAGAAAATATAAAAAGAACATAAGAATATGTAAAAAAAAACAGAAAACAAAGAGAAGATGCATGTTTACTGTCTAAAATGTGAAATACATCTATGTTTTCCTAGTGATGAAATATTCGAAATTGCTTTCGAATATTGCATCAAAATAAAATATAATCCTAAAGTCTATATTATGTATACATAATATTGAAAAATAAATAAACCATTATAATAATATTTTTTTTTTTACTTCAAAATAGACAATTTGTACTAGTATCATGAAGTAATTACATACGCATTTATACAACACTATAGACCTGATGTCCATACAAGTGGACATGAAAATTTCCAAAAAACTAAAAATGAAAAATAATTTTTTCTACCAAAAATCTGTGAAGCTCGTGGATAAATAATAACAGCCGCACGGGTCGATCTTTAAGGTTAAGCAACGCTTGACGAGATCGGTCCGTGGATGGGTGACCATTTCAACATACCGAGTTTCCTCCGTGCCTCGGAAAGCACGTTAAGCCGTTGGTCCCGGCTGTCATTTGAAGATCTTTGACAGTCGTTACGAATAGTCAGACGCTTGAGATCTGACACCAGTCTAGCCAAGGGGTACCATGTTACACAGTTACTGGGTTGTGGAGGTCAGATAGGCAGTCGCTCCATGTAAAACACTGGTACTCAGCTAAATCCGGTTAGACTGGAAGCCGACTCCAACATAGTTGGGAAAAGGCTAGGCAGATAATGTTTTGAGAGCAGTGTTGATGAAATAATTTACACAAAGTAAATCGCCTGCTTGGGTTCGAAACTACGACTTACAACTTTTAAGTCGCGGCCTTTACCTCTGAGCCACCACTATTCCGAAACTGCTGCAAAAATGACATACACATAATATACTCTTACCTACCACCAATTCCATATCGATTTGCCTTCTACAGTAGCTGTATCATTATTCAAACTACACTCCGGAACACTTCGACACAACTGTTCTACACAGCTCTCCAAAACTTCTGGTACCCTGGTACCTTGTCGACAACAGTGACACAATTTGCATTTTCTCTTTGAATATCGTCACTGTTTCCTTGTTATGAAACTTTAAGGAAGTTTCTATACTCTATGTTAGAATGGAGATATGGAACAATATTACTAAACTTGATGTATAAAGAGGTTTTCATGCGCAGACTTTAGTGGCATCACAAAGTACGTAAGCGGTGGCGCGCCGCAGATGGCATTCAGGTTCTAAAAGCTAATATCATTTGGTTATTTTCTACTAGCTTCTTCCAGCGGCTTCGCCTGCGTGAAAGTCGAAAATTAACACAAGGGGACATACTCACGGGATAAAAGTTTCATATTTCATTGGATCTCATAACAAAATATATCAAATTGGTTAATTGGTTAAGGCGTGAAAATTTGTGCCCAGCGGATAAATATGGCTTTATTCAGTCAGCTTACGATTACGTATCCTCCGACTGCACAGCATGATTTTCTTCTTGTATTAGTTCGGTTCGGATTTTTTACATTAACTTTTTTTACTTATAACTTGTTAGTTATCTTTTTTTAGGGTTCCGTACCCAAAGGGTAAAAACGGAACCCTTTTACTAAGACTCCGCGGTCCGTCTGTCTGTCTGTCTGTCTGTCTGTCTGTCTATCTGTCTGTCTGTCTGTCACCAGGCTGTATCTCGTGAACCGTGATAGCTAGACAGTTGAAATTTTCACAGATGATGTATTTCTGTTGCCGCTGTTGTAGTATTTGTTGTTATCAACAAATACTAAAAACCGAATAAAATAAATATTTAAGGGGGCTCGCAAACAAAAAACGTGTTTTTTTGCCGTTTTTTGCGATAATGGTACGGAACCCTTCGTGCGCGAGTCCGACTCGCACTTGGCCGGTTTTTCGTATTAATTTTAAACATTTTGTAATCACCTCATAAAACCCTTCATTTTACTCGATATGGCGCTCAAAACCCGCCATTATTCTGTTTTCAATTTTAATGTAGCTATCGATACTCGTGAGGTTAAAACGCAAAAGATTGATGTAAGAATCATAAAAATCGGATAACGCGTTTGGTCTCTAGAACGCCACATAGGAACAAACATACATAGACTGATAAAAACATTGCCCTTCTTTGCGTCAACAAACAGACAGATAGAGTTTGCCAGACTTTCACAATTATAATATATGAATGGATTCTCTCCATCTGGGGAAGTTGGTTGGATATGTATTATGTATGTTGGCATTTCATCTAAAAACACCCATCAGAATCTGCTTAGCTCTTACCAACAATGTCTTGGTTGGGTTCCTGTGCAATCTGATGCAGCTTGGAACCAGTATTTTAAATGAAATTACTTCTGCCAATCAGGAGCTTGGTAAGCGTAGTTGTCAGATGACAGACTTCAAAGAAAATGCGGGCCCCGGATCTCTGATAGGCTTTTTTGTGCAATATATGGCACATCCATAACAAAAATTTTTAATTTCAATTCAATCTTTGTCGCAATGATTTTTGTAGCACATGTATTATGGTGATTACAGTGTAGCCGACTTAGTGGAGTATCCACTAAATATATTGGTTTGCTAAGTTTTCATTGATAAGCTTGCGTTTGAATACCATTTCACCTGTAAGCGATCAAAAGTGATCGACGATAAAAACCACTTACCTAGAAGTTAACACGCTCACTCACTCACTTCACTCTTGGTTTTAAGACTCCCGGATTGTTGCAATCAGGAAACACAGACTCCGGCAGTGAATTCCACTCCTTAGCTGTATGCTTATTAAAAAGTACCTGGGCGACCGAGCTCTCCTCGGGTGAAAATAGAGAAAACGACGTTTTCTAAAAATGAAACCTAGCTAGATTGATTTATCGCACCCGAAACCCCCTGCATGCCAAATTTCATGAAAATCGTTGGAGCAGTTTTCGAGGTTCCGATTATATATACAGGGTGTTTGGTGCATCGTGTACCAAATTGAAATGGTCGACTAATAATAATTGCTAGCCTTTCAGACCCCTTAACACCCCTCATGCCCTCAAAGACCCAAATTTTACATTCAAATACAAATTAAAAAAAAAATAAAGAGAGTAGTAGCACCCCTCTTAAATAATAAGGCGTAGAATCTGAATTTTAATTTTATTTCGATGTGTATTGTTTAAGAGTACTTTTAAATACAAAATTAGTGACATTAGTCACCTGGTTTTTATTCAATTAACTCACATAGGTAAAACTTAAATTAAAGCTGTACATGTTACAGCTGTTTATATGGCTACAAAAAAAAACCAAAAGCGACTGGGATCTGCCAACTCCCTCATTAATTCTCCAGTCTGTCCTCTTGCTAATGATGTGCCACATGCCATAAAATCTTTTAAAAACTTTGTGAATTCGCTAGAATTGTAAATCAAGTCACATAAAACTACATTCCAAATTCTATTTTTTTTTATTGCGTATCTGTTACTTGAGGAAGAGGTAAAATTTGTTTCCTCACTCTTGATGAGATTTTTATAGCATGTCATTAGCAAGAGGATAGACTGGAGAATTAATGAGGGAGTTGGAAGATCCCGGTCGCTTTTGTTTTTTTTTTGTAGCCATATCAACAGCTGTAACATGTACAGCTTTAATGTAAGTTTTACCTTTTCGAGTGAATTAAAAAAAAACTAGGTGACTAATGTCACTAATTTTGTATTTAAAAGTACTCATAAACAGTACACATCCAAATAAAATTAAAATTCAGAGTCTACGCCTTATTTTTTTTTATTTGTTTTTGAATGTAAAATTTGGGTACTTTTTTAGTAAAACAATAAAAAGTCAATAAAAAATATCCACAGGGCATGAGGGGTGTTAAGGGGTCTGAAAGGCTAGCAGATGACAACTTCAGTCGACCATTTCAATTTTGCAAACCGTGCACCAAAAACACCCTATATATACAAGAAATGCTCGTTTAAAGATATTAGATAGATTAGATATTCCCAAAACGATTAATGTGTATGGGTGGCATGTAAAGTAGACTTTTACCAACATAAAGGTACACTGAAACAAATCAATATTCGGGATGTTCTGCTCGTAAACCCATCCTATTAACGACCACGCATTGGTAACCCTTTCTCAGATCAATTGTTATTCTTTACCTGGATTTGACCTTTTCGGTTTCCGAGTGATTCGATTTGAGACTTTCTGTATTTGTTCCTCTACGTGCTGAATTGATGTTTAGGTGCGGAAGATTTTTCTTTTTCTGTTTTTGTGATATCCTGAAATGTATCTAAAGGAGTATACACTAGAACATTTTCGCGAGCATTACAATGTAATGTAAAGTTCTTACGAATGGTACAATACAGATAAATGCTCATTGTCCTAAAGCATTTCCATGTAATGTAACGTTCTTGCGAATGTTCGACGTTGCGTTCGACGTAATGCTCACGGTGACTTAGTATTTACCTGTAACATTTCTTTGTACCTTGCGTTCATTATTGACCTCACTCCACGTCAAAGTCAAAGATTTATTTGCAGATAAATATGGTTACAAAGGTTCTTACAATGGTAGTATAATAGTAGCTTAACATATTTAATCATAGCATAATGACATGCAAATTTTTGGTAAGTATACAATTAGTTCATTTAAACTGAAGGAATTAATTTAAAATATAGAAGGCATTATCTATTAACCAACTGCGCGAGGCCCTTCTGAAGCAGAGAATTGGAAGTTCCATAATTTCGTTAGGAATCTGAATACACGTAGGATAGCAACTTCTTATATATAGCTCCGTTTTCATTTTAGAAATAATTAATCTATTAGGATATCTAGTACTGAATTTACATTTATCTTCCAGTTTTTCAAACATCTCAGGGTGAGATTTAGTAAATTTACAAATCTCACCCTGTCTTCAGTTTCAAGTATGGGAACCCCCAAAATTTATTGTTTATTTTCTATTTTTGTGTGAAAATCTTATTGTGGTTCACAGAATACATCTACTTACCAAGTTTCAACAGCATAGTTCGTATAGTTTCGGAAAAAAGTGGCTGTGACATACGGACGGACAGACAGACAGACAGACATGACGAATCTGTAAGGGTTCCGTATTTTGCCATTTGGCTACGGAACCCTAAAAAAGATGACTAGTTGCAAATTCGCAGGTCCCAATGGAGAAGAATTTGCAAGAAACTTCACGGACACTCTTTTCCAGCAGTTTTAATTACAAGTTTTTGGTAACATCATTCTTGTTGAAAAAATACATATATGTGAGAACAATGTTAAAAAACGTGCATGTAAAAGCGGTTAGTAAGTTATAAGTGTATATATGCAATCGACAAGCAAAATTCACGTCACCACTTTGTTAAGATGTCCTCACTTTGACTCAGTTGGGATTGGTCATAACTTAGCTGCCTCGGCCTGTTATTTTATTTTATTAAATTGTTTGTTACTCTAGATGCTTTTACGTACACGTCTTTTTACATCGTTCTCACATATATGTTTTTTTTCAAAAAGAATCATGTAAACAAAACCTTGTAATTATTTAAACTGATGGAAAAGAGTGTCCGTGGAGTTTCTTGCAAATTCTTCTCTATTGAGACGTATTGACGCTTGCGAATTTGCAACTGGAGTCATCTTTTTTAACCGACTTACCAAAAAGGAGGAGGTTCAATGTTCGACTTCTTGTATGTTTTTTTTTTATGTATGTTCACCGATATCTCCGTCAATTGTGAACCGATTTAATTATTTTTTTGTTCGAAAGAGTATATGCCAAAATTGGTCCCATTTTAATTTGCTGAAGATCTGATGAAGAACTTTGGAGATATACAACAGAACTCTTCAATGAATAAAGGCAAATCTCTCGGGATTGCTGCAAACGCATGTTTGTTCATTGTTTATACCATTTCATAACATAACATCACGCCAGTACGCTCTAAAGGGGTACGCAGATGTGTAGAGTTCACCTTGCTACACTGTCATTTCACCGGTTATATTCAGTTTCATGTTATTCGGGTAATCTATTCTGGCATTATAAGTACCTTACGTAACTACTTGCCTATTAGGGAGGTACAACTAAAAAGTGAAAAATAATAAAAAACTTTTTTACAAAAAAATACTACCGACTTCCAATTAACAAAACTACAAAGTGTAAAATAATTTTATTTTTGGAAGTCGGTGTCCATAACGCAAAAAATTGTACCCACCAAACCAAAGAAACCGACTTCCAAAAATAAAATTATTTTACACTTTGTAGTTTTGTTAATTGGAAGTCGGTAGTATTTTTTTGTAAAAAAGTTTTTTTTATGTTTGGCAATTCAAAAGTAGCTCTAATATTTATTTGAAATAAACTATTAGATTATGATTTTGAAACGTAACTTATGTAGTCCACATAATATATTATGACTTTGAGGTCGATTTAACTGTTACGCGATGAAAATAACTGTGCACTTTAAGCGACCTCACTCCCGCCTACCCCCGCGGCGCCCTGCGTTCGCCTCGTGCGCTAACAGCGAGAGTCGAACGTCAGAGTATTGACAGCTCGCAAGTGCACAGTTATTTTTAACCCCCGCCGAAAAAGAGGGGTGTTATAAGTTTCACGTGTGTTGCTGTGTATCTGTGTGTCTGTCTGTGGCATCATAGCGCCTAAACGGATGAACCGATTTTGATTTAGTTTTTTCGTTTGAAAGGTGATTTTGTCGACAGTGTTCTTAGCTATGTTTGAATAAAATCGGTTCAGCCGTTCAAAAGTTATGAGTGTTTTACTGTTTGAATCGGGGTGTTTTCACAAGATAAATGTGTCGGGGGTTTTTTAAATGTTGAAATTTTACTTGTTACCGTGTAATAAGTCGGATAACCTAAGCGCTTTGACAGGACATTTTTAGTATACATCACTTCAGAATGCATACCCGCAAATTGTGGTTTTTGGTTTGCCTACAGATTTCGGCTCCAAGTTTAATTTGATTGTGTAAAGGTTATTTACTTGTCTGTGGATCCGGAACACTTCTGTCTTTCTTTCCCAAACTAAAGTTAACTCTTAGGATAATTCTATTTGTCCCCCGTCTTTCAATCAACCATTACAATCACTGCACCATGTCTTTATCCCAACCATCGATTCACATCAATAACAACCTTCCATACACAAATTTACACCTCTCCACCATTCCATCTCACCTGCACACTCTCCTCAAATGGTCTCACATCAATTACCTTCAATACTTAACAAGTTTACCTGAACCCGATCATCCGACGACTACCCTGCGTTTACTGGGGCTCGGTAAAAGCAAAGGCGTTTAATAATCTAATAGTACACAGGTACAATATCCAGTTACCATTGGCTGATTGGATGCAAATTAGAGCTGGCGCGCTGGACATGAGTGGCTGGATGGTGTAAGGTAGGAGAAGATACGGAGGGAAGGGGTTAAAGTTATAGTACATTGACGAAGAAACGACTAAACGACCAAATATTGTGGTTTCCGCAGATGGGATAGAAAAAAAATATTAGCATCATCACATCTTGCACCAATGGTTGGTCATCGCAGTTGTTGGTTGTGAGCTGCCTTATTCGCCTCTGACCAAAAAAGATCAAGTTAGAAGTTAAAGAGAAGTGGCCTCCTTCTGTGAGATCGTGATGGTACAGAAGGAGGCTGTCGAGCGGGATCGTGAGAGGGCCGATGCCACCCGGAGAAGAAAGCGTCGTGGAGACGCCGCCTAAAACGCCAAAACCCCGCCTACATCATTGGTAGACGGGACTCCAGGATCACGGGTGTTCAGATTGGGGATTCTGTCTGTCCACCAAGTGACTCTAGGAAGAACAGTGGCTCAGTGATCACGTGCTGCCGCACGGCAGTGCGAGCGAGGCTCAGTTTCCCCAGGGATGTGCACTAACAGGCGTTGCACAGAGGAGGTTCCGGAGTGGTCTTTTAAGAGGTAACGGGGCCTCTTTCAAGTGCTGATGGTGATCACCAAGGTGGTTTTAGTAAGGTAAAAATCCCACACTCCTTGGTCTTTTTTCCAAAGGTCCAGGCGCCTTTTGAATGTTTAATCCAGCAAAAAATAAAGTTAAAACCTATGCATCATGACAGGGTACTGTCCGACTTGATCGTGCCCAAAGAACACCTACCTCACGGTCGTGAATTGCAGTGGCCTATAAGGAAAGCATTTAATCGAACCAAGTAGGCCGGTGCCAATATAATTTGGTGAAGTGGGGGATTTCATATCCATCAAACACCCAGAGTGAGTGCAATGCTTCTGCTCAGACCATGGCCATCTGCAGTGCCCCAAAAGTCCATTTGCCTACGATGCACTTGTTCACAAACAACCCAAACAGTGTGATTAAATATACCGCGCCACATAAAGACGAAGATAGCACCAACTCACTGGAATGGCCATTCGGAGGCACATTTGCAACAGTAATCTTTTCTGGCCTAGTATTTACATTCCTAGGACTTTCACCAAACAAAAATACACAATACATCCAACTTTTCACCGCCATTGCTCTTCTGACTTGCGCCGTAATTGTAGTTAAGAGCGCGATTCAAAATTTCGGCCTATAGGCGCAGACGGTCCTGGAGCAATTTGGACTCGGCCATCAATCATTTCACTAGCAAATGTGTTAAGGCCATGGTGGACCCGAAAAAATGGAGGATAATTTTAAAAGTTTTGACACACTGGTTCTTTTTGGTTCCGTTTTCAAATACCAACGAAGATCTTAATGGTAACTGCTTCTGCCAGCGGGTTTGCCCTCGGTAAATTTCTGAAATTATCCTAAGGGAACATACTAACGGCATAAAAAGCTTAGCATTCTTTGACCTAATCCAGGACATTTTTAGGGTTCCGTATCCAAAGGGTAAAAACGGGACCCTACTACTAAGACACCACCATCCGTCTGTCTGTCTGTCACCAGGCTGTATCTCATGAACCGTGATAGCTAGACAGTTTTAATTTTTCAGAGATGATGTATTTCTATTGCCGCTATAACAACAAATATGAAAAACATAGTTAAATAAATATTTATGTGGGGCTCCCATACAACAAAGGTGATTTTTAAGCTGTTTTTGCGAAAATGGTACGGAATTCTTCGTGCACGAGTCCGACTCACACTAAGCCAGTTTATTTTTATTTAATTAAATCTATTTTAATACAGAGGTGTTACTTAATTATAAACTCGCCAAACCTTTACATTTGACGTCGAGATGCCCGCTCTTTTACATCGCAATGCGCCACCTTACGTACATACCCCACTACTTATATGTAACACCTACCATTATAAATTAATCGTAGGGCATGTACATATTTAATTCTGTTTGCTATCCTGTATAATGTTGGTAGTCTGTTGTTGAACCAGTTTTTGTCTCTAGCCCTACGTGTGTTTTACTTATTTTTAACATGAACTTTATCTAACTTTACTACTATTTATTTATATATACTTTATTGTACACCAAGATAAGACAATACAAAAATAAACATTAAAATTAAAACAGGCGGCCTTATAGCGCTCTGCGATTTCTTCCAGGCAACCTTGAATGGATAGAGATAGCCTGGACACGATATGGGGTTGCACTTGGTGCCAATTTCAAATCCTACAAGTATAAGGTACTAAGTACAATTAGGTTCTAAAAACAAACTACTATAATAGATACATACATACAACTAAATAAACAAACAAGAAAACAATACAGCATAACACAAAGACCGGATCACAGAGTCAGATAATGTTCCTATAAATGTTTTTTTAAAGACAGACAACGACTGAGCACGTTTTATTGGGTCAGGCAATGCATTCCACAAACGAGCAGCCTGGACAGTAAATGATTTATCCAAGAATGTAGTGGAAAGCATAGGCATTTTAAGTCGCAAGACTATTCTACTTTTTTATATCTAACTTTCTATGGGTATAATTTTACAGATGGGAAATACTTAACATAGTCTTTGTTGCACTTATCTTTAACATTTTTACTAACCAGAAACTTTATTAGTCTTATTTGTATATCTTTTATATCTCTTAGTTAGTATCTCGCGGAGTTATTTTTGCATTTATAGATACGAGTACTGCTTCTGCCAGCGGCTTCGCCCGCGTGAGCGTTTTAAAAGAAAAAAAATTATTTGTGACCTGCACAGGAGACACGAGAAATAAGCATAAAATTAAACAATAATAAAATAAAAACCCCGTGCGAGACCAAAAAGGCTCCTATCTCAGCATGTGCAGCGATATCCAAAAAAGGTAATAACGCTGCGCTGATATTCTGATAGGGCCCACTGATGATGCCACGGACACACTTACGGAAACGGGACTTATATAATAAAAAATAAAGTAGAAGAATATATAAATAACAAACAAAATAGAAAAAAAAACACTTAAGGTGGGTCAAAGTATGTGCAAGAATAATACAAATATATAAATAAAACATATTAAATATAGGTAGACCTAGAAACCGACATATACCATCTTTACCGTGGCAATACTCAATGATCATTTGTCGAAACATAGACAAACGACAGAGCGCGTGTAGCAAAGAGTGACTTATTAAATACAGAAGAAATCTATGGTCGGCTGTCAAAAGAAAAATGTTATGTAAGTTATGTTATGAAATAGTGTAAAGTTTTCTTATCCCAACGGAACATTATACCCGGATGAAAAGAAGCTTATGTGTTATTCCAGACTATCATCTCTGTGCCAAATTTATAATATTACTAGATTCTGCCAGTGGCTTCGCCCACGTGAAAGTTGAAAATTATCCCGAGGGAACATATTCCCGGGATAAAAAGTATGCTATGTGCTATTCCAGACTATAATCTACCTCTGTGCCAAATTTTATCCAGATCCGTCCAATTGTTTGCGCGTGAAGAAGTAGCAAACATACAAAGACAAACACACACACACTCACAAACCTTCGCCTTAATAATATTAGTGTGATGCCCGGGATAAAAAGTATCCTATGTGTTATGCCTGACTATAATCTATGTCTGCCTCAAATTTTATCCAGATCCGTCCAGCCGTTTGAGCGTGAAGAAGTAACAAACATACAAAGACAAACACACACTCACACTCACAAACCTTCGCCTTAATAATATTAGTGTGATGCCCGGGATAAAAAGTATCCTATGTGTTATGCCTGACTATAATCTATATCTGCCTCAAATTTTATCCAGATCCGTCCAGCCTTTTGAGCGTGAAGAAGTAACAAACATACAAAGACAAACACACACACACACACTCAAAAACCTTCGCCTTAATAATATTAGTGTGATGCCCGGGATAAAAAGTTACCTATCTGTTATGCCTGACTATAATCTATATCTGCCTCAAATTTTATCCAGATCCGTCCAGCCGTTTGAGCGTGAAGAAGTAACAAACATACAAAGACACAGACACACACACACACTCACAAACCTTCGCCTTAATAATATTAGTGTGATGCCCGGGATAAAAAGTATCCTATGTGTTATGCCTGACTATAATCTATATCTGCCTCAAATTTTATCCAGATCCGTCCAGCCGTTTGAGCGTGAAGAAGTAACAAACATACAAAGACAAACACACACACACACACTCACAAACCTTCGCCTTAATAATATTAGTGTGATGCCCGGGATAAAAAGTATCCTATGTGTTATGCCTGACTATAATCTATATCTGCCTCAAATTTTATCCAGATCCGTCCAGCCGTTTGAGAGTGAAGAAGTAACAAACATACAAAGACACAGACACACACACACACTCAAAAATGTTCGCCTTTATAATATTAGTGTGGTAGTCAGATGAATGCTACTAAACCAGCGTCCCCTTCTGCCCATCTCTCACATGATTGTATATTTATAGACGTAGGTAGGTACCTAATTAGTAGCCGTTACATTTGCACGGAATACGTATTCACATGACCTTTATCATGGAAAACATATATAGGAAGTAATTAACACCAATTTTTCTGGTACGGAACTTTTAGTCCCGCACTCAGCCAAATTTTTTGTGAGATCCTGTTGTAAAGTGGGTTTGGCTTGTCATGTCCTTAATGATGTAAAGTTTTACAAGTGGGTTACTTAATTTTTGGTTCTAAAAGTTAATTCTAATTAGGTAAAAGTGAGAAAGTTCTGAAACTGGCGATCTGGCGTTTTAAGCAGAAACATTTTGTGGCTAAAATATAAATCAGACGGTATAATTTAGCTTACTGCCTACAGTTCTATATATTTACAAAGAAGAAAGATAGAATGCTCGTTACCCACGTTTGGTTTTTGTATTAAAACAGTAAATTATGAGACACGCACCACATCATTAAAAGTCCTCATAATTATCTTCCTGTAAAATTGTATAAAGCCACATTAGGATAAACAAAACAATTGTATAGGCTTTTCACTCGTAACAAAAGGGTGGATTCATTTTAATTTCGGAGCGAGTCAGCCCCTTAAACCCGTTGTAAACCACGGGTAAATATGTCTGTATGGCACGTGTGAATTATTTCATCATCATCATCTTCATCCTTTTAATGTTACCACTGCTGGGACACAGGCCTCCTCTCTGTGAAAGAGGGGCTGGGCCATAATCCACCACGCGGGCCCGGGTATTGGACTTGGACTTGACCCATCCACCAACCCGCTGGTGGATGGGTCAAGTCCAAATTTTTGCTGGATACAGACACTATGGTATCCGACTCAAAAGTGACAAAATATTGCGAACTTTACACGCCTTAAAATAATTTTGGATATAAATGCTAATAATAATTATCTTAATATATTGTAAACAACCTCATTCATTAAACAACTAAACTTGAAGCTTAATTTCTTCAAATAAAATATAATAACAAGTTCGGTGTCTTTTTACGCTATGTAAAATACGCAGGTCCTGCTTGACTACCTCAGAATATTTTTGCGGCTTTTTTTTTTGAATTTGTGATTTTTTGCCACTTGTAGGTTATGTCGTGAATAATTTTCATTCCATTGTGCGATTTATTTTCAAACATTTATATTCCAGTGTGACACATTGTGATTTCCGTTGTGCAATTACGTCAATAATTTGGTCCTGACCCGGATGTCACATGTCTTCGAATTTTTGGTTCTAAAACAGGCCGGTTTCCTCACGATGTTTTCCTTCACCGTTTTTAGAGCAGTGGTGATGAACTAGTTTACACAAAGTAATGCGCCTACCTGGATTTGTAGCTACGACCTACGACACGTAAGGCGGGGCTGTAACCATTGGGCCACCACTTCTGTAAATTATTTAGATAATTCTTTTTCTGAGTTTTAGTGGCAAAGATGGCTGAAGATCGTTTGCCGTTTGCCTGATTATCCGTCATGCTATCTACTCTACTGCCTACCTGACTGATTTCCTGGCTTGACCACCTACCCGTGGTGTCTGCTGACCTGCCTACCTGCCCGATTGCCTGCAAGTCTGTCGTGGTGCCTGCTCACCAGCCTACCTCGGGCATTCCACGACTTCCTGCCCGACCTACGGTTAGCTGCCCACGACGTCTGAAGCCGGCCTAAAGTTTATACTGCTATATCCTTTTATTTAATTTTTTTTATCTTTTTAACTTAATTTTTAAAACGTGGCTTACGTATAGCTCTCCGGCGCTATACGTAACGCTACAGATCTGAAGAAAAAGATTAAAGGAACGAGAAACGACTTTGACTTCCATACTGATGAATTTAATTTTGAAATTGAAAATATACACAGAAATTTTGATTTGGGATGGCTGGTTGAAATCGGTGAACGAATTTTTCTGAAAGGAATATTTGCTTGATACCTACGGTCTAAGCGGATCCCATTTAGTTGCCTAGCGAGAAGCGATGTAGTAATAATATTTTTGCAACCAGCCGCACTGCGTGCTTTTTTGTGATAAATTCTGGGAAAATTCAAAATAATCATAAATATCTATTGAGTTTTTTCGAAACCCGTAGGTTGCCGCCTAGGCTTCGCCGGGTTATTAAATGTTGTAATTTTTTTGTTTAAAATAGACTTAAGCTTGAACACTATCTCACCTGATGGTAAGCGATGATGTGGTCGACGGTGAAGCACACTTGCCTAGAAGTAACCTATTCACTCTTGACTTAAAGACCACACAAAAGTATTGCCAAAGCCTCGTCCACCATGTATCGATGGCACATCGCCGTACGTCTGGTAGTCCGATGATGAAACGGAAATAAATCACTATATCACGTCCTGTTGGGAATACGTCGAGTTACCAGTAACCCTGTATAACAACTCCTCTATCCTAACAATGGCATCCTAGAGCAAGACTTTCCTCAATGCATTTAGACCACAGCGTCAGTGAACCATCCTTTGTAACCACAGTCATCAACTCGTGGTCACGGTGCCTCCTCTCTGCCGAGTCCTTAGATCCGAAGTGTGAACATGCAGGCGTGAAAACCGCACGGCAAATTGGATAGGAGCGTTTATTGGTCATTTTGAGCTCTGAATTGTGATTAGTTAAGTGGTGAATGGTCGAGTGTGTTCTTTATATTGGTTTGTATATTAAAGGCCAGATGAAGAATGAGAAATAAATTAAAATACACACAGATTTACATATTATTGGATTGCCCTTTCCTCCGGCATTGTTCTGACAGACATGTCACTGTGCCAGTGCTGGAGGTACTAATACTTTTAAATTTATTTTATTTCAATGAATTTTATTTGTTATTTAATTTTGTGTAACTAATGTAAATAAATGTAGTAGATCAAGCAGCGTAAATGGTGTTGGATTGGTCACACGCTCTGGAGGGATTCCGATCACATTCCTAAACAGGCCTTGGATTGGAATCCTCAAGGAAAAAGGAAGCGAGGCCGTCCCCGCCAAACCTGGCGACGCACCGTATTGGCTGAAGCGACGAGTATCGGAATGGCGTGGAGCGAGGTGAAGCGCGAAGCTCAAGACCGGTCTCGATGAAGGACTACTGTGGTAGCCCTTTACCCCAGCTAGGGGTCATAGGATCTTAAGTCAGGGGTTTTGAGAGGTTACCTGAATAAACAATTTTAATTTAATATACCTAAACAGGTGTATTTTTCTTTGACACTACAGAACGCCTCCTGCTACGATTCTTACATAAGTAGGTAGACCTTATGCCTCGTTACACGCACGCTAGTTGAGAGTACCATGCATCTGGTCTTTCTAAAGAACATCACCCTAAGTGATGTAGGCATGAATAATCGAATTAATTTTTATCTGAAGTTAAGTAGAAGAGATGTTGGCTATTATGGAATGCACTCTAGCATCGACAATTTTGCATAAAAATATTACTTATAAGACACCATAAAAGAAAAGCAAAAAAAACAGTGGGTATAGTTATTTATGCTACAAGTGCGGAAGGTAGGTGATTTCCGATGAGTGGCATTTTTATACACGAGCGAGCGAAGCGAGTGAGTGGATAAATCGACACGAGTCGGAAATCATCTTACGTACGTGTATCATACAACATTTTACTATGCATTGTGCGAGAAAATAAATAAATTAATAAAATGAAATTAATAAAATGGCGGGCTTATTCAAGCGCATTCAGCATATCCACAGATTAACTAATAGTTCCTCGGGCATATCTACTGCGCATGTGCGAATAGCTGTCACATCGTAACACAATAAGGCACGAGCAAAATATACGTTCTGCCAAACATATTTAATGAATATTTAAAATTAATTTATTGATCAAAATCTAAATCTAGAGTAAATAAAAACGCCTAAAATGTCGTATTAGTTTTATTTTACCTTTTATATGAATGATAATCTGTACATAACTAATTTTTAAAACTTTTCTCAAATAATAAAAACTCTATGCGTCGGGCTGACGTTGGAGTTAAAAATTAAAAAAGTACAGGAAAGTAAAAAGCACTAGTGAAAAAAAGTGACACTTTCCGCACAGTTTGGCTGCTTAGAAAACCGCTCTTTTCGAGGACATGCATTGTAAAATAAATTACTTGTCCGATCCATCCGATCGTTCGATTGCATCCGATTATCCAATCTCTACTCCTCACTTAGCAGCTACGACTGTGTCGTTGACGTTTTTTTTTTTTGAAGTTTTCAGAAATATGATCAAGTTTTTTTTTCCGCTGTTGGTTAACAACAACAACCTAACCTAACCTATATTTATTTAACCTAAACTATATTTATTATATCTTCAATATATTTGGGTAAGCCTATTTTGGGTATTCAGCCCCTTAAGACGGTACCCTGACCAAAAAATCGGCATGCGATATGAGCATTCCTATTGGTCTAGCGGCACTGGTGGCGCATGAATTACAGTAGTGAATACGCCCAGATTTTAGAATAAAATCTTTATAAAATCGAATTTTGGTCTTTTGAAAAAAAAAATTCTACAAAAATGTTCGTTATTAAATTGTCTATCCATTAGTGTTAGTACAAAAAATAATTAATGAACACTTTACGAGGAGATGCATAATATCAATAATTATTTCTCATTTTTATGTTTTTTTGGAAAGAGATTAGTGAAATATATACAACATTTAAAAAAAAACTAAATCTACCATTTTAGAATCAATATTATGTAGAATTTTAATGTATTATTATTAATTGATATTTCTTTATAAATAACGACTAGATAGCTTCTAAAAACAGCACAAAAAACGGCTTGCGCGGCATTTTGCTCGGGGAACCGCCTTAATAAAAAATACCACTTAATTAACTCAGAAATACAATCAAATCCGAAACAAAAGCACGACGATTCCAACTAAAATCCCATTGCCCACGTTTAACTGAGAAAAGTTTCCAACAAAGTTGTAATTTTCTTATTTCTATGCAAATCTTTTAAAAGTCACAGCACTCGAAAATGACTTTTTGTAACTTTATAAAAGTTTACTCGAAATTAGTTTGACAAAGAGTTTGAAAGGGTTAGCAAAGAGCAGAACCTACCTACTAATAGATATATTGTTTTTTAAATTGATTTGTATGTTTGAACATTCCTTTTGATGGTGAAGTTATTTTTACGTGTTGCAATGGTGCGGCATCTGTATTTTATGCCGAGGGTCGAAACTTAAGCTGCTAGGTTCAGAAGAAATAAACTTCTATTCTGGTCTAAAAAGTAATTTCTTTAGTATAATAAAAACCTTTTTCACTGAGACGTTCATCATCTTCCTAGCCTTTTCCAAACTAAGTTGGGGTACGCAGCTGAATACCAGTATTTTACATGAAGTGAGTGTCTGTCTGACAATTATATAAGGTGTTAAAAAAATTACTCTACGAAACCTAAGGAGTTGTCTGATATAATATTTAATAAATTAAAAAAAAATAGTCACTCTTCTTAATTTTTGCTTTTTCATTTGTGAGTCTTAGTCCAGCTCCAACTAATTAACCAAACCCAAGATAAGTTAATCGATCAAGATGACTTGAAGGTATAAAGGGTCTAGAGCAAAGATGAAAGTTTTCATTGAATTAAAGAATTAATAGGCGCTGGTCCTTAGGATTTATTATTATAATACTTATACATATAAAAATGGTCAACTCAATCTAACGATTACAACCCTACGACTACTACTAACGACTTCTGCAGCAAGGTCCGAATACAGAATGTCATCATGGTGTGGTTGATGCATAGATACAACTGCACAGGCTGAACGATGCTGTTTGAGACAGCATATCTCCAGTGTTGTATCTTAAGGGTATATGTATCCCTTCTAATGTAAGTTGTGCTTATTTAATAATATTAATCAAGAAACTTCAGTGACAGACTGTATTTGTGAGAAGATTAAATTAGTTGAGAAGACCAACTGAAAGACTTTTACTTCGATCAATACCTCATGCGAAAATATCCCTATCTAGTCTCATGCATTCCCTACCACTGGATTAGTTGGTGTGTAAGGAAAATTTAACCTTACAATTTGGCATTAGTTGTGCGTTAGTAATAACTACACACTCACCATACAGCGTTCAAGCACTCAACTGGTCAGGCGGTCAGCGATCCGTACGGTACTGGGATACCTACGTAGGTACCACCTACATATCGCAGGTTATATTAAAAAAATTATATCCTGTTTAAAAAGAATAATAACAAGTATTTAAAAAAAATATTTACCTTATTTGAGCGTAAAAATAGTTTTACCAAATATTTAATTGAACTTATTTTTGTTTATAATTAAAATCGTTTTTATTTTATCGATACCGAGCATCCTCTTATCTTATAATTCTTAGAGTTAAATTTTTAACACCTTATATGTATCTATTATTAATAACCGAAGCCCTACGTTCTAAATAATCTTCTCCACTCAGATCAATTAAATGGACAGTTAACTGTTGTATATTGACATTACTCGAGGGTTCTTTTCTTGCCATGGCGACTGATTATTTAATTTATTTATGTAAACAAAAGTACAGAGGCGATCATAATTGGATCTATACTGATTCGATTGGAGTGGACTGCCATCTGGAATTTCTCTGTAGCAGCACGGGGTCTGGAATCGTGCCCAGTTGATTGCAAAAGGAATTAATTGCCGATTTCCTTGAGTAGCTGATTTTAAAATGAGAATCACGTCTAAACGGCTCGACGTAACTTTTTGGAAAAAAAATATGTTATATTAGACCCATTTTCTTAATAATTTGATCTGAGCAAAATTTGAGTTTTATTCGTATAACATATAGTGTAATCAATTTGTATAGTTATGTCTAAAACGGACAAAAACGCGACAATCGCACCAAAACCGCTGGGAGTATTTTAATGAAATCGACACCATTTCAAAGACAATTTAATTATCTACATTTTCATCTGAAGCTTTTTTTCTAAAGTCTTAGAATAATAAGGAAAGTACGAAAAACTACTAAATGTTGGGTCGCGCGGGTGTGAAACGAGGGCGCGTTTTGTTCCCTCAAGGTCGTTGGCGTTAGTCGTCGTCTTAAGTGGCAATCGGCAGGGCACATTGCTCGCAGAACGGATGGCCGATGGGCAGAAAGGCTCTGGAGCGACGACCGCAAAACGAAAGACGTTGCGTTGCAAGGCCACCCCACAGGTGGACAGTTGACCTAGTGAAGGTTGCGGGGATCCACTGGATGCGAGACGCAGGGGATCGGTCAATGTGGCGACGCTTGGTGGAGGCCTATGTCCAGCAGTGGACGTCTATCGGCTGAAATGATGATGATGATGATGGCTAAAGGGTCGTCCCCTATTGCATTGAACTCAAACATAATTTGCGAAATGTAGGAGCACAATTAAAGACTTTTTTTTTTTTGATATTCTTTCGATTCTGATTGGAATTTACTTTACTTAAAATGTGATATAATTTAAACAATCCAAATAATGTTTGCAATTGTTCAATCTTTATAATTTATATCTACTGTATGTTTTTTATTATCAAATTTCACTTCAAAGATGTAGAGATTTCTAATTCATGAATTAAAAGGGTTTTTTATTTCTATTTTTTTTTATTGTGCAGTGAAGTGCACCACTGCCTAGCCCTTTACGGAATACAGGTGAGATGTTTTGTTATGATTGGCATGGAAAAAAAATTCTTCAAAAAGTCTTAGAATTTAGGCCTTATTAAACCTGGTTAATATCTTAAAACTACGAAAATAAAACAAAAACTACAAAATTACACATTTATTTGACACCTTAAATTATTTACAAAGAATCATAAATTCTTAAAACTAATTAAAATTACGAAATTAAACGATGTAAGCCTGTAGGTGAGTAATTAATTATGAAAGTAATTACAAAGAACATCACCATCGTTTATACGTCAAGAATTAAAAAATTAAGGCTCTAATTTTCGTGTACAATCATATTAAATGTAGGTACGAGTAATTCAGCGAAATGCATTGTTAACCATTTTTTCCAGTAAATTGATACTGGGTTGAAAAAATCTAACTGAAAATCGACCTTGGCTACAAAAAAATAATTTCCCTATCTGTACTTATTTAAATTTTAACACACAATTATGAAATTAGGAGATGAAAATAAATAGGACGATGCATACAGTATACAACAGGGGTCGTCAATTACTTTTTTCGGTCCGTTTTTGAAAATAATATGACCGTCGCGGTCCGTTATGTTTAAAGCCACCTAACGTCCTCATGCTCTCGTCCGATCAAGGATAATTACCAATTTTTGTTTTTCAATTATTAATCTCCATTTGCAATAACATTAGATGTTTAAATTAGCCCATTTTACAGCCCGTTGTTCCGATTTTGACTTCTATTGCGTTGGTGATACGACAAATGGTAGCTGTAGTAAACAGTTGGATTTGGTAACAGGTTTATGCTTTTTATGTCATCCTTATGTTTACGGGATAGAACTCAAAATCAGTTGAACGGACTGTAAAAAGATTTGGAAACATGTTTAATGTCATTTCAACTGGAGTATAGTTTGCATGTAATGTTTTACCTTAGCTTTCCGTCCGAAGAAGAAAGAAGCTATTATCATTAAATCTTGGCCACGTTTATCAATAAGTCTCATAAGAAAATTATTTTCCGCCGCGACGACTGCCGATCTTGCACTCAGCGCTCTTCACGTTGTCGAATTGAGCGAAGGTAGTAAAGACAAAGCGTGGCATGAATTATTAAATGACGTGCTCAAGTCATCATCTGCCTAGCCTTATCCCAATTGTTGTTGGGGTCGGCTTCCAGGCTTACCGGATTCAGCTGGGTACCAGTGTTTTACATGGAGCGACTGCCTATCTGACCTCCACAACCCAGTATCTGGGTAACATTATACCCCTTGGCAAGACTGGTGTCAGATCTCAAGCTTCTGACTACCCGTAACGACTGTCTCAAGTAACACATCTAAATTATATTGTACTGTTTACATAAGGGCTACACAAAATAGGTCCACCATTTGGTGACCCCTGGCAGTGGTGTCTCATCCCATACAAAGAAACCGTGCCGGCGTTCTATACTGATTATTCTTTGTACATCGATCGCGTTCGGTTCCGTTCCACGGATATAGATGGTGATCTATCAAATGCCGTGGAACGGAAAAATAATCGGTATAAGCAGATGAAAAACGCTAGTCACGTCGGTACGGTTTCTTTGTATGGCATGAGGCATCTGTATGCTAGTATTATATTATCTGGGCCGTGGTATAAAAGTAGAAATAACCCGTTTATTACCTGGCGCAAACAAACTCTTTTGCTCTCTAAATAATCCTAACATCTATCCTTAGATAGGTACTTGTAAATTTGGTCAACTGACTGCTAACTATTGACACGGTCAAGCCCCAATTTTAATAGCAACTCCCTCAACTAAATAATAATCACATAAAAACAATCCTTTTAATACAAGAATATGGTGCCATCAGAATGGTTCTCCACCTTGATCGTCGGTGGGGGTGGATCTCTTTCTAAGAGGTATGCTCTCAATTGGATGAGGACCACGTTGGTTGCGGAGCAAAGGCATGCTACTATTAGTAACCTGGAAATACAAGAAGAATAATATTAATCATGGAGCAACATTATAAAAAAGAAATAAAAATGTTTTCTTGTTTCGTTCAAGAAACACAAAAGACAGCAAATTATAGCAATTTTTTCAGTTTTTAGGGTGTAGGGTGCCGTACCCAAAGGGTAAAACCGGGACCCTATTACTAAGACTCCACTGTCCATCTGTCTGTCACCAGGCTGAGTCTCGTGAACCGTGATAGCTAGACAGTTGAAATTATCAGAGATGATGTATTTATGTTGCCGCTATAACAACAAATACTAAAAATAGAATAAATAAATGAAGGGTACAGGCAAAGAACAGGGAATGTCACAAGTTTTCATTTTTAAATTTTTTATTGGCAAGCCAATCAAAGCCCAAGCGAAAACCTCACGGTCCCAACATCTGCAATGCGATTACTTCACCAAATTAATATTAAGAACTATTTGTGCCCGCGACTTCGCTCCCTACGGCCCGTCAACTGCCTAGCCCACCCTACTTACCTACCTACCTTGATACCTAATATCTACTTACTACCTAGTACGATTTTTTTTCTAGGGTCATTCTTCCGCAGAAAATGTTAGCACCGCGCCATTCAGAAAATGACGTCAAATGCACAACGCCATCTATGGAATATGGAATTCAACTGTCAGAGTATCTAAATTGCGTGTGTTGTGATATTCTTGAACACTTTAAATTCATCTAACTTTTGATAAAGTAAACTGATGGCGATGAAAAACAAAATTAAGTAATACTTCAAGTTACGCACAAATATTATTGATATGGATTTATTCTGTAAATTTCATCTGATGCGTGCACAACTAAACAGACAAACAAACAAAGATGTCAAATGGGTTCTGTTGGTACAAAAAAGACTTGTCTATAGATTTTATATGATTGATTGATAATAATGATATTGATTGAAGTATGAACAACAAAATAATTATGACTATGTGGCTTAATTGGATTCCCAGATAAAGTGTTCGGATTCGAGAGTTTTGATATGTGCCATGTTGATTGCAATAGTAACCACGGGAACCATGGGACTTAAATACAAAACTGCCTAGATGGCGAAAAACTACAGGTACCTCCGCCTAATCTTCTGATGAAACAAATGTTATAGGTTCAAAAAAACATATTAACATAAAAATCAAACCGACTTCCAAAACAAAACACTACAATTCCAAAAAATAACTTTATTTTCCGAAGTACCTATTGTTTGCCGTTTTTCGAGAACGACTTCGGAAATAGTTATTTATGCTACAAGTGCGGAAGGTAGGTGATTTCCTATGAGTGGATAAATCGACACGAGTCGGGAATCATCTTACGTACGTGTATCATACAACATTTTACTATGCATTGTGCGAGGAAATAAATAAATTAATAAAATGAAATTAATAAAATGGCGGGCTTATTCAAGCGCGTTCAGCATATCCACAGATTAACTAATAGTTCCTCGGGCATATCTACTGCGCATGTGCCAATAGCTGTCACATCGTAACGCAATAAAATATACGTTCTGCCAAACATATTTAATAAATATTTAAAATTAATCTATTGATCAAAATCTACATCTAGAGTAATGAAAAACGCCTGAAATGAAGTATTAGTTTTATTTTACCTTTTATATGAATGATAATCTGTACATAACAAATTTTTAAAACTTTTCTCAAATAATAAAAACTCTATGCGTCGGGCTGACGATGGAGTTAAAAATTAAAAAAAAATACAGGAAAGTAAAAAGCACTAGTGAAAAAAAGTGACACTTTCCGCACAGTTTGGCTGCTTGAAAAACCGCTCTTTTCGAGGACATGCATTGTAAAGATTATTTTTGCTATTTTTCGCTTTGTAGTGGTTTTGTTTCGCAAGTATAATACCCTTTAAAACAAAAGAAGAATTTTCCAAATCGGTCCAGGCCTCTTTGAGTAATCGGGGAACATACATAAAAAAAAGATTCCTTTTAGAACCTTCTTCTTTTTTTGATCTCGGTTAAAAATAAAGTATCTTACCAATAAGAGTATCCAAGTCCTGGCCCCGGTACGAACAGACCTAGCGCTATGTGGGTCATAGCCAGGTGGTCCTGCAAACCTGATGTCAGCCAGTATATGCCGAACATCAGCATCACCACCACGCCAACTAGAGCAGCTGCTACGTTCGTCCATAGACATCCTGATAAAAAGAAGAAGATCGGAATAGATAACAAGTCTTACAGTAAGTACAATGGCATTGAAATGGGACATCAGAATTATAGAATATTCGTAGTTAAAAAAAGTTAATAAAATCAAAAAACTAAAAATATCCTCCGACTGCACAGCATGATTATCTTCTTGTTTACATCTTTGCAGTCGGGTTTTTTGATTTCATTAACTTTTTTTATTTACAACTTTTTTAGTCATACTTTTTTTTTCGAATGACTTTTAAACATATAAGTGGTATATATTTTTGTAATCACCTCTAAAACCGTTCATTTCGATACCCCACGCGAAAATAATTGCAACCCCTAGACTATGGCGCCCAAAATCCGCCATGTTTCTTTTTTTTTAACGGCACTTATCTAAAAACACTAGGGCAGCCAAGACCTATCTAAAGATGTCTTAGTTATAAAAATCCGTCAAGAGGTTTGAAAGATACGAGGTAATAAAGAATATTACATACATACTTATAAGATACGCGCGAAAAACATAACCCTTTCCTTGCAGCCGGGTAAAAAAGTCCCAATATTTTCTCGATGACAATAAACAAATGGTTTCTCAAAAATATGGATTTCATAAGGCTAAAATTGCACTAACACTAGTTGCACTGGCTTTTTTGCGCCTAGTAGAGTCTAACCAGTCACCCGGTGATATAAAGTGAATCGAATTTAGGTAATCAAAGTTCGTACCCTAAGATCAAACTGTATAGGGGTCAATTTTGTATTGCTGGCACAGACCGCTTTTAAGCTAATGTGTTTGGTTAATATATGTAGGTAAAGTCTGACCAGTTTATTGAATAACAATGCACCTCATTCCTCTACCATCAAACTAACACCCCGATTTAATAAACCTCTTAAAAAGAAGTCTCTTTTTTTCGGGGTGTAAATCATCCAATGACTTCTCCCGCTCTGGGTGAGGTGGGAGGGCGTGTCAGGCTTTTACTGACTAAAACCCACCCGTGTTCCTTCACTTGCTTGAGCCAGGGCCGCGGTAACTCTTTTTCAAATTTATCCGCGACCCAGACAGGCATCGACCCTCGTGGACCCCGTCAGTTCTGCTGACATCTCTTTGATACGCGCGTGGAACACAACGCGCCGCCGTCGACTCGGGCCTAAGTATCTTATACCTAAGTTTGCAAACAAAACTTACCAGGCAATCCAAAAGCAGTTTCTGTAGGGTTCTTAGTCGCGTTCAAGATGGCGAGCCCAGCTGAAACCACGGCTAACACCAGCTGTATGATAAGGAGAGCTATCTGGCACACGTAGAACGCGAACGAAATCACCGGAGGAACGCTTACTGAAAAAAGAATACATATCTAATTTAAATTCTTGCTTTTTAGGGTCCCATAGTCAACAAGGAACCCTTATAGTTTCTCCATGTTCATCTGTCCGTCCGTCTGTCCGCAGCTTAGCTCAGAGACTTTTAGCACTAGAAAGCTATAATTTGGCATGGGTAAACATGTAATATCAATTAAGATTGGCAATAAACGGACCATTTTTTTTTTATTATTATTATATTATACACTAGCTGACCCGGCAAACGTTGTTTTACCATAAAAGTAACAAAACACCAAACATTCATTTTTGAATTCGTTGTTCTTTTATCCTACCTACCCTACTCTACCTACCTACCTACCTACTCTACCCTACCCTACCCTACCCTACCTACCTACCTAAACTACCTACCCTAGCCTACCCTACCTACCTACCTACCTACCTACCCTACATTACCCTACTCTACCTACCTACCCTACCCTACCCTACCTACCCTAGCCTAACTACCTATCTAACCTACCCTACCATACCCTACCTACCTACCCTACCCTACCCTACCCTACTCTACCTACTCTATCCAACCAGTAGGACCCTAACAGGATGGTAACAATATTTATTTCTTACTAGCTGTTCCCCGCGGCTTCGCTCCCGTAGACCATCCCACAGGAACCGTTTTCGGGATAAAAAAATAGCCTATGTCACTCAGGAATAATGTAGCTATCTATAGGTAAAAGAATTTTTACAATCGGTCCAGTAGTTTCGGAGCCTATTCGGTACAAACAAACAAACAAAAAAATCTTTCCTCTTTATAATATTGGTATAGATTTATTTCTTATTATGTTCAAAGGGACCACGATACGGTCATATAGTTTAAAGAAGTTTTAAGTTCTAGAAAAAGTTCTGCCAGCGTAACGATTGTAGCGCATGCTAATCCCATTTTTAGGGTTCCGTATCCAAAGGGTAAAAACGAGGTCCTATTACTAAGACTCCGCGGTCCGTCTGTCTGTCTGTCTGACATTATCATCATTCCGGTCAACTGCGAGACAGACTCGCGCACCAGCGGTTCCGTACCATTATCGCAAAAACAGCAAAAAAATAAAAGTTTTTTGTATGGGAGCCCCAATTAAAAAAATATTTTATTCTGTTTTTAGTATTTTTTGTTATAGCGGCAACAGAAAATTTCAACTGTCTAGCTATCACGGTTCTTGAGACAAACAGACAGACGGACAGTGGAGTTTTAGTAATAGGGTCCCTTTTTACCCTTTGAGTATGGAACCCCAAAAATACTGGTAGACTGATAGTTAGTCTATCAGTCTACCAGTATTTTTAGGGTTCCGTGAAACAATGAGTTAAGCTCGCCTTTATATATGTATTTTATTATCACACTGTATTTAATATTGTTTTTGTTGTACAATAAAGAATTAATTAATTAAAAATGTAATACATACATGGATTCTCTTCATCGACAGTGGTTGAGGTACCGCAGGCGGAATTCGGTCGGAAGCCGACAGCCAGCGCTCGCACCTGAAAACGTGATATATTTTTATTAAACAACCTCTCAAGCGGGTAAATTTATTTTAAATTTTAGGTTATTTTAAAGCTGGTTTACAGTATAACTTTTTGTATTTTAGAAATAAGAAAATGACAAGTTATTGAAGAACCGATATTTTCTTTCATTCGATTATTCTGTTTGGCTTCGAGAATAAGAAGAGTTAAACAAAAAATAAAAAAATCTTACTGCTTAAAAAGACGTAAACAAGAAGAAAATCATGCTGTGCAGTCGGAGGATACATCTGGTTTGGTCAGCCAGCTCGCGAATATGTATCCTCCGACTGAACAGCATGTTTTTTTTTTTTTTTTTTCTTCTTGTTTACGTCTTTTTAGTTCGCTTCTTAAGCAGTCTGGTTTTTTTTTCTGTTTAGTTATATTTAAACACATAAGTGTAAATCACCTCTTAAAACCCTTTATTTTGATACCACACAATGGGTTTGGAAGAAAAAATACGGGTCCACCACAATATGGCGCCCAAAAGCCGGGCCATTTTTAAATTTGCCATTTTTTTGTTTTATTGTAGCCAGTGACACTCGCAAGGTTAAGACGAATCGATTGACGTAAGAATCATCAAAATCAGCCAACGCGTTTAGTCTCTAGAACGCCACATAGGAACAAACTTACATACATACATAGACTGATAAACACATTACCATCCTTCGGCAGTCGGGTAAAAAGCCCAGTTCATAGCTCAGCCTCAAGACGACCACGGCTATACATATAGGCCTTCCAAGCATGTCACCAAGTGACCAATTTCTTTATTTATCGATAACGTAGTCGGAATTCAATTAGTTGATATTTACCTCAGCTTCCCTGGCGAGTTCATTTGTTTTACAGCTCAAAGCACACACTCCGAGGTCTGGGACACATGTAACTGAAATAATACAAAATAGAATGTAGTTATTATGTCAACTATGCAACTTACAGTAATCTGAAGTGGCAATGGGCCGGCCATATAAGCCGTAGAACCGATGACCGTTAGGGTAGACGTGTTCTTGAGTGGAGACCGCGAACTGGTAAACGTAAGGTAGGACGCCCTCAGGCTAGGTGGAGCGACGATCTGCGCAGGGTGGCTGATAGCAGTTGGATGTCAATTGCCCAAAATCGAAGCAAATGGCGTGCAATTGGAGAGGCCTATGTCCAGCAGTGGACTGCTATAGGCTGATGATGATGATGATGATGATGACGCAACTTACCACGAATTACGGAATCGCCGCACCGTTAAGGACTTTAAACCAGAAACCGAACTGTAGCCTTACTGCGAGTTTTCACTCACGCTCAATAGCGTTAACGTAAACGTCAATTTGTATTGAAACTGGATAAGCGCAGTCTGGTGACAGTGTGGCGAAACCTCTTTTTAGGGTTCCGTACTCAAAGGGACCCTAAAAAAACGGGATCCTATTACTAAGACTCCACTGTCCGTCTCTCTGTCTATCTGTCTGTATGTCTGTCCGTCTGTCATGTCGTCTGTCTGTATGTCTCATGAACCGTGATAGCTAGACAGTTGAAATTTTCTCAGATGATGTATTTCTGTTGCCACTATAACAAAAAATACTAAAAACAGAATACAATAAATATTTAAATGGGGCTCCCATACAACAAACGTTTTTTTTGGCCGTTTTTTGCGATGATAGTACGGAAGCCTTCGTGCGCCAGTCCGACTTGCACTTGGCCGGTTTTTTTGTATACATTTTGACATAAAAGAGCGTTTACGTTATCACGAGTGAGTAGGTTAAAAAACTTGGCATAATTGTGCAAGACTGTGGGCATAACGTAAACGTAAATTTGTATTAAAACTTTTTTTACACAAATTTATATAAGAGAACGTTTACGTTAAAGTGATCGAGCACGCATTATATTAAAGCATAGGTTTCGGCTGTCACAGTAATAGTCAGAATAATCAGAATTGTAATTTTTTGTCATGCTTTTACTTATTCATAGAATAGAATAGAAAAAGAATAGAAAACCTTTATTTTTTCTTTCGGTATGGGCACGCTCGGCGCAATAATTCTTAAACCTTGTTTGTACTTTTTTTACTATTCTTCTCTGTTACTTTGTGATTGTTTTTGTTGTGTTGTGTTTATTTCGAATACATGTTTTCAATTCTATTCTATTATTTATATTCATCATCATACTAGGTACTCAAATTCAGTATTTTATTTAAATCTTACTTTTCTACACTAACATAATTTAAGTACTTAATAATAAGAAAAACGAAAAAATCTAAAATTTGTGTGTTGTTTTTGTGGCTAATAAACACTATTTCTTTCGTTCTTTCTTTCATTGGGCATTACTATCAGGTGGCACTTACTCGCGCTTGGTTTATCTGCAAAGTATTGACAATGCTGTCTCTAGCAGAACCCGTCGAGTCGTAAGACAAGTGCTCATAACCCATTCCTCGAGAATGTTCAGACCCGTGAAAAAAGGAGATAGAAAGTACTATAAGCCCATGTATATTATTATGTAGTAAGGTGAGGACTGCGTGTTTTCTCGACGCCACAATTTGGACATACATAGTTTATACTAGACCGAAGCCAGTATTATATTATCTATGCTGATGCGAACTCACCACGCGGTTGGCCATCTTCGTGAACGCATGGATAGACCCCCTTTTCCGCACGTGGACTCCCATTTGGTCCGTTGTGCGTGCAGTTGTCTCTTTGAGAGGGAACGGACTATAATCTTCCATGCGGGCCCAGTACAGGTTGGTGGATGTCACATGTCTTCGAAGACATGCCGGTTTCATCACGATGTTTTCCTTCACCGTTTTGAGAGCAGTGGTGATGAAATAATATACACAAAGTAACGCCTGGGTTCAAACCCACGACCTACAACTTGTAAGTCGTGGCCGTTACCATTGGGCCACCACTGAAAGAAAGAAAGAAGAAAGAAAGAAAACTTGTTTATTTGGCACACACAGATACACACAATGTACAAGTATAAGGAAAAATAATTTAATAAAAACAATTACATACATAGTGTGCCCCGCGGCTGCGCCAAAAAGGTCCAGTTCAGCAAAATGCCAGACAACTGGGAGTTGCCTGACGCCGGTTTTCAACTGAACCTTACGTTGAAGTGCACGGATGTGAATCAGTTTTGATTTTGAGGTTACAATACAGGTAAATAGATATGTGTTTGTGTTCAATACAGGTAAATAGATATATGTTAGTGTTTTTATAAGATATACAGGTATGTATAATAATTTGGTATGAACCATTATGTCATGAACAGCTGAGCGAAATAGATGGATTGCAAGTAACGTTTAATATTAAAAAGGTTTTTTTATACTCGGGTAGTTTGAGAAATATTGCGATCAGTATGTACCTAAGTCACATTTAAAAATTTGTCAGAGAGGTGAAACAAAGTGAAATAAGGATATTGGCAGCAGGATACAAGGTAAGTGTGTTTCATCAATAATATTAACCGTTTAGAATTTAAAATATTTAGCAACATATTCCTTTTAACCCATAGGCCTCCCAACCCCAACCGAAAGCAGGTATCAAGGATGGATGACACACCAGCCCGCGGCCGAGGGCACGAGGCAGCGGTTTATACGGAACGTTAAACACCCGCATATTTTAGTTATGTATAAACTCTTTTATAATTTTTGCAACTTATACTGCCGCACTGCTCCCTTCGTGAACGCGTATAGGCAAGCGATTGGAGGGCAGTACCTTTACTATTAATAATCATCATCAGCTGAAAGAAGTCCAGACGTCGCCGTCGTGGCAGTGGGCAGGGCACATTACTCGCAAAACGCATGGCCGTTGGTGCCGAAAAGTTCTAGAGTGGCGACCGCGTACCGGAAGACGCAGCGTTGGAAGGCCTTCTTCTAGGTGGAGCGATGTCCTGGTCAATGCTGCAGGCGGTGGATGCACAGGACCGATCAGTGTGGCGATGCTTGGGGAAGGCCTATGTCCAGCAGTTACTATTAATACCTATGGATAAAACTGAAGTACTGAATTTTCTATTTTAAGTCATCATAAACCATTGTCTGAGATACGAAGCAAGTCTTTATTGAAGACATTTCTCAAGGTTATGGCAGCCGAAGATGAATTTATCTAATGTTGCAAACAAAAAGCCTATTGTCTTCTACTTTAATTTGTTCCTTTCTGTTGGACCACGAAACCAACAGTAAAATAATGCGACCATGTTGATTCTTGAAATGGAGATAGAAAATAACAGTACCTAAGTCCCATATACAAACGCAAAAGTACTAAAATGTTTCTGTAGCTATGTACTTTTTTTTTTAAATTTATGTAGTTAGTTCCGCTATGCTCTAGTCCCGCTATGCTCGACTCGAAAAATACCTACTAAAAAGTTGCGCTATGCACGAAATCACATTCGCGGACAGTGATGAAGAAGAGTGTTACAGTGTAATATTTTAATGCCATTACTTTCGCGAAAAAAGGTTAATAAACGTTCCGTTTCATCATACTAACGCACACTAGCCACGCCAACACTCAACACGTCGAGTCATTTATTTTAAAAACAATGTGTCCATCCATTTTGTTCTTAGTGTTCTGACTTTCGATGATTTTATATTTTAAGTTTAAATTGTGTTGTGTTATTTTTCCGCTTTTGGTTTTTATTTTATGGTTTTTATTTTATTTTATTTCTTTTTGTGTTCGATTATTGACTTATGGTTTGAATTTGATTTTTGACATTTTTAATTTAAATTGTAATGATTTCGATTGTGTATTACATTTTTTAACTACGCCGACTTCTAACTATGGTTTTGATCTTGTTTTGATGTATGACTGATGTTTTGTATGACAATATAATTTAGAATATGTATTTTTTTTGTATTATATTTTTATTGAATTTGATTATGAATTATGGTTTGGATTATCGAGTTTATAGTTTGATTTGTGTTTTTTTTTTGGTTTTGATTTATGTTTATATTAATTTTGAATTTTTATTTTATTTTTCAATGATTTTGACCATATAATTTTGATTATTTACATTATGATTTTGGTTTCTGACAATTTTATTAATAATATCTTAATTATTTTATATGTAGGTAGGTACTTATCCATTTGTATTTTTGTTTAATCTACTTTTTCTGATTTGCATTGTATAATTCATAGTTATCTCAGGGCAGCAATGTTACGATGAGTGTTATGTACGCCGTACTTGTCATATGCATTGGTCCAATATTTGTATATATTGTTTTGTCGATTTGTAATGCATGTGATGTGGCTGTGCTATATTTCAAATAAATAAATAAAGAGAAATTTAACCTAAAAATATCCCGAACTAAAATTTCGTTGTTTTAGTTTAATTCCAATATTTTCAGCTTCCTGCACAATTTAATTGAATTCAACACTTTTCTTTCCAACTGTACCTTCCATTGTTTACGTAGAATCGAAGAATTTCGTGTATAGCGGTACTTTTTAATAGGTATTTTTCGAGTTGAGCATAGCGGGACTAACCGAATTTAAATATGCTGGGCCGCCACGAAAATATGGTTAAGGCTCGTTATTGTATCAGTGAAGGCGATTGTCGGAATTTCAAAATGTAAGGAATTGATTGTGCTTGACAATACCATACGGTTTTGAAACTGCCAATTGCTATATATTAGACCAGCTGTTTCCTGCAGCTTTGCTCTCGTGGACCCGTTTTCGGGATAGAAATAATAATATTATAATATAAGTGTATAGCATATGTCACTCAGGAATAATGTAGCTTTCTATTGGTGAAATATTTTTTTAAATCGGTCCAGTAGTTTCGGAGCCTATTCGGTACAAACAAACAAAAAAATCTTTCCTCTTTATAATATTGGTATAGATAGAATGTCAGTTGTATATAGGCTGCTGTCCAATCAAGGGATTGAATCAAGAACTCCAACATTCCGACGTCATTATACACGTATTATCATTATTATTTAGATAATATAAGTACAAAATCTTGTCACATTTGCGAGTGATGTCATCGAGTTTTAGACGGTGGGTATCCCCGCTACGTGCCTTCTGATTGGTTAATATTTTAATCACGGCATTCCAGTACCACAGATAATATTGTAATACTAGCATACCATTACGAAATAAAATAAAGAAGAATCATGCTAGGTGGTTCAAATAAAATGATTCAAATAAAACTTATACTCTTGTTCAAAGTCAAAGTCAAATATATTTATTCAATTAGGCCAATAAACGGCACTTTTGAACGTCACATAAATTAAAATTAAAATTTACAAGTAATAAAAAAAATAAAAGATTCTACCGTGCATTCGGAAAGTAGATTGTTATGGAGAAGAACGCACAAGAAACTCCATACTTACTCTTTTAAAAACAAAAATAGGTGTTTAACAATATTTACATAAGTACACACATTAATATATGTGAGGACGATGCACCCAGAATAGCTCTACACATTATACTACGTACAGGTATAAAGTATTAAAAAGCATTAACAGGAAAATTTATTAATTTGATAAGTAGGAACATGGTTCTCACATACTTACAAATATTACAAACATAGGTAAAATACCTAATTCAACAACAACGGAACAGTGTGTGAGTCAATTACTAAAGAAAGAAAAAAATACTATGAATGCAATAACTATGAATAGGAATATAAATTAACAAATTTGATTTTGGCTACACCAAAGATTGCCCTATGGAGCAGGACCAGCATGTTAAAAACAAAATCATGTTCTTTCTAGCCTTCCCCACTATTTTGGGGTCGGCTTTCAGTCTGACTGGATGCAAGGCATACCATAATTTCACATGAAGTGTCTGCAAAAATCTCTAAACACAGTACCTACCTAACTGGATAGCACGGTATCCCTTGATAAGACTGATCAGGCTTCTGATTACCCTTGCAAAACATCAAGGATCTACAAATGAAAGCTGGGACCAAATACTTAACGTACTTTCTGAAGCACCATTGTTATTGTGACTATGATAGTCACCCATCTTCGGACTATCCTTGACAAATGTAGCTTTACTTTCATGAACGACTTGTGGGGTGTTATTATTTAGCCATGCGGCTCCCCGAGATTACAACCATAATCCCCGCGTATTTCCTAGCCTCAAGAAAACCCGACACTCCCTCGAACAAAAGTTATTAGTTTTGCAATTTTACTCGAAAATGTATTGTAACGAGCAACGAGAATTTTGATCAAAATGATTTATTAATAGAACCCTGAACTCTTGAAGTTTGTAAAGGTATTATTTTGTTAACCCTTTAAAAGGTAACTGACATGACTTTGTCGCCTTTTAGGCTTTTAAAGACTTGTTTTTGAAATTTAGGTAAGACATAGTAAGTATTTATTGAATTATTTATTTATTTAATACTTCATGCACACAAACGTACAGAGGCGGACTTAATGCCTTAGGCATTTTCTACCAATCCACCTTTGGGTGATGCAGAGACAAATAGTGCTAGGTGCAATATTGAAAGTAAATTACTATAAGGTAGGTTTATTCAAATACTGTGCTATACACACATACTATAAATGCATACAATATATATTCAAATAAATAAATTAAAAACACGAATATACTTAAACAGTTAGTGGTAGCAGATAATTGATAAACATTATCGCTGTGACGATACTACTGCCAAATTCTTATGAACGTGATCGCGAGCTTTTACTTTGAATGCCAATCGGTTGGTTGCCATCCTGATTTCTTGGGGGAGCGCATTCCACAGAGAGAAAGACTGAACGAAGAAAGAACAGTGAATGAAGTCAGTGCTTTGAGTGGGATATTGAAGAAGACGGTTATGTGAAGAGCGAATATGTTTGTTGTGGTTGGCGCAAATATATTGTAAGTGAGGGGCCAGATAACTTTTTTTTTAAATTATCTATAGACTCGCGCTTGACCACTATCTCACCTTATGGTAAGCGATGATGTGGTCGACAGTGAAGCACGCTTGCCTAGAAAAAACCTATTCACTCTTGACTTAAAGACCCCTAGATTGTAGCAATCGGGAAACACAGACTCCGGCAGGGAATGCCACCCCTTAGCTGTAGATACGCATAATAAAAGTGCCCCAAAACTTTTAGTGCGTATGGGTGAGTTGTCCACCATGTACCGATGACGCATCGCCGTGCGTCTGGTTGTCCGATGATAGAACGAGCTGGGCGGAATTAAATCATGCAATGCCATCGCACACTCCCCGAAATGTAACCGATAAAAAACCGACAAGTTCGGGTCGATGTTCAAGGCTCTGGATCTAGGGGCATTGGAAGAGTAGTTAGTGCCCTTAGGTCACTGCGCTGACGTATAGGCAACCATTTCAGAAGGAACCGTTGCGCAGACCCTTCATCATATTTACGCAGATCGAATGCAGTAATTTAGAAGACGGTCGGTCTTCTGTGTTCAGTGGTGGTGGTTTTTAGAGGAACTGTCCGGAGGTGTGTGTGTCGTGGGTTTCATTCTTATCTTAATTAATTAAAGGAAGTATTGATATCAATAAGAAAATTCTTTGACTGATAAAAAGATAGACTATCACTGAATGTCATAGTTTAGATAATTTTGACGACACGGTTGGCGTAGTGGTTGAGCGATCGGCTGCTGCGCTGCGTGTCGAGGGTCGAGGGTTCATTTCCCGCACGGAACAAATATTTGTATGATCTTGGTAGTTGTTCCGGATCTGGGTGTCTTGTATATTTGAGTTTAAACGTTTATAATCGCACCCAAGATACAGGCAGAAATTCCTAGTGTGAAAAAATTGTCCTAGGAAAATGTACGGTCTCTGTGGGCTACGCCACGGCAGCGAAGCCGCGGGAAAAGATAGTGTTGGATAATAAGCTTGATCTAGTGTCAAAAATGTGAATGTTGAGAGACTGTCATCAAACCCCTGACGTATCAAAATTTGGTTTATTCAAGGTTAAAGCTGGAAACAAATTATCGGACGCGGCTGACGGACGCGACTTAAAGCCGCGGCTGATATGTGTGCACAGTCGTATGGGACGCGGCTGCCAGATCTCTATCAGACGTCCGAACGCCCAAGGTCACGTCCGCGACTTACGTCCGATAGTTTGCACAATGTAATGTACATTAATTACTTAGATACTCTATAAGTCGCGGCTGTCAGTCGCGTCCGTAAGCCGCGTCCGATAATTAGTTTCCAGCTTTATTCAATTGATTTTTTTCTCTCAATACGAGCACGGGTACGAGCCCCGAGTTTGGGTTTGTACCACGTTTCACATAGGCCTCATGTCATTATATAATAGCTTTAGAAATCTGGAAGGTGGTTTTCTTTAAATCTCAACTTCGCATAAATACAGGCGTGACTCTACGTTATTATATCATTTGCCCACCAAAAGTCGTCACAATCTAAGAAGTCCGTTGACGTTTCTAATTTTACATGCCGCGATAACTTTCTACGTAAGAAATTGAAAGATCTAATTCATAATCCTAATTAAATAATATGTTACCGATACACTATAACAATGAGTATCATTCGCAAGTATCAAGTTTAATTTTTTTAAGTATTTTTATAGCTGTCAAAACGGGCCTTTTGTTTTTTGACAACTTTAATTATTTCCATGGGTCACAAAACCCCAAATTGAGCCTGATTATAATAATAATAATAAATTGAAATCACCTATACCACATCAGATCACATTAGAGAGCAGTGGTGGCCCAGTGGTATGGACCGCGACTTACAAGTTGTAGGCCGTGGGTTCGAGCCCAGGCAGGCGTTTTACTTTGTGTAAATTATTTCATTACCACTGCTCTCAAAACGGTGAAGGAAAACATCGTGAGGAAGCCGGCATGTTCTAGAACCAAAAATTCGAAGACATGTGACATCCACCAACCCGCACTGGGCCCGCGTGGTGGATTACAGCCCATTCCCTCTCACAGAGAGGAGGCCTGTGTCCCAGCAGTGGGAACATTAATTGGCTGATGATGTGATGTGATACCACATCAGTTAACATGACATTAATGATACTGATAGATAGCTCATCAATCCAGAAATTGTGGGTTTAAATTTCAATGAAAATTTCATATTTCATTACGTGGCAACATCACGAGATTAAATCACAAAACTTGCCCGGAAAATGCGTAACAAACAATATTTTGCGGTAAATTAATATTAAAATGTACCAAGACTGCACTGACCCGACCTAATTAAGGTATAAATCATTCTTTATTAATATCATAAATCTGTTTACTGTGTCGGGAAATCCGAAATGTTTTTGGTAAAATTAAAAGTGGTATCGTTCATTTAATATCGGATACCTACAGGCTTACAATTTAATCATCATTTGGTGTTCTTCAGGGAGCTTTTATTAAGCCTTGTAAAGACTTTTGAGAAGCTTGTGGCTAAATCATAACTGCCGAGCGGGTCGATCTTCGAGGTCAACGGATGCGGTGACCAAATCAAAACCAAACTATTTCATATGAGATTCCTCCGTGTCCCGGCAAGCATGTTAAACGGTTAAGCATTGGTGTCGGTTGCACGTTAAGCATTTAAGGGCCTTCCACCGCTTTAGTGACGTAAAACGGTTACTTTCTAAAGCAAACTCCTTAGTAACCGGCTAGGTTAAAAGGTTTGAAAAATAAAACAAAAATTACTGATTCATGAACATTTTTTTTGGAACATGTTTTTTTTTGCTGTATAGAAATAATTAACAACACGATATTATTTCGCTACTTTTGGATACTCCTTCAAAACGAATTGGATTTTTAAAAATATTTTACACCGAAAAATTGATGGCTAGAATTTCTTCATAACTGAAATAGCATATGCAAATCAAAGAATATTTTGCAAACAAAACTGTCGAAAAGGAGATTCAATATTGATGTTCTGCCTCCGAGCGGGCGCACGTCCAGTACTGCGTTAACATTGGGGAATTTTACCGTTACAATTAGTCAGACCAACCACAGCAAAAGTTGCTTCACCATGAAGATCGATTCTTGCAGCTATTATTACTCAGTTACGAGCTCTTCGCGATTGCTGTATACTTTTTTTTTTTAGTTTTTCAAAAAGCTCGCGTTTTACCACTAACTCACCTGATGGTAAGTGATGATGTGGTCGACGTTGAAGCAAGCTTGCCTAGAAGTAATCTATTCACTCTTGACTTAAAGACCCCAAGGTTGTAGCTATCAGGAAACAAAGACTCCGGCAGGGAATTCCACTCCTTAGCTGTGCGTACAATGAAAGTATTCGCGAAACGCTTTGTACGTATGGGTGGGATGTCCACCATTTACCGGTGGCGCATTGCCGTACGTCTTATTGTCCGGTGATGGAAAGGGCTAGGCGGAATCAAATTGTGCAGTTCCATCGTGCTGTATACTTAATTTAATTTAAGTACTAAAAATACTTACAGTAAAGCGTGTTATGACTGGGTGTGACCAGCTCTCGTATAATAAACTCTCCTCTGAACAGGCCATATCTGATGTGGCTGTCTTCTGCTTGAACTGGTGTCGTGGCTGTTGAGGTCACCTGCGAAAACGCATCAAGAACTTATTTTACTTGCCTACATTTAGTGCTCTAAATAGCTTGGATACATAAGTACCGAATTCAGACAAGAGTAACTCAGTTATCCTCCTAAACAATAAGGAAATTGGAAATAACAAAGAACGTGATAACTATAGGTCTGTTTGTTACGCAGCTCGACTTAAATGACTCCGCTACGACCCGGCAAAATAATGTTCATTGAAATGTGAGCTTCAGGGCATCCTCTGTAGACATACTTTACATTGAGAACACAAATTAGCAGACATGGTACCACTCGATAGCTGTTGACGTCTCGCTTACCGCGTGCTTCAAACGAACGGCCCGCGCGCTGTATGCACCCTGATGCTCGCTTGAAGCACGTTGCTAGCTTTTTGTAAAAGATAAGGCGAAAGAGAAACGGCGCGGGGACAGCTGGTTGCCTGCTATCTGTCGGCGCGTGGACAGCGAGCAGTCATCCCCGTTTAAGGCAGTGTTGTGCGGGAGCGATGTTGGAGCGGAGTGGTGTAAGCGATCTACGACCTTTAAACTGCAGACGGATTCTTTGACACAGTGTAGTGTAATTGAAGGCTTTCTACCGTTCTTCCTAAATATACGACTACGCTCAGCCAAGTAATAGCCCGCTCAAGGAGAATAGCTCACAGATACCGTGCGTGTTTGAGGAATAAGAAACCTATGTCAGTTTAGTATTAGTTGTCCCATGGGACTAGTGGGACGTGTCATCCCAATTGTCCTATCATGGGACTGGGTCTATGGGACTAGTAGGACGGACCGATCTCTCCTACTTAAACAATGTCTATAAATATTATGCTCCCTTGCCCTAACTGGCTTAGTAAGCTTTACTTCTCAAGAAACCCTTAAGGTTGCCCTAGTCGACGGCACGAACTATTTTGTGCGCGGGGTTAAAATGCATGCTATCTCATCCGACAACACGTGCGAAAGAGATAGATGCTGTGATGAGCAGTAAGAAGCTAGTTCGCGTACGAATTAGCACTTTTGCAAATTTGTAGCGAAATGGATGATGAATTAGGGCGAAAACGAGCGCGCGAATTTTTATAAACAGACCTTAGGGAGTATGGATATCATGAAAAACTACTAAATTTATATTTTCAAAATAAAATTATTTGCATTGTTTAACTACTAATCTATCCCTGTATAGTGGCTGTTTTTCAATTTTCCTTCTTCTTATGGTATTTATTTCCGGCCAAAGATTTGTTAAAATTAGTGTTGAACTACGGAACTTTCGACGCTCATAACTTTAAAATCTATTTTTTGATTACTTTTTAGGGTTCCGTAGCCAAATGGCAAAAAACGGAACCCTTATAGATTCGTCATGTCTGTCTGTCTGTCTGTCTGTCTGTCTGTCTGTCTGTCTGTCTGTCCGTCCGTATGTCACAGCCACTTTATTCCGAAACTATAAGAACTATGCTGTTGGATCTTGGTAAGTAGATGTATTCTGTGAACCGCATTAAGATTTTCACACAAAAATAAAACAATAAATTTTGGGGGTTCCCGTACTTGAAACTAAAACTAAAAATATTTTTTTTCATCAGGCCCATACGTGTGGGGTATCTATGGATAGGTCTTCAAAAATGATATTGAGGTTTCTAATATAATTTTTTTCTAAACTGAATAGTTTGCGCGAGAGACTCTGCCAAAGTGGAAAAATGTGTGTCCCCCCCCCTGTAACTTCTAAAATAAGAGAATGATAAAACTAAAAAAAATATATGATGTACATTACTATGTAAACTACCAGCGAAAATTGGTTTGAACGAGATCTAGTAAGTAGTTTTTTTTTAATACGTCATAAATCGTAAACCGCAATTTACCAAGAACGGAACCCTCCGTGCGCGAGTCCGACTCGCACTTGGCCGGTTTTTTTTTTTGCTGTTTTTGCGATAATGGTACGGAACCCTTCTTGTGCGAGTCACACTCGCACTTGGCCGGTTTTTTAGGGTTCCGTAGCCAAATGGCAAAATACGGAACCCTTATAGATTCGTCATGTCTGTCTGTCTGTCTGTCCGTCCGTATGTCACAGCCACTTTTTTCCGAAACTATAGGAACTATGCTGTTGAAACTTGGTGAGTAGATGTATTCTGTGAACCGCAATAGGATTTTCACACAAAAATAGAAAAAAAACAATAAATTTTGGGGGTTCCCATACTTGAAACTGAAACTAAAAATATTTTTTTTCAGCAAACCCATACGTGTGGGGTATCTATGGATAGGTCTTCAAAAATGATATTGAGGTTTCTAATATATTTTTTTTCTAAACTGAATAGTTTGCGCGAGAGACACTTCCAAAGTGGTAAAAAGTGTGTAGTGTGATATACATCTCCCTGTGGGCACAGCTTTTACTACTTGACCTCTGTGTAGCCTTATCAGCCATTTAACAATGAAATAAAACTATTGAGGAGATCCACGAAGGATATATTTTATTAGGGACAATCACACCGCACTATTCCCAAACCACTGCAACTCCCTGAAAGCTAGAATCAACTGTGGCGACGACCAGAAAAGCTCCAGGCAATGAGTCTCGACGAAGTCCCGGAGAATGAATTTAACTGTCTTGGATCCCGCTACGAAATTAATAAAGGAGGAGTAGAAAAACAAAAACATAATTTCCACTTTCCGCCATATCAAGCAGGAGATAGAACAAACATGGCCAACAGGCACAAAGGGTCGTTTACAACCGGGTACAAAAATAATATTAATGGGTCCTAACATTGTGAGCTTTTATATTTGACTAGCTTCTGCACGCGGCTACGCCCGTGTGAAAGCCGAAGATCCCATATTCCCTGGATAAAAAGTTATCTCTGTGCCAAATTTCATCCAGATCCGTCTAGCCGTTTGAGCGTGAAGAAATAACAAACATACAAACACACACACTCACAAACTATCGCCTTTATAAATTAGTCTGATTCCAATAATACGGATAGTTATATGCCGAGGTCGGTCCGTAGAATCTTCATTCATTATATACCGAGAGACCTCCGAGTCTCGGAAAGCACGCTAAGCCGTTTGTCCCGACTCTCATTTATAGACACTCATTAGGTACGGGTAGTTACTTTAGAAACCAGAGTATCCGTCTTGCCAAGGGATATCTTCCTATCTTCTTACTGGAATGTGGAGGACAAATAGGCAGTCGCTCCTTGTAGACTACTGGTATACAGCTGCATCCCGGCACTGCCCGGAAACCGAAAACAATATAGTTGAAAAATAGCTAGGTAGATTAATTATTAAACAATAATAGAAAATCCAACTCATCTAATAAGTTGTCACTCCTTGTAAAATTGTTATTATCTTTTAGATAGGTAAATAAAATTTACTCAAATTTTAATTATCATTTTTAAATAATTGTCGATCTAAGTAACGATAATGCTAAACAACCGGATGCAGTTACAACGCATAATTTTGTCACCACATTTATTTATTTAAAATATTGATGTGTATTCAAAGCGATTGAAGTCAGATGCTGCTGCCTCTAATGATACCTCCTCTCACTATGTGGCTCATCTATATATATTCCATCATCTTCCTCCCCTTAACCCATATTACTTGGGGTCGGCGCAACACGTTTTTCTTCCATACTGTCCTATCCACCGCTACTCTCATCAACGACTCCCTTTTCATTCATATAACTCCTCACACAATTCATCAATCTTTCCTTTGGCTGTCCCCTCCCTCTTCATCCATCCAAATTTATATTTATAACTCTTTTAGTAACATGCCTACCTCATCACATGACCATACCAGCAGCCTAATTGTGTTAGTAAATTCGGCAACGGAAACCATCTGGTTCTTTCCCAAAAACACACACATACACAAAAAAGTTTAATCTTTATTCAACTTTTTTGTGTATGTGTGTGTTTTTGGGAAAGAACCAGATTGTTTCCTTTGCCGAATTCACTTACACAATTAGGCTGCAGGACAAACGGTTTCCTTTCAACTTTTCTGTCACTGGCGCTATTTTCAAAGTGCCTCTAATTTCTCACTTTATCCATTCTCGTCACTCCGCACATCCATCTCCACATTCTCATCTCTGCTACATTCAATCTCTTTTCATCTAGATATAGACCAATAAATAAATATGCCTAACCTTTTCCCATAGTTGGATCCGACTTCCAGGCTAACCGTGTGCAGCTGAATAGCTGTATTTTACATGGAGCGTCTGTCTTTTCGACTTGACTGTGTTATGGCCAGTTCCTTACACGATAACCCTTGGCAAAGAGAACGATAGTAGGAAGTGGGGAGGAGTAGGTAGATGTACCTTCCTATATGATGTCATTATCCCTATGGCAATTACCTACCTACAGAGGCCTTTCTCACGTGTTACTCCGGTCGGTACTCTTTGCTATCAGACAATGAGTGTTTTCTGAGAGGACCCGCATTTGGCAGAAACACATTGGTATTGATATCAATGTCATGTCGTCATTATAGGAAATTGTTTTTTTTTAACGTGGAGGACGTCTTGCCAAAGTAGCCTTAGTTGGTGGCGTAAATTTTCCAGAAAACCCACCAGAAAAATGACAAAGGCGGACAGGTCGGCTACGCACTACATCCGATACTACATTCCGTTTATGTTGACAATCACGCTTAGCCTCGTCAATATACCTTCTAAATTTCTTTATACTCAAGTTTTATTTATTAAAGCCGAAGATTTTATAAAGAAAACACCTAAACTTACCCAACTGTCACTTGCAAGCGCAACCACAATAAGTAAAACAGAAAACACACTCGATAAAAACGCACCAAAAATGTAACCGCGGCGGGTTTCGGCCATTTTGACCGAAATACACAACACTACAAGATATTTCGCTTTATTTCTATCAACAATTATCACTGATAGGGATAATCTTTAGATAATACGTGAATATTTTTCATAGTGACTCAGTGTATTCGCCGCGTCGTTTGATAATGCGTTGCCCGATTACCTATCTGAACTTACAACTGCTTGGCTTATCGCAGCGCATTTTTGGGCATAGGCCTCTGCTCTTGCCTGTCCTTCCATATCTTGCTGATTTGCGAAAAAAAAAGTAAGAAAGTTTTAGGGTAGATTATCATCATTATCATTTCATCCGAAAGATGTCCACTGCTGGACACAGGCCTACCCCAAGCGCCATCACATCGATCGGTCCTATGCTCTTCGTAGTTAATTGGTCCACCTTGTGCGAGGTTTTCCAACGTTGCGTTCTCCGTTAAGCGTTTTGTCACTGAATTTAGCACCTTTTTGTGAAGTAAATAAAGTTTGACATGGCCTGATTTTAATTCAACCGCAAAAATAAAGCAACATACTTTGTCCAATAGTTTCAGTTAAAAGATTAAAATCTTATCAAAATCAGCAGACATACTATAAAAATCAAAACTAACAGACAAGGTAAATCGTGATAATTTCTATTAAATTGTTTAGTTATGTACTTTATACTAAGATAGTGTTCGTTGAACATAATTTAATACTCGACTATCTTGATAGTATAGAGATTACAAGCGCAACCACTGGACCTAAGGTCCTAGCTAGATAGCTAGCCCATGTTGGACATTGTTTCCTCGCGCACATATGGGAGAAACGCCGGGGCGAAACTCCGTTACCGCGACAAATCGCGGCTCGGAGGACAGAGCTCCGGCAGGATCTCATGGCGACATGGAGAGCGACTGTCGCAACGCAGCGCTGGGCACGCCACAATTACAGCATTTTGAGGAGTGGCTTGAGAGGTCCCACGGCGTCCTTACCTTCCGCCTGACGCAGGTCCTCACCGAACACGGCTGTTTCGGGCGGTTACTGACCTGGATAAGGCGGGAGGAAACTGCCGGTTGTCACCATTGTGTGGATCGCCCGGAGGACACGGTGGAGATCTGCCACGCTTAGGCGGAGCACCGCAGTGTCCTCGTGGAGGCGATCGGCGGTGGCGACCTCTCGCGTCGGGCCCAGGTTAAGGCCATGTTACGAAGCGAGAGGGCATGGGAAGCTGTCACCGTCACCTTCTTCTGCGAAGCAGTAAAGCTCGCGTGAGGGAGACGCAACGTTGACGCTCTCATCTCACTAGCGGTGGGTAACTCCGGAGTTACTGATTCAAAGGAGCCAGTTCCGAACGCGGATCCGTAAACCTTATTTATTCCTCACAATCCTTATCGGCTCCGCGGAGCCAAATGATACCGGACTCACCGGAGAACTGAGTAGCGCCGGAGCCGTGGAGCGTGGGTTCGCACTTGTTCACTCGCTCACTCGCTGCGTCATGTCGCTAATCGCTATAGTACCAGTACGGTGCGCTCTTATTTCTATGGAGCTAGAGTTTAATATGGATTCACTGGTACGCATAAAATGTGATTATTGTGTCATTGTAGTCGCCTAAAAGTTTGACCACGGTTTTATTATTATCTATTTTATTTTATTCGATATTCGTATACTCCTTTAACATTGTTTTAGTCGTATTTATTCTTATTCCTAAATTTAAAACATATTAATAAAATGACCTACTGTAAAGTCTAAAACTACAATTTAAAATGTGCCAAATGATCCAACGAACCGAATGAATCAAATGTTCTGTATGAACCGGGGAACCAAAATGACCGAGTGAGTGCCGGAGCCAAACGGTAAGGTGAACCGATTCCGGATTCAGAGTCGGAATAAGTGAATCAATTCACTTGTCAGAATCATGATTACCCATGCCTAGCTCTCACGCCCCTAGCCACCGCAGGCACGGGCTTGCGGTCGGCGAGTAACGGGTAGCTCGCCGTCCGATAAGGACCAGGCCCGAGTCGACAGCGCGTAGTATTCCACATGTACCTCAAAGAGATGTCAGCAAAACTGAAAGGGTCCGCTAGGGCCGATGCCTGTCTGGGTCGCGGATAAGAAAGAGAGTTACCGCGGCCCTGGCACAAACAACTGAAGAAACACGGGTGGGTTTTATCAGTAAGGCCCTGCGCAGACGGCACACTTTTTGTGCGATCGAGTCTGCGGCGCACAAAAAGTCTGCATGGCGCGCAAAAAATCGCGGATTTTTCACAGACTCAACGCACACGACGCACATCTTCGATCATTTTGTCGGCAGAGCTGTAGGGACGTAGACGCTATGGAAATCGTGAAGAGATCGCGAAGTATTATTTTGTACATGAAGTACAGAAAAAGAAGAAGAAATAGAGAATTTTGGGTACATCCTATACTTTCGGAAAGATTACTGAAGGGACAGTTCCATACTAAACATTCAATTCTGAAACAACATCCGGCAAATTTTTCAAATTTTATAAAATGTCTGTTACTACATTTGATGAGTTGCTATTTATTTTGAGACCTGCTTTGACTCATTCAGAAACATCGACCTCTGGCGCCATGATAATAGATCGCGTGCGTTACGTCCACCCCTAGCAAATGCAGATTGCCGACTAAAGTGTGCGCCGTCTGCGTTAGCGCACGTTGAAGCAAACGTTCAATTTTTTTCACACACTTTTTGTGCGGAGCGGCGCGGCGCGGTGCGGTCTGCCCGAATTACACGGATTTTTTGTGCGCCGGACTTTTTGCGCGTCGTGTGCGTTACTGCATATAATTGCATAGGTTCTATTTTCACAGACTAAAAAGTGCGTCACAGATAGTCTGCCGTCTGCGCAGGGCCTAAAAGTCTGACACGTCCTCCCGCTTCACACCCAGAGCGGGGATTTCCGAAAAAAAATAAAAACGTTTCGAACGTTGTTTGGATTACAACATTTTGCCGCCAATTGATGGCCAGCAACGTACACATTTTTGCCCAATGATCATATATACAAAGATATTCTAGGTAAACAATAAAAAAACAAAAAACGTTACACTATTATATTTATTTAACTTGCTGAAGCTTCGAGTTAAAAATATAATTATAAGTAATAATTTCAATTACATAATTTCATAAAATATACATATTGTACAACATTATCATACAGTTTTACAGTGAAATAATTTATAAGACACTAGAGAACAATGACGTCATTTTGACGTCTCTCGCGATTGCCATCCAAATGAAATAGAACTTTGTCACTCAGAGAATAAGGATTAGAATTATTTGGAAGTAGAAAATACAGAAATTAATTAATTAATAAAAACATTTTTTGTTCAGATATTGAAATATCTTTCTAATTTGCGACGAATAAATTGATATTAAATCTAAATATAACTAAAATATAAGCCTTTTTAAACTGTTATGAACATAATTACATTCACCTTTATTCAATAAAAAAGGGTTGATTAATACAACGTTAAAAACGAAAAAGCCTAGTTAGTTTACATTATTTACTCGGTGGCAGACTGCGTACACGCATGATATGAAAGATTTCGCAAGGCTTGACAAAATCTTGTCTTAAATCGTTTCTTCGAAAATCAAGGTGTTACGGTGTTATTTGCACAATTTTTTAACGCACATTACGGCGTTTTTAACGTCTTAATTTTGGCCATGAAACGACCGAACTAATTTGAAATAAGACCACAACGGTATTTGTGGCCATATTTTTTTGCCCGTTTTTGAAGCGCTGACCGGGCATCTAGTGTATTCACATTAAAGATCATAATCGCATGACAATTCCAAACATTTTGAAAATTTTACCTATCGCCGACGCGATGCTTTTGTTAATAGATTGTCCTTTGTCTGGAGCCTCTGTTGGTAAGAGATGATGTGGTCGACGATGGAATATAGATAGTTCAACTCATGTGTGCGCGCGTCGCCATGTGTGCGTGTGCTTGTAATTATACAATATGCATTTGTGTGGAAGTGACGCGTCTGAGCAACAACCACCCACACATAGCGCCGCGCGCAAAGATGACTTGAACTACCTCTGCGCTTGTTATATTTTCCATTCATATTGTGCATGTACGCAATCATAGTACAAATACAGAACCTACTTTATTCTATTTCTATGGTAAATAGTTATTTTTAGTACAATTTTATTGCAATAATGTTTAATCTATGGATTTTCTAAATATAATCCTCTCTTAGTACGGAAACATTACATTAGTTTAGAAATTAATAAATTATTCTACATCGAAAAATATAAGCGCGATTATTTTAATACATTGTTATTATATTAACCCACAGTTTCTCTTACGAAAATTATCGCAAAAGTGACAAAATGTCAAACGCTCGTAAATTTTGGCGGTTGGCAACACGTTCAATCAATCACAGTAGTTTACATGCTCTAGGTAATTAGGCGATAATTTTAGTTCAAGAAACTGAAGGTTAGTAAAGTATTAGTATTTGAGTAATGAAAGAACATTGTTCATTAAATTTGTACTATGTACTAATAAAATATTGCTGCTATGTAAAAATAACCATTTAGTTTAGCGCCTCGCCCTGAATTCTTGTCAAAAGTATCGATTCTGATATATTGCGATCTCTAGTAATGAGAGAGTAATAAGTAATAGTAATAATAATAGTAATAGTAGTCTAGTAATCTAGCTAGAGTGATTTATACACAATACACACCGACATAAGAATTTATATGTGAAATTACGGATTCTGTATGGTCGAGACGCTTTATACCCAAACAAGATTATTGTCACACAAAAATATACAAACAGTATGGCAACTACACAAACATGCGCACCGACGAGACCCCTAAGCAGCGTTCGCGTTCCTATCAGTAGTGCGTTTGCGTCAAGACGAGTGGTCATGTATAAGTTTGTTTTCCACGTCTACCGCGCGCCCGCTCCGACGAGCGCACGAAACGTTTTCGTCCAACCGCGGCTCGCGTACTCTCCCGTCAAAACTTGTAAAAGGTTACGCCGTAATGACAAAGTTAAATATCTCTAGAGTTCAAGTTGTTGTGTGTTAATATTACTGTTTTCCGTGTTTTAAACTGTCTTCTTTTGCTGAGATTAACCGAAGCCATGAGATTAACTATTTAAATTGTATTTGTAAGCTAGTTATTACAATTCGATTGATTGATCACTACAGACTAAAATAAAATAAAAATAAACATAATCAAAAACTGTTACAACCCTATTGCTTCAATGGAGCGTAGGGAATTATTTAATCAACTAGCCTTAGTTTCCATACTGTTTGTATATTTATACTGTGTTATTGTTTTTCAAACTTTCTACGAAGCTGCCGAGGACATGTTTACACTTAATCTGATACTCAAACGATTTCTTAAACTCACGATGTTGTCCTTAAAGGATGAGAGAGAAACAAGCAATATACTTTCTATAAAATTTCTTTCTATAACTTTCTTTAACGTACTAAGCAGGCAAGCACCAATATGTAACTATACTCCATTTTCAATAACATTAGAAATTCCTACAACCCTTTTTTACAGTCTGTTCGACCGATTTTGAGTTCTATCCCGTAAATATAAGGATAGCATAAAAAGCATAAACCTGTTACCAATACCAACTGTTTACTACAGCTGACATTTGTCATATCACCATAGCAATAGAAGTCAAAATCGGTTGAACGGGCTGTAAAATGGGATTATTTAAATGCGATACAGATAACAACCAATTTCAGACGAAATTAGAAAAAAACTTGTGTTATTGATTGTCTTTCAGTAGTTTTAAGTTTGTTAGCTTAACTTCTAGTTTGGCCCGTTGTGTGTATGCCATTATTTACTCGATTTCAAAGGCATCCAAAACGAGTGTAATGTTTTTAAGGTCGAATTTGGCATGCAACGTGAAGGTACGCAAAGTTATTACTGCAGAGATTCTCACCGCATCTTTCAAATATTTATAATACAAACTACAGCCTGTCTGCTTAGTAAATTTCTACACTTATCCTAAAACGAACAATCACAAATTCTCAATCAAAAATACCTACTAATTTGGAATGAAAAATTTTGCTCTGAAGGAATTTCGAGAATTAAGTAAACAGAATAAAATTGCCTACAATTACTACCACACTTGATCTTTTAAAATGGTTTTTTAATGGTACCTTAATTTATGGCAAATATAAATATATACAAAAAGACGACCTTGTGCACCGTCCCCAAATAAATCGAGAAAAGAACAAGGGGATGAATTATAAAATGATAATGACCTCATGTTCTAATTTTATTTTTAACCGACTTCAAAAGAAGGAGGAGTGTCGATATGTGTTTTTTTTTTGTAAGACAGTCTTTATGAATAGTCTGAAGCCAAGAAATCTGACCAAGCAGTCTTACCAAAAGGGTATCGCAGTCGCTCCATGTAAAATCATCATCAACCTTTGAATGTGCCCACTGCTGGGATAAGGCCTCTGTGAGGGAAAGGCACGTAATCCAACACGCGGACCCAGTGCGGGTTGGTGGATGTCACGTCTTCAAATTGTTAGTTCTAGTACATGCCAGTTCCCTCACGATGTTTTTCTACACCGTTGCCTATAATGTCCAAGATAAACTTAAAAAGTACATATGAATTTGAAATAGTCACATTGGTACTTGAAGACATGTGACATCCACGGATCCGCACTGCCATAAGGCGCGGTGGGCCCAATTCGCGATGGGTCCAATGTTCAAAAAAAAAACCAATTCGCCGTTGGTCCAATTCACTGATGGTCCAATTCGCGGTTGGTCCAATTCACGGTTGGTTCAATTCACGATTGGTCCAATTCACGGTTGGTCCAATTCACGGTTGGTTCAATTCGCAAAAGGTCCAAATTATGAGAGAAAATAAACAAATTTTGTATTGTATTTGTATTGTATTGTAAATCACGGTTGGTTCAATTCGCGATTGGTCCAATTCACGTTTGGTCCAATTCGAGTTTGGTCCAATTCGCGTTTGTACCCGCGTGGTGGATTAAGGCTCATTCCCTCTCTCACAGAGGGGAGGCCTGTGTCCCAGCAGTGGGAACATTATAAGTTTGATGATTATGATGACATATTTTTTACAGCAGTTATTGAAGCCTCTGAATCCTGATCTAGGCGGGCCTGTATGACAGGCGTCAGGAGTTAGAATTATGTGTTGGATAGAAATAAGGAAGACAGAATTGACGTCAGACAGTGATAAGTAAGTTTATCGAGACAGTAAGATCTAATCGAGGAAATGCATGATAAAAGTTAGTGAGTGGAAGTTAATTAAATTGTACATGTTTATTAAGATTGTAATTTCTAGGAAGTTTATTGATAAGCAATTTCGTTCCGGTTACCGTGCGGTTCCTGACAAGATCTCTAGGTACCTGACTGAACATACTATCTACCTATCTAATAACTTTAAACGAGCAATTCTTGAATATATATAATCTGAATCTCGGAAACGGCTCCAACGATTTTCATGAAATTTAATATGCCGGAGGTTTCTGGGGCGATAAATCGATCTAGCTAGGTTTCATTTTTAGAAAACGTCGTTTTCTCTATTTGCAACCGATCAGAGCTCGGTCGCCCAGGTACTTTCTTTAACATGTGCAATTTAGACTCTGTTGAGAGAATCTGTTGAGATTGAAAACGATTTTTATTTCGATTCAATTTTTAAAAAAGATATAATAGAAGATGCTATTTAGTTTTACCTAAAAGTGTAGGGCAGCAAACGATTAACTATAAATTAGAAAAGTTATGTCAGAATAACAATAAAATGTAATGCAATAGCATAGTTTATTGTGAAAATTATTTTTTTGTCCGTCAGGTAGATTAATAAAAAATATTGGACACGTATTTTCTTTTGCCACGTAAACATAAAGTCACGACGATATAATGCGTTGAAATATCGTGAAACGTCACGCCGCTAATACACTTTATACTGCCTTAGTGACGTCACAAGCCCCCACTCCTAAACTTTGATGCTCTTTAACTTTGTAACAATATTATTTGATAATCTTACTGACGGACTAAACAGAGTTACCATTTTCAACATCCCTATTTCAGTTTCGGAAGAATAAAAACTAAATATTGAAATCGCAAAACATATCGAGGATCATAATTTAAGGTACCATTAAAACCCTTCAACGTTTCCACCTAAAAACTAAACATTCAAGCACAAAGCCAGATCGGCTAAACACTCGTTACTAATACAAAGTTCCTTCAACCGTTCAATTTGAGATCCAGTAAAATTAGACTTTATTGACACCACACACAACAATCTCCTATCAGAGAACGACATACCTGCCTTATTATTCAAGAACTCTCTAAAAATACCCCAGTTTTCCGACATCTCCCCGCTTTTGAGGAAGCCTATCCTTAATATATGGTAACACAGAGGGGAGACATGTCTTATGAACTGGTTCGAACTGGCTGAAACTAGTAGGGTTTGTAAACAGTATGGAAATAGGTTTGATGTTACTTTGCCGCTCATTAAATGGCATAATGCTTCAAATATCCAGCCGGATAGCACTGGGAGCTGGTCTTGAGTTATCGATGTTTGGAATACCTGTGGAAGAATAAGAGTGTTAACCATTTATTCAAGTTCTCCTTATTGTGTTGTTCTTCTTCTCTTTTTCCAAAGTACTTGAGATTAGTGAGTGTATTTGATAGTAGCGGTTTTGTCAATGCTAAATTATCGCAAAAATAATGTGACAAATTGTCAAGCACGCGTTATCTGCTGTGATTGGTTGAATGAATTTTCAACAGCCAATCGCAGCAGATAACCGGCGATTTTTCGTAGATTACGTTAGCAGCCCGAAAATCGAGTATTGATAAACCGGGGGATAATTGTATACCAGTACAAAATATTGAGTAAAGGGTAAGATGATGTCAAGTATTGATTGAAAAATGCATCTAGGACCGATAACTTTAAAATAGGTCATGCGTATCTTTTCTAAGAACTTGCATCACTTGGTTTTTGTCAAAATAATAAAGAAGCCAAATAATGAATGGGTTACCCCATTATATGGTAGATAGTCTATCGTGACCGCTACAGAAATAATCACCGGGTCTGGAATCAGTGGCGATTGCAGTTTGCTGTTCTTAGCACACAAACGTATTTGTATGATTTAAATGATTTGTCATCGTTACTCTAAACACATTTTGTTATATGGGTGAATTACTTTAAGTATACCAAAACTTTTAAAGCACTAGAAAACCTTACCTCAAAAACAATCTCAGCATTCATAACAGCGCAATCAATCCACCGATCTCTATCTGATGCAATCTCCATTTTAATCTTCTCACTCTCTTTGCAGCACTCTAGAAACTCTATGACAACTCTACTCAAAGTCGCCGCCGGTGGCAGAGTCTCTCTCAGGAAGTATTTAAGAGAAGTCGTGATGATCTTCTTGGATTCTCTCTCTCTTGATTGGCGGAGAACTTTGTAGAGTAAGGTGATGCGTTCCATTGAGTTCATTAGAATGTCTGGGTCCATGTTTGATACGTCTGAGGTTAGTTTTGGACTTAGAAGTTTGTTATCGGCTGTGGAATGAAAATTTAATGATTATTGATTATGAAAACGTCAGTAACTCATTACTTTTGGAAATAAAAATACATGGTCTTTTGATAGTTGACACACCACACCAAAATACGGCACAAAAATCAATAAAAGTAGTCAGAGCCTTCTTTTAGGGTTCCATACCCGAAGGGAGCCCGTGTCCGTCCGTCTGTCCGTTGTCTGTCACTCGGGTTTTACAACCAAACGGTTGGAGTAACAGTCTTCAAATTTTCACAGTATAAGTATCTTGTTGACCCAGGGCATACAAATTGTATTTTTTTAATAGTTTTAAGAGGGGCTCCCAAACAAGTAATGGGGAGCGCGAAAAAAAAAGTTATTTTGAGCTCGTTGAATAAACAAATACTGAGATATTTGTTAAAAAAAATATTGTTGAGAACAATTTCCTAACTTCCCATTGACCTTCATCATCATCTGCCTAGCCTTTTCCTAATTGTTGTTGGGGTCGACTTCCAGTCTTACCGGATTCAGCCGAGTACCAGTGTTTTACATGGAGCGACTGCCTATCTGACCTCAACAACACAGTAACTGGGTAACACGGTACCCCTTGGCAAGACTGGTGTCAGATCTCAAGCTTCTGACTACCCGTAACGACTGTCAAAGATCTTCAAATGACAGCCGGGACCAAAGTCGTTTGGCTTAACGTGCTTTCCGAGGCACGGAGGAAACTCGGTATGTTGGAAATGGTCACCCATCCACGGATTGACCTCGGCAAGCGTTGCTTAACCTTGAAGATCGACCCGTGCGGCTGTTATTATTTAGCCACGAGCTCTACACGCCATTCCCATTGACCCTATGAACTTCAAATTTATGATTGTGTTTATTATTACTAACAAATACTATGCTATGTTAATACTAGGTTTTTATATCAAAATTAGGATATAGGTACATTTGAAAGGACTAAGAAAAAAAGTTTCGTTTGTCTCTTCATTAAAGGCTGAAAGCTTAAGAGTAGACCACATTCAAGCATTTTTCTCATCAAAAATTAAATATAAACCAGCCGGGCGAGCACGGCCTCAGTGATAGGCTTGAGTCACGCATTTCGTCACGGTTTTAGCTCCCAAACTGTGATAAAAATGTGTGACTCCAGCCTGTCACAGTAGGCCGTGCTCGCCCGGCAGGTCGCATTTCATTAGAAACATAAGCTAAATTAGTTTGAAGCGATTTAAACATTATCCTCCTTTTGGGTTCCGTCGCAGTCGAGTAAATATGAACAAGAATAATAAACTTTATGTTAATTTAGTTTACGCTTGAATGTTATACTGTTTTGTTTTTCTTTTTTGGTGGCTGTGTTGTGTTGTTCACACTCTTCCTTTCCAATCTATTTTAAGAAGTGATGACTTTTAATTGGCTGTCAGCACAGACATAAATCTAACTAGACAACGCAAGTCCCTCCATCTGTATGAAAACTTTTTCACACACAATTTAAAAACAAATTTGCTTACCAATGAAAGAAAACATTTCCAATGCCTATAATGGCAAACGAAAATCTTAAAGTACGATCATTGATCGTAATTTTACTACTTTTTTGACACGCGAAGTACATACAATCGCATCTTCTAGTTAGGTTTTAGTTCTAGTTAGGTCTGTGGCTGTCAGCCTCACTTACTATTTTTTATTCTGTTTGTTTTCGCTGTAAGACGACCATAATTCATAAATAAACTTACCTGAGAATAAATGCACCATCAATATTTGTACCGCGTGATGTTCTGAATAACTCTTCATGTTATCCAAAAGTTTTTCGATTATTGTGTTCTTTAGGTCTTTTGGTAGAACCTGTTGTCTTATTGTCGTTGTGATACCCTGAAATCACCATAATATTGGTTTTAAAGTCAAAGTTAAATATATTTATTCAACTAGGCCAATAAACGGCACTTTTGAACGTCAAATAAATTAAAATTAAAATTTACAAGTAATTAGAATTGTACCGTGAATTCGGAAAGTAGCTTGTTATGGAGAATAACGCACAAGATACTCCATACTTACTCTTTTAAAAAAAAAAAGTGTTTTTACAATATTTACATAAGTACATATTTTAATAAATTTTATATATCTGAGGACGATGTATCCAGAATAGCACTACACACTATACTACGTACAGTACGCATAAGGATAAGTTCTAAATTAACTTCACAATAAATTAAATTCTAATAAATGTATTAATGAAATTCTTCATAAGCAGTGTGATTATTATAGTATCTAACGACATTAAAATAAGTTTTAAATTACCTTAACAACTAGATCGATGCAGTAATGCCTAGGATTGGTTAGCACGAAGTCCACAGCAATGTTGATTAGCTCCGGATGTCCGAGTTCTATGAGTGTGAATAGCACCGTCCAGTATAGACTTTGTTCGTAGAGAGATATTCTGGAAATAAAATAAAACCAAGTTAGAAATTTCCTTTCAAACTAAAAAACAGTATCTCCTTTATTAATTTTATGTGCATACTCTTTAAATTTTTAAATATTACCTTATACAATAAAAAATATTAACTTAATTAATTACGGGAAGCTTGATATAAAACGACTCTTAGTTGAAGTCTTGGTTAGGACGATACATGGTCATTCGAACCGGATCATTAACAGGTTCACAGTCCACAGCCAATAAAACAATACAATTAACAGGTTGGAATATGAACCTTTTAAACGTTCTTCATTAACCCTTACAAAACAAAGGTGGACGAAGTCTTGGTAACGATGATACATGGTCATTTGAACCGGATCATTAACAGGTTCACAGTCCACAGCCCATAAAACAATACAATTAACAGGTTGGAATGTGAACCTGTTAAACCTCCTTCATTAACCCTTACACAACAAAGGTGGACGAAGTCTTGGTTAGGATGACACATGGTCATTCGAATCGGATCATTAACAGGTTCACAGTCCACAGCCCATAAAACAATACAATTAACGGGTTGGAATGTGAACCTGTTAAACCACCTTCATTAACCCTTACAAAACAAAGGTTACCAACCACCTTAACCACGTGAAATGATGATGAAGTGCCTTGACTTCATCATCATTTCAGCCGAAAGTCATTCAATGCTGAACATATGCCTCTTCCAAGTGTCACCAAATCGACCAGTCCAGTCTATCTCGCATCACGCGGATTTCCGCAACCTTAACCAGGTTATCGGTGCACCTAGTGGAAAGCCTTCAAACACTATGCCTTCGTCCACTGCAGAACTTTTCGGCCCCATCGGCTCAAACACCTATCTTTAATGATATACTTATACTTAGTATTAGGCGCTAAATACTGCCTCACAGCGACATTCAACTAAGACACCAGCTGAGGGTAAGGGTTGAGCTGACCATGCACATTGGCCAACAGATGCGCCTTTCCTGTGAATTGTAGGAGGCAACCCTGCAGCGCTGCTTGACATACAGGCGCGTAACTTTTTGATAGCCAATAACCTCTATATTGTACACTGACAACCCTAAATTCCTCTCCTCTCGTACAGTCCATCCAAAGGTTGTCTGTAAGAGATTGCCCTGTGCGATAAGACCGCCCATTGTACACTTGCTTTTATGTTTTTTGTCCTGTATATTTTTTTCTTTTGGTGTACAATAAAGAATATAATAATAATAATAACCTCTATCTCACCAGATGGAAAGCGATGTCGTCGAGGGTGAAGCAAGCTAGTCTTATCGCAACCTACACACTCTTGACTTAAGGACCCCAAGGTTGTAGCTATCAGGAAACAGACTCCGGCAGGAAATTGAACTCCTTTATTGCACGCTCAATATAAGTATTCCCAAAACGTTTACCGTCTTATTAATAAAAATGACGTATTACCAGCTTACTCCGAAGTTACTCTTGGACTAGCAAATCCCGGAGTAACTAAGGATTAACATAGCTTTAGCATTGCTCTTAATAAACATGGTATAACCTCGGACTAACTATTTTATTACGACTACTATTCCTTACTCTTACTTTTAGTCCGCGACTAGAGTCAGATTATTATAATCCCTCCTTATTCCGTGTTAATTAATACGGAAATTTGTTAGTACCAACCTAATGCTTGGAATAAAGTTAATCTTACCTTAGTCCACGTTTATTAATAAGACGGTTAGTGTTTATGGTAACTTGAAGAGAGAAACATACTTATGAATGATACTTACTTAGTATTAGGCGCCAGATACTGTCTCACAGCGACATTCAGCTGAGACACTAACTCATGATAAGGGTTGGGCTGACCATGCACATTGGCCAAAAGGTGTGCCTTCCCTGTCAACTGTAGGAGACAACCCTGCAGGGCTGCTTGACGTAGAGGCGCGTAACTTGAGGAAAGAGACTTCAGGAGCTTCTGGTGGACCGTTGATAGTTCCTGGAAAAAAAAACAGATTTGTTAGATGAATATGTTACATTGTGAATGCGTCAAATACATTACTGGTCATCCGAGCAAAAGGGGTCCAGTTCTCGGCATTTGGTTTACGAAGTTTCATGTAGTTTCAACTTCAAATGTCTGATAAAAATATGTGCCAGTTTTTGAATATTTTTTAATCCTAATTATCAATTGACTATTCTAGATAACGAATCTAGTCTTAACGCAATACCCCACTACTGGAACATTTTTGCGGAAAAAATAGGAGCCCAGCGCCTAATAATATTTTTCTTTTTTTTCTTTCCTTTCCATCAATAAAATTAACTGGTTTAATATTATAAACAGGAAAGATTTGTATTTTTGTATATAACGAATTAACTTATTAGAACTACAGGACCGATTTCAGAAATTCTTTCACCGTTGGAAAGCTACACTATCCCCGGATGACATTGGCTACTTTTTATCCCTGTATTCCCACGGGAACGGGAACAACGCGGGTGAAACCGCGAGGCGTCCGCTAGTAAGTTATAAAGGTAAGCAAGCATGTCTAGTAAAGTTAACTAAAACTAACCTGTAGCCCCTCGAACCCATCCAGCACACACATACAGTGAGACAGCGCGAGTAGTAGCGCGCGTCCTGCTGTAGAGTACTGTGTGAGCGTGGCGTGCGCAGCTGAGCTGAGCGAGATGAGCTGTGAACACTGACCTGTAGCCCCTCGAACCCATCCAGCACACACATACAGTGAGACAGCGCGAGTAGTAGCGCGCGTCCTGCTGTAGAGTACTGTGTGAGCGTGGCGTCCGCAGCTGAGCTGAGCGAGATGAGCTGTGAACACTGACCTGTAGCCCCTCGAACCCATCCAGCACACACATACAGTGAGACAGCGCGAGTAGTAGCGCGCGTCCTGCTGTAGAGTACTGTGTGAGCGTGGCGTGCGCAGCTGAGCTGAGCGAGATGAGCTGTGAACACTGACCTGTAGCCCCTCGAACCCATCCAGCACACACATACAGTGAGACAGCGCGAGTAGTAGCGCGCGTCCTGCTGTAGAGTACTGTGTGAGCGTGGCGTGCGCAGCTGAGCTGAGCGAGATGAGCTGTGAACACTGACCTGTAGCCCCTCGAACCCATCCAGCACACACATACAGTGAGACAGCGCGAGTAGTAGCGCGCGTCCTGCTGTAGAGTACTGTGTGAGCGTGGCGTGCGCAGCTGAGCTGAGCGAGATGAGCTGTGAACACTGACCTGTAGCCCCTCGAACCCATCCAGCACACACATACAGTGAGACAGCGCGAGTAGTAGCGCGCGTCCTGCTGTAGAGTACTGTGTGAGCGTGGCGTGCGCAGCTGAGCTGAGCGAGATGAGCTGTGAACACTGACCTGTAGCCCCTCGAACCCATCCAGCACACACATACAGTGAGACAGCGCGAGTAGTAGCGCGCGTCCTGCTGTAGAGTACTGTGTGAGCGTGGCGTGCGCAGCTGAGCTGAGCGAGATGAGCTGTGAACACTGACCTGTAGCCCCTCGAACCCATCCAGCACACACATACAGTGAGACAGCGCGAGTAGTAGCGCGCGTCCTGCTGTAGAGTACTGTGTGAGCGTGGCGTGCGCAGCTGAGCTGAGCGAGATGAGCTGTGAACACTAACCTGTAGCCCCTCGAACCCATCCAGCACACACATACAGTGAGACAGCGCGAGTAGTAGCGCGCGTCCTGCTGTAGAGTACTGTGTGAGCGTGGCGTGCGCAGCTGAGCTGAGCGAGATGAGCTGTGAACACTAACCTGTAGCCCCTCGAACCCATCCAGCACACACATACAGTGAGACAGCGCGAGTAGTAGCGCGCGTCCTGCTGTAGAGTACTGTGTGAGCGTGGCGTGCGCAGCTGAGCTGAGCGAGATGAGCTGTGAACACTAACCTGTAGCCCCTCGAACCCATCCAGCACACACATACAGTGAGACAGCGCGAGTAGTAGCGCGCGTCCTGCTGTAGAGTACTGTGTGAGCGTGGCGTGCGCAGCTGAGCTGAGCGAGATGAGCTGTGAACACTGACCTGTAGCCCCTCGAACCCATCCAGCACACACATACAGTGAGACAGCGCGAGTAGTAGCGCGCGTCCTGCTGTAGAGTACTGTGTGAGCGTGGCGTGCGCAGCTGAGCTGAGCGAGATGAGCTGTGAACACTGACCTGTAGCCCCTCGAACCCATCCAGCACACACATACAGTGAGACAGCGCGAGTAGTAGCGCGCGTCCTGCTGTAGAGTACTGTGTGAGCGTGGCGTGCGCAGCTGAGCTGAGCGAGATGAGCTGTGAACACTGACCTGTAGCCCCTCGAACCCATCCAGCACACACATACAGTGAGACAGCGCGAGTAGTAGCGCGCGTCCTGCTGTATAGTCTAAGATCCCTTTAAAAACGACCTTCACCGAGATGCTTATTTAATGAAACGTATTTTATATTTAATTTAATATGTCAATAAATATAATCCATATGGGTTGCCTAGCAAATTTCAGTCCAGAGTATGTTTAATTAATAATTAAAAAAAAATATTTTTTTAAACATTTCGCCGGTATGATTATTTGATAAATTCTATACCAATCGAAAGTTTGAAGCCCATAGAATATGCAAACGTTAGGTTGCCTATTCTTTTCCGGTCACAAATATCGGGTTGCCAGGTATAAACAGGTAAATCTGTACTAGCATTTTGCAACGGTCTGTTTATTGAATGAAATTTAAATTAAATTAAAGATTATTTTATTCTGAACACGGTGGTATAGGGTTGCCTGAGAAAAATCAGTCCAGAATTGCGGTTGTCAAAGAACAATGGCAGGTGCCAATACATTTTTTTAGCTGAGATTAAATTCCTACGTCTTTAAATGAAAAATATCTGGTTCAACTCAGGGTGATGTTCTGAATTAGTTTGTACAAGAATTTTTGTTCGAAAATGTCGAGAATAATAGATATTCAGTCATAAACTTTTGTAGGTTATGTCTGGGTAACTTTTAATAATGTGTTTAATAGGTAATATTATTCAATTTCGTGGCAGTAAAAGGGGAATATCGCATTAGCATTTCCCTTACCTAGTTATTTCAGCATGAAATGTATAATATACTCTTTGAAAGGAGTATATTTATTTAAACTAAGCGACTTTGACGTTTATCAAAAGGTCGTCGTCCTCGTCAACAACCAAGCTATATTTTTTAAACTTGGATACTAGTCTTTTTGCCAATCACTAACTAAAAGTAATTCATTTATTTCTACTACACTACAATATTCTTACCTACCTGCGAGGAACATCTATACTTAGACATAAACTGTATTGTTAACTAATTTACTGCAACGAAATACATTAATTATATTATTAATTAATATAGTTACTACTTGTCACTCAGCAGATAAAATATATAATGGCAACACTAAGCTAAAGAAATTAACTGTAAAATCAAATAACTTTTTATTTATTATGTTTTTTTTTATCCGTTTTGAACCCGCCCAATAATATATTTAAAAAATGTAGACAATTAATAGAACGTCTTTCGTATATAACTCACTTTCAGACGCTCAAACTTAAGTCAGCTAAAATCTCGCCATTGTTCTTTAAAAAAGTAAAATATTGCTCCGAGTGAATGTGTGCGACTGAGAGGTCCTAACCGACCATCCCATGCGATAGAAGAGGACACAGCATAGCAGCTGTTTAAAGTCCGCCCACTTGAAGAAAGAGAGTGCGCATGCTATTTGGGCTTGGAAAAGAAAAGGATAACGATAGACTCGTATATACTTTGCATCATTTTGGAGTAGTTTATTATTTAAATAGAGAAATAGTTATTTAATAAAAAAAAAACAATTCATTATTTATGTGTATATTTTTTATGTGACACTAAAGTATATATACATCTTTAGTAAAAAAGAAGGTTATAGTGATACATATTTATATAGTAATACTACCCTGATTAAAAATATTGATTGAAAAATTAAAAAAAAATTACTACATGCAAATTATAAATCTATAAATGTAAACAGTGAAATTGAAATCAATTGAAACTATTGGAAAAAATTCAAAACCCATAATTTTTTTTTTTTTTAATCAGGGTAATCTTGCAAATTTTATTTTTATTTTATGAAGACAAAATAAAAAAACAACAATTAAAAATTACTTCTATTTATTGTAAAAAATTAAAAATTCTTTTTTTTTTATTTATTCTGAATCCGAGTCATCGGACATAAAACTATGAACTTCAACTTCTGAATCTTCTTCGTCATCAGTCTCTGTTTCACTTTTTTCGACAATGTCTTCTATCTTTAAAGGTGTATGATCCCCAATGAATCCTACTGGTTTTAAATATTCATCTAAGAACCATCCGCAGTTCTCAGGCTCAAGTTTCACGCATATTGGATCCGTTGGATTAAGCCACATGGAATTTACGAAAATAGTTCGTAAAATTTTCTGAGTTAATGATATCCAGCATGGTGGTATGGAGTTGGAGTCGAAGCCTTTTTTTTTTTTTTTTAAAGTGCTCGCTGTCTTCTTTTGCAGAGTAATTTTTCATAAAAATACGATGTCTCGCATCATTCACACTGGTGCAGTTCCTGATACCGTACATACTAGCCGTAAATTCTTGAACGGTCTTCATTTTTTCACCAATGAAAATATCAGCAGCATCTGTTAATGATGCAAAAACTGTTTGATATTTTTCATTTTTCGAAAATTGCTGAAAAGGTTTTACTTTCCCTTTGTTGTAAAAGGCTGCCGTGTAATCGCAACCTGTAAATGCATGGAAGGCGGGAAGACTTTGGCATAATTTAATTCCCAACTTCAACGCTAAATCGGTGCAAAAATGCAATCGACAGCCCAGAAGTTTGGGACAGGTCTTCAACATTACTCGTTTCATCTTCAGCAACTGTAGCACAGGAATCGACACTAGGGTTCAACCTTCTTCAGTAGTAGATACATTGGTATGCTATAAAAAAAAAAAAAAAATTTGCTATTAAATGAAAATGTTTGATATATACATTTTATAAACTTCTTGATAAGAATAGTTGATTGAAAACATCCTCATTAATTGTTACAAAAAAAAAGGAAATCAGATCATTTTCTTGTTTAATTTATAAATTACCGTTTTTAAGTAAATTACAAAAAAAATATGTGTGTCGAAAATTAACAAAACCATAGGTGAATTTTACTAACAATTATTTAAACATGAAAAAAATATAGAAGATGTATTAGCTAAGATAATTTTAAAGATTTAATTATTATGTACTTACTGTATATTCAGCACTAAAATTAAGAAATTCTTCGTTATATTTTTTATTCAAAACGGTCACTTTTTTGTAGCACGTGGCATGATAACCTACAAATTGAAGAGACGCACTGGGTAGCTCAACAAAATTGTATTTAAAGTGTTTTTTTTTACGAAAAGCTAACTTTAATACACAGTTTAAAAAAAATTAAATAACTATTTCTCTATTTAAATAATAAACTACTCCAAAATGATGCATAGTATATACGAGTCTATCGCTATCCTTTTCTTTTCCAAGCCCAAATAGCATGCGCACTCTCTTTCTTTAAGTGGGCGGACTTTAAACAGCTGCTATGCTGTGTCCTCTTCTATCGCATGGGATGGTCGGTTAGGACCTCTCAGTCGCACACATTCACTCGGAGCAATATTTTAATTTTTTAAATTCGATAACCGCAATTCTGGACTGATTTTTCGCAGGCAACCCTATACCACCGTGTTCAGAATAAAATAATCTTTAATTTCATTTAAATTTCATTCAATAAACAGACCGTTGCAAAATGCTAGTACAGATTTACCAGTTTATACCTGGCAACCCGATATTTGTGACCGGAAAAGAATAGGCAACCTAACGTTTGCACATTCTATGGGCTTCATACTTTCGATTGGTATAGAATTTATCTAATAATCATACCGGTGAAATGTTTAAAAAAATATATTTTTTAAATTATTAATTAAACATACTCTGGACTGAAATTTGCTAGGCAACCCTTAAGGATTATATTTATTGACATATTAAATTAAATATAAAATACGTTTCATTAAATAAGCATCTCGGTGAAGGTCGTTTTTAAAGGGATCTTATACTAGTAGAGTACTGTGTGAGCGTGGCGTGCGCAGCTGAGCTGAGCGAGATGAGCTGTGAACACTAACCTGTAGCCCCTCGAACCCATCCAGCACACACATACAGTGAGACAGCGCGAGTAGTAGCGCGCGTCCTGCTGTAGAGTACTGTGTGAGCGTGGCGTGCGCAGCTGAGCTGAGCGAGATGAGCTGTGAACACTAACCTGTAGCCCCTCGAACCCATCCAGCACACACATACAGTGAGACAGCGCGAGTAGTAGCGCGCGTCCTGCTGTAGAGTACTGTGTGAGCGTGGCGTGCGCAGCTGAGCTGAGCGAGATGAGCTGTGAACACTAACCTGTAGCCCCTCGAACCCATCCAGCACACACATACAGTGAGACAGCGCGAGTAGTAGCGCGCGTCCTGCTGTAGAGTACTGTGTGAGCGTGGCGTGCGCAGCTGAGCTGAGCGAGATGAGCTGTGAACACTGACCTGTAGCCCCTCGAACCCATCCAGCACACACATACAGTGAGACAGCGCGAGTAGTAGCGCGCGTCCTGCTGTAGAGTACTGTGTGAGCGTGGCGTGCGCAGCTGAGCTGAGCGAGATGAGCTGTGAACACTGACCTGTAGCCCCTCGAACCCATCCAGCACACACATACAGTGAGACAGCGCGAGTAGTAGCGCGCGTCCTGCTGTAGAGTACTGTGTGAGCGTGGCGTGCGCAGCTGAGCTGAGCGAGATGAGCTGTGAACACTGACCTGTAGCCCCTCGAACCCATCCAGCACACACATACAGTGAGACAGCGCGAGTAGTAGCGCGCGTCCTGCTGTAGAGTACTGTGTGAGCGTGGCGTGCGCAGCTGAGCTGAGCGAGATGAGCTGTGAACACTGACCTGTAGCCCCTCGAACCCATCCAGCACACACATACAGTGAGACAGCGCGAGTAGTAGCGCGCGTCCTGCTGTAGAGTACTGTGTGAGCGTGGCGTGCGCAGCTGAGCTGAGCGAGATGAGCTGTGAACACTGACCTGTAGCCCCTCGAACCCATCCAGCACACACATACAGTGAGACAGCGCGAGTAGTAGCGCGCGTCCTGCTGTAGAGTACTGTGTGAGCGTGGCGTGCGCAGCTGAGCTGAGCGAGATGAGCTGTGAACACTGACCTGTAGCCCCTCGAACCCATCCAGCACACACATACAGTGAGACAGCGCGAGTAGTAGCGCGCGTCCTGCTGTAGAGTACTGTGTGAGCGTGGCGTGCGCAGCTGAGCTGAGCGAGATGAGCTGTGAACACTGACCTGTAGCCCCTCGAACCCATCCAGCACACACATACAGTGAGACAGCGCGAGTAGTAGCGCGCGTCCTGCTGTAGAGTACTGTGTGAGCGTGGCGTGCGCAGCTGAGCTGAGCGAGATGAGCTGTGAACACTGACCTGTAGCCCCTCGAACCCATCCAGCACACACATACAGTGAGACAGCGCGAGTAGTAGCGCGCGTCCTGCTGTAGAGTACTGTGTGAGCGTGGCGTGCGCAGCTGAGCTGAGCGAGATGAGCTGTGAACACTGACCTGTAGCCCCTCGAACCCATCCAGCACACACATACAGTGAGACAGCGCGAGTAGTAGCGCGCGTCCTGCTGTAGAGTACTGTGTGAGCGTGGCGTGCGCAGCTGAGCTGAGCGAGATGAGCTGTGAACACTGACCTGTAGCCCCTCGAACCCATCCAGCACACACATACAGTGAGACAGCGCGAGTAGTAGCGCGCGTCCTGCTGTAGAGTACTGTGTGAGCGTGGCGTGCGCAGCTGAGCTGAGCGAGATGAGCTGTGAACACTGACCTGTAGCCCCTCGAACCCATCCAGCACACACATACAGTGAGACAGCGCGAGTAGTAGCGCGCGTCCTGCTGTAGAGTACTGTGTGAGCGTGGCGTGCGCAGCTGAGCTGAGCGAGATGAGCTGTGAACACTGACCTGTAGCCCCTCGAACCCATCCAGCACACACATACAGTGAGACAGCGCGAGTAGTAGCGCGCGTCCTGCTGTAGAGTACTGTGTGAGCGTGGCGTGCGCAGCTGAGCTGAGCGAGATGAGCTGTGAACACTGACCTGTAGCCCCTCGAACCCATCCAGCACACACATACAGTGAGACAGCGCGAGTAGTAGCGCGCGTCCTGCTGTAGAGTACTGTGTGAGCGTGGCGTGCGCAGCTGAGCTGAGCGAGATGAGCTGTGAACACTGACCTGTAGCCCCTCGAACCCATCCAGCACACACATACAGTGAGACAGCGCGAGTAGTAGCGCGCGTCCTGCTGTAGAGTACTGTGTGAGCGTGGCGTGCGCAGCTGAGCTGAGCGAGATGAGCTGTGAACACTGACCTGTAGCCCCTCGAACCCATCCAGCACACACATACAGTGAGACAGCGCGAGTAGTAGCGCGCGTCCTGCTGTAGAGTACTGTGTGAGCGTGGCGTGCGCAGCTGAGCTGAGCGAGATGAGCTGTGAACACTGACCTGTAGCCCCTCGAACCCATCCAGCACACACATACAGTGAGACAGCGCGAGTAGTAGCGCGCGTCCTGCTGTAGAGTACTGTGTGAGCGTGGCGTGCGCAGCTGAGCTGAGCGAGATGAGCTGTCCGGCCGCCCAGCACCAGTGCGCGGGCTGTGTGAACACGGCGCTGGTCTGCGACATGCAGGAGAGGAGGGCCACGCGCGCTGCTAAGCCGGTTGGTGCCTGGAAAGAAAGAGAAAGCAAATTTTGAATTTACAGCGACTTTCATTTGTCATGTGTCCACCAAGGCACACGAAAATAAAATTAAATATGAAAAACCCGCCTGCTTAAGAAACGAAATGAAAAGATGTAAACAAGAAGAGTCATGCTTTGAAGTCGGAGGATACATATTCGCGAGCTGGCTTACCACCTGATCCTCCGACGATCCTACAAGTTTTTCTTTGTAATTATTTTTTCGACTTACTTTTAAACATAAAACAGGTATATTATTTTTGTAACCACCTCTTAAAACCCTTCATTTTGACACCCCACTTGACGGGTTTGGAAGATTAAAAGAAATGGGACTCGCACAATACTGCAAACATACCATACCGCCATGTTTGTTTTTTTGTAACGTCACCTATTTCAGAACACATGAGCGGTCAAGACGATGTCTTAAATAAATAAATCCGTGTAGCGGTTTGAAATACATGAGGTAATAGTAGTAGTTTATGCAACGGTAATATAATAGGGGTTATTAAAACACGAGTGTGATAATAGTATCACACGAGTGTTTTAATACCTAATTATATGCTGTTGCATACACTATTTTATCTTCACTCATACAGTTGAAATAAAACAAAAGTGGAAACAGCAAAAATATGTGGTATGGCGGGCAATTTAGATTCTCACTATGAATAAAAAGCTTGTAATGACTGCGCAGCGCACGCATCATAGACAATGACACTAATTTTCTACATTAAGACAGTGAGCCCATAGGCGCCAAAATTAAAATGTAAAAGTGTGCTATAAAAATTAAAACTTATTTTATGATGCAGTTGTTTGAAAATCGAAGGAAGATGTTGCACTGTAATGGATTTTTATTTTTATTTTACCTATCCACGAAAAAAAGTACTTGATTATACAATCTTTTTTTTTTATTCATATTTAGAACATTACGTTGTGGGTATAGATAAAGAAGATACGCGCGAAAAACATAACCCTTTTCTTGTAGACGGGTAAAAACAAAAGAGTAACGATTTCATTGGATCGTGCCGAACCGGTCATCTGTCCACCAGACCGAATCGGATTAGAACAATGGTAATTTCTATTGTGTCTGGAAATGGACAGTTGAAGGTGTAGGTGAAACTCTATATCGTAGCAATTTAGGTGCAAGATTCGATGATGTGCGTTACGTTAGCGACAGCCAACAAACAATCAAGCAACAACAACAACAACAACAATGAATCAGTTTGTAATATAGGTCGGTTTTTTTTTTTTGTTTTTTTTGGCTTTGCTCTTGAGTTTAGTCTAGGTCAGAGGTGACAGACTATGTGCAGAATTGTATTGGAAAACTAACGTCCCATTTCGTGTCATTATTGACTATATAAATGGTGTCCTTCCTTACCTTAGGCTCTAACATCTGCGAGGTGACATCCATCAGTATTTGTAAACAGCTGTTGATGTCGATCTCTTTGTTTCTTCTTACTCGCTTCACTTCTCTCTTCACTTTGTAACTCGCGTCATCTGTTATATCTGTATGAAGAAAAATCGTATCATTAGGTAATATTTCCAAGTTTTATCATCATCATCAGCATTTTAACGTTCCCACTGCTGAGACACAGGCCTCCTCTCTGTGGGAGAGGGAATGGTCCATAATCCACCACGAGGGCCCAGTGCGGGTTGGTAGATGTCACATGTCTTCGAATTTTTGGTTCTAGGACATGCCGGTTTCCTCACGATGTTTTCCTTTACCGTTTTTAGAGCAGTGGGGATGAAATAATTTACACAAAGTATAATGCGCCTGCCTGGGTTTGTACCCACGACCTAAGACACGTAAGTCGGGGCCGCTACCACCGGGCCACCACTGCTCTATAGAAGTTTTATAGAAAGCAAAACTTAAGCCTCATCGTTCATCATTCATCATCAAACGTGAGCCTATCAATAATAATAATGTAAAAACAAAACCTTTATATCCCGAAAAGATTAAGTTTAATCTATAGTACACCCTCTTTTCACCAGTTATGTTTCAGTTCCCCATGTAATAAAGGGGACAAGATTTTGCCACCAACCACACACAAATCCCGGGATCCCGGGAATCCACTGGATGCGAGACCCCTGATCGGTGAATGTGGCGACGCTTGGTGGAGTCCTGTGTCCAGCAGTGGACGTCTTTCGGCTGAAATGTCGATGATGATGAACTTAACATAATTGTATAAACTCACCTGAAGCCAGTTTCAAGTACTCAGTGTTGAACTGCGCCATATGGTATCCGTCGAAACCGTCATTCATCAGAGGTATTCGTTCTAGATTGACGCACTCAAATAGCTTGTAAGATGGCGTGCCGACTAGGATGTTTCGGAGTCTTTGCATTCTGTGGAGATACATAATACCTTTTTGTGAGTATTTTAAACACATAGATTTTTCTAAATGCATGATATATTTAGTAGCATTTTTTTTGGTTAATCATGCAATGACTTCTCCTGCTCTGGGTGAAGCGGGAGGGCGTTTCAGACTTTTACTGACTTAAACCCACCCGTGTTCCTACAGTTGCTTGTATCAGGGCCGCGGTAACTATATTTCAATTATATCCGCGACCCAGACAGGAATCGGCCCTCGCGGACCACGTCAGTTGTTGCTGACATCTTTAAGAGGCGCGCGTAGAACACAACGCGCCGTCGACTCGGACGCTTTATCGGACGACGAGCTACCCGTTACTCGCCGTCCGCAAGCCCGCGCCTACGGTGGCCGGGGTTTATTTAGTACCTATTTTTTTAATTTGACCAAATTGTAATTACGATATTGTACAATACGACCGATCAGTCGTGGCCCTGGAAGACGATACGTTGGAAGGCCTCCCACTAGGTGGACCGATGACCTGGTTAAGGTTGCGGGAAGGCGCTGGATGCGAGACGCACGGGATCGGTCAATGTGGCGACGCCTGGGGGAGGCCTATGTCCAGCAGTGGACGTCTTTCGGCTGAAATGATGAGTCGTGGCCCATCTGAACATAGGCTTTGCGATGCGCATGGCATGGTACGCTGCTGTTTTTATATGAGACTTACTACTGCGCAACCGATTGGCGCTCACTTGGCGCTAAACGACTCATCAGTCGTACACTAGGGTCATTGACAATTTATGCCTCTTCTTTACTTAAAATCTCATTGTAGTGGCCGTACCTTCGTTATCGGCTTCTGCCGAAGTTTGTGGTGATGGCCGGTTAATCGCCTTTGGCTTTGGTCAGAAATCTCTCACAAACTACACACTACTCAATGGAGATACTTCTCATAAGATCTCAAACCTAAATTCATTAAATCCTAGTTTTCTTAAACTGTAATTGGTTCCTATGTTTACAAACTTACCCTTCGTTACAACTATGACTAAGTCTGGGCACATGCAGCAGCTCCCTGCGTCGCTGTAGCGCTGTAGGTGCAGCGCTTAGCAGCAGCTGAGTGATCCCGCGCACAGCCCAGTGAGTTCCGTTCCCTTGTAAAGCACCCAGGAGGCCTACCCACATCTCTTCAAATTGTTTCTTTGATGACCAGCCTATAAGGTTTACCCTGGGGGAGAAGTTTTTAAGATGAATTCATTATATTCACAAGTAAACAAGTCTTATTTACGATTTCCAGTGGCCGGGAAAATTGAAAGCTATGAAAATTAAAGCGATTGTAAAGTGGCTAGATGTCATAATAATATTTATGTACAGTCGGTAATAGCTGTAACCTGATACACTCTAAAATAAACAAATTTGAACCCTCTGCCTGTAACATTAATTATTATTTAACTTGTATGAGTTTATCAGACTCGAAGAACAAATACAATATTAATAGCGTTACGATATTTATAATTATTTGTTATGCGATTTTGATTTTTATGCTGTAAGACTAAAAGTTTATCAGAGTATTATTTTTTTTTTTTTTTTTTATTATTGATAGGCTCGCGCTTGACCACTATCTCAGTATTGTAATATAATTAGTGTCATTGCTACTAATAGCTTATTTTAATTAATATTTTCAAGTAGATCTGGTTTCGTGGTTCGTGTATAAGGCTGACCCTCAGTTTCCCAGCTCAAAATTATCGGAGAATTAATGTGACAAATTGTCAAGCACGCGTTATCTGCTGTGATTGGCTGTTGAAAATTCATTCAACCAATCACAGCAGATTACGCGTGTTTGACAATTTGTCACATTAATTCTCCGATAATTTTAAGCTGGGAAACTGAGGGTGAGAAGAACAAGATGCGAGTTCAAATCCTGCGTCGAAGATATATTGTTTTACTTTCAATTTAGAATCCATTCAATAAGTATTTCTTGTATTTTATTTATTATTTTAAATAATTTGTATTTAATTTTTTGTAAATAACTATAGACGGACATATTACAACGGAATTCAAAAAACTTAATTGAATATTCAAAGTCAAAGTCAAATGTGTTTATTTCAAGTAGGCCATTATGCGGCACTTTTAAACGTTAAAATTTACATTTAATAAAAATTGATTCTACCGTGCATTCGGTGTATTGTAAATATAAAGCAAAAAGAAGTGGATAGTTAGATTTGAACTCGCAATCATGTTGACGTGGGTTCACTGATGCAACCATTAGACCAAATCAACTTAAGAAATATTATTGAAATTAAGAAGTCCATCACAATTTCAAAACTGTATTCAAACGCTTACCTACCCTAACGTTACGTCTTAAAGATCAAATTGGCATAACTATACTCTATAATATTAGCCTACCTTAGACAAGTCATTCTAGTTCCATAAGCTCACGTATCAAATAACACTTATCTACTGCCAATTGAACAAGGTTCAAATTCGTCTAACTTTTAGTTGGTCAGCTAACGGCAGGGTGAGTCTGGTAACAGTTATTACCGACTGTACGTACATGGTATTGAAATCACAATTAAATTTGTAGCTTATAACCCGCCGGCCACCATGTACATATATTATGGCATTTAACTGCTTCATGGATGCTTCAATTGTAGTACGCTGTAAAATGCGCTCCGGCAGCGGCGAAGCACTGTCGGTGGAAATCCTACATAAGACTTAGAACTGAAACGAAACCTTTAAAGATGGAATACCTTGTCATAATCTTATTGAGATCACGATACACGATTATACACTTTTTAGGATGATTCTGTGTAATTTTTAATTTAAAATGTGTAGCTGAAAAAGGCGTGAGTTTATGCTCATAACTTACCTAAACAAGAACGCTTCTAACACATCCATATCCTGTAAGGCTTGTAGAGGCAGATCAATCTTCTGTATTTGATCCTTCTTTGAAACGACGTCCACTGAAGACCACGCTATGGGAGGTATTAACGCTATGTGGCTAACTATGTCTAGTCTGAAAATAAAGTATTTTTATATGATTCATTGCCACAGTTATTATTTGTGCATTAATAGGGTATTTGAAAACTATCAAAAATATACTAAATACTAAAGATGTTACTAACATAATGCGAATTGTGAAAAAAAAACTGCGAAAAATATAGAAGTTACACGCTATTGAAGTTATTCTTGTATCCTTGTACGCAAAACGGCGAAGTCACTATGTCATTACTTGCCTGTGGCGTCATACGCATGTAGTGGTGTCTCTGTTTGTCATAGATTTGAAATGGCTTATAACTTTGCTATTTTTAGGGGTTCCGTACCCAAATGGTAAAAAGGGGACCCTGTTACTAAGACTCCACTGTCCGTCTGTCTGTCACCAGCCTGTATCTAATGAACCGTGATAGCTAGAAAGTTGAAATTTTCACAGATGATGTATTTCTGTTGCCGCAAGCACAAAAAAAAAATATATTTAAGTGGGGCTCCCATACAACAAACGTGATTTTTTTACAGTTTTTTGCGATAATGGTACGGAACTCTTCGTGCTTGGCCGGTATTTTTTTGCTTTGTCATTTCTTTCGACTATACTCTGACCAAGATGAAGGTACAATATTTACTAACAAAGCACTGACAGTTCAATCAACTGACAACAGGAGTGAAACATTTTATGTTCGCTCAAATCTAATCTTCTACCAACTATCAACTATCTTTCATCTCTACTAACTCAGTTAAATCGATGTACAACAGATACAAAATTCTATATCGAATTCGTTTAATTTTGTTGTTGAGTAAAGAGTGGCCATAAATAAAATTATTCATTAAAAAAAACTTATTTTAAAACAAGCTATTTTTGTATTCTTCTCAGCAAACTCTTTTATTTGGTATCCATATCATGGCAGTGCACAAAAAAATACTAGTTTACCATCTTGGGCCGTCCGCCATATTGGATTTATAAGAACTTCACTTAGCTAACCATGCATTGTCATCCAAACTAAACGTATATGCAAAATTTCATCTTAATCGGTGGAGGATAACTGCTGTAAAAGTCAGTTGCAAGATTTGACCCGAACACACTTACATACAAGTTAAATAAAAACTTGTAAAAATGGTTTTTTAATTTGTTGGTATACATTGTACCTTTAAAATTGCTGGCGAATACCTTTTGATATAATTTAAAAATTCAGTGAAATACCCAATTGTGTCTGCTTGGTGGACAAGAACCAAACATCAAATATTCAACTCACCTAGCAAGAGATACAAGCAGACTCTCAATAGGTTCTCTATAGCACTTCTCTAGAAAATCTCCAGAGCTTTTGGAATAGAAGTTATTCTCCACATACTCTAGCAGGGTGATTAGTTTGTCGCCAGTAATAATCATGTCGGGCTTAGGACCTGGGTCTTGAGGTTGCATGTAGTTCTTAGGTGTTATGGGTCGTATGTCCTGAAAAGAATAAAAATGATAAAATCAATCTGCTTGGCCTGATCTAAACTATGTTGGGTCGGCTTCCAGTCTCACCGGATTTAGCTGAGTACCAGTGTTTTACATGGAGCGACTGCCTATCTGACCTCCACAACCCATCAACTGAGTAACACGGCAAGACTGGTGTCAGATCTCAAGCTTTTGACTACCTGTAACGACTGTCAAAGATCTTCAAATGACAGCCGGCACCAACGGCTTAACGTGCTTTCCCAGGCACGGAGGAAACTCGGTATGTTGAAATGGTCACCAATCCACGGACCGACCTTGTCAAGCGCGGCTGTTATTATTTAGCCACGAGCTCAAAGAGCTCGAGCTAAAAGAATGAAAATGATAAACGGCTTATTGCCGAAATTAGGCACTTGTCCCATCGACAACGATCAGCGAGCAGCAGGTAGAACTAGAACCTAGATACGAGTTGGCAAGCAGCGAGAAGCGAGTATATAGCTCCGATAGTTTAACCGCTCGGCTATGAGCGAGTGTTTTTGCGCGACGGGCGATTACTCGCACCACTCGCTCGGGCGGTCGGTCCTGCACGCTTTGGTTGGTCTGTCGGCGTGCGTTCTGCGAGTATTTTCTTTGATAGCTCTTGTCGCTGCAACAAACTTGTGTCGAGAGAGTACTCGCCGGCAGTGTGAACAGCCAGCGATCAACTATTAATATACGTCTGTTCGAAACGAAACGTTTCCCTCCTTTTTTTGTTATTTTGTTGCAACACTGTGTCGGCTCGCTGTCATCGATTTGACAGCTTTGGATTGAGTTGACAGTTGACACTTAACTCGTAAAAATGTAACCGAAACGGCGTGAGATGTGATACGATGGTGTTGATTTGGTTTTGTTGAAATTAATATATAACCAACCAACCGTTATTGGAAATTACGTTCGCCATCCGCGAATGGCATGGTGCTTCGCCCGTGCAGTTGTGTTTGTGTGTATTTCGCGCGCAGCGAGGGGTTCATGTCGGGAGCGTGCCTGGCAGTCTGGCGGGAGTGCCACCAGAACACGTTTGTTGTCCCTTCCTTATGATATATATTTTAGGGTAAAATATATACCCCTCGGCCACACACGGGATTGAACGAGTCCAGGAGTCCAACGCGAAAATGAATGTGAGTAATAGCTGTAAGTTCAATTTCCACCTGTCTGACAGGAACCAGTATCTCAAAGAACCCCTAGCTACCGCTGCTGTGTATCACAGTTTCGCGTGTATAGACCTGGTAGGATCCCAGAGTAGTAGCACTGCTCATGAGCCCCAGAGTTGCCTCTTGGCTGTGATCCGCAGGCCTGTATTCAGCAGTGTCTCTTTTATTGTCGCGGGATCTCTATCTTTTGTTCGTTTCTTCAGCGAGAAACTAGTCGATAGCTAATCGCTGCCTCGTCGGCGGTGGAACAAGTGCCTAAGATTGTATTATCTACCCTAAAAAAGGACCGTTAAGACATTTTTGATGCAGAATTGTACAGTAAAATTTGGTAATATTAAACATACAATTTTTTCATTTGTGAAAACTAAAACGTAAAACGAAAGATCTTACCTTAACCAAATACTTGACAATCGCATACAAACAGCTGACAGCCGACTGCGTTCTATTCACATTCGAATCCGTATTCAATTCCGCCCAAATCTCCTTGAAATTCAACGCTTTAGCAACATTGTCAATAGTCACACTGACAACGTTGTCAACGACAATATTGTCAGATACTGACGCCGTCACTCTGAATGACACGTCAGCATTGACCGGCGTTTCGACTATCTTTTTATTTTTGATTAGAAAAGATAGATATTGCAAAGAAATTACGGCAAATATTGCCATGTTTTTTGCTAGTGATGGAGGCAAGATATTTTCTATACATTTATCGAGTAGATCACAGTCTGCTTCATCGACGAATGATATTATTCTGTCTAAAGATGTCAAAAACCCTGTCATTATAGTTTGTAGTATGTTAAATTCTTGGTAAAACAATTTATCTTGGAAGACTTGATGACAACGCCTTGTGTATCTGTCTATAGTCTGTTCCACATTCAAACTGAAATTCTCCGACTGACTCAACGGCCGAATTTGTTTGGGAAACAGTCTTATAATATCTGATAAAGATTTTTCTAGTGTAGCAACACCGATGGTGTATAAAGCTGGCAACTCCGGCGGTTCAATTTCTAGATCTTCTTCAGAAATTTGTAGATTACCGAAGTTCTCTTTTAAGTTTTCGTTGTCTGTGATAGGTATGAAGAATTGAGATTTCGATTCCTTGTTGTCACTTTTCTTAAAAACATGGAGTGTGTTGACAACATTGATTTTGTTACTATCAATCGATGTCGTCATCTCTTCTCTCATTTTCATCGCCCTCTGTTCTCTTGCGCACTCTTTCTCATATTCTTTTATTTCATGAACTGAGAGTATATTCAGAAACTCTCTCAAGTAATTATCGCAGGCTATGCCAAAGGCTGGGTTTAGTATTTTTCTGTCAAATTCTGGACACGCCATCACGGTAGTTAGTTCTTCTTTGGATAGGTTTGAGAGGAATAGTGCTAGCTCATTTTGTTTTAGTGATTTTGGTGTTGTGCAATCCGCTTGGCAGCATCTGTAGGAATCCATATACAAAACTGGCTTTAGTGGCAAAGTAAGTAATCGTAATGAAAAAGTATATCGCGAGTTCTATTTACTATATTATATCAATGCCTATCAAGAAAATAACCGTTATAAAGAACACATTCGGTTTAAATATATAATGTAAAATATAAGTAAAAATGATAAGGAAACTAACAATATCAACATTTTTTTTTTCTAAATTAAACGTTGCCCCACACTAGGAATTTCTTCCTGTATCGTGGGTGCGTTTACAAACATATAAACTCACATACACAGCGCCCAGAGCCGGAACAACTATCTGTAGGTCATACAAATATTTGTTCCGTGCGGGAATCGAACCCGCGACACGCAGCGCAGCAGTCAATCGCTCAATTAGTAAATAAGTACGCAAAATACTAACACATACCTACTTACAACATTTGAAATGTAACAATATGGATACGATCATGGTCAATGCTTATCATGGTCTATAATAACACTCTTTGTTTGGCATTCGAGCTTTGCATTTGTATTTATAATAATAACTAGCTGACCCGGCAAACTTTGTTTTGCCATAAAAAGACCAAACATTTATCTACCCTACCCTACCCTACCCAACCCAACCCTACCCTACACTACACTACCCTACCCTACCCTACCCTACGTACCCTACCCTACCTACCATACCCTACCCTACCCTACCCTACCCTACCCTACCCTACACTACCCTACATACCTACCCTACCAATTAAAAAAAAAAAAAAAAAAAAAAAAAAAAAAAAAAAAAAAAAAAAATCCTATCTCTCAAGTTGGATCGAACTGCACATGGTGTGCGAATTTTATTATATTATAACATTTATCTACCCTACCTACCCTACCCTACCCTACCCTACCCTACACTACCCTACGCTACACTACCCTATCCTACACTACTCTACCCTACACTACCCTACCCTACCCTACGCTACCCTACCCTACCCTGCCCTACCTACCTACCTACCTACCTACCTACACTACACTACTCTACCTACCTTCCCTATCCAACCAAACATTATTATTATTATTTTTTAAACCTTTTGCTTTTAAACCTTCCCTGTATTCTGTCGAACATAACAAAAAAAGAATTATTCAAATCGGTCCAGCCGTTCTCGAGTTTTAGCGAGACTAACGAACAGCAATTGATTTTTATATATATAGATAAAAGAAAATAAGTGGAGGAATGTACCAAAATAAAACTTTACCTGCTCTTAACTTGATTCAGTAACCAGTTGCCATCAATATTCGTAGTGAGAATGTACTGCGGGTTGATCGCTCTGTCTTGAGACAAGTCCAACGGTGATAAGTCAAACACGCTAGACGCCAGCGTGTTTAACTCCACTACTAAAGCTGAGTACCTGTTGACAAATAAGTACTTGCTTTTATAATATACCGTACGAAAACTTAAGACTTGATTTTCTAGCGGCTATTATTTTCTCTACCTTATGTCCGCGATTACAGACGAATCTTTCTGCCACAGATATAAATCTAACTAGATGACGCGATTGTATGTACTTTGCGTGCCAAAAAACGGAGTAAAAGTATATTGAGCTGTAAAGAATGTATAGAAAAAGTTGGCCGAGGCATTGGCAATGTTTTTTTCATTGGTATGTAAATTTGTTTTTAAGTTGTTTGTGAAAAAGTGCCACGCTTGGTTTTCATACTGATGGTGGAACTTGCGTTATCTAGTTAGATTTATGTCAAAAAGTGAACCCTAAGACGTCGTCATTGGATTATGTACTTTATATCACATAAAGCATGGTTCTTTTTTAGTGTTACTATATATGTTATGGACCGAGATTAATAGGGCAATTTTAAATATGCCCAATATTAGTAGGCAATATGATAAAAATTATTGAAATAATTAAATTGACCGGAATTTTCTGAATAATACTCATCACTTATTGGGCAGGGTAGTAAAATATGTGTCTTATTATTTTTAAGTTGACATTGATTTTAATAAAAAAAAGATAATTACGATTACTATTTAAGGAACCAAGTCGACGGAGCCCGCGCCCGGTGATGACGAGAGCTGAGGTGAGAGAGCAAAGTAAGCGAACTCAGCTCAAACCTAACCTATCCGTGTCGGGCGCCCTAAGCTCCCGAGCTCGCATCGCTCGCTCTTGGACTAATTCATTGACCATAATTATCGAATTGCCCAACCGTTACGCAACAATATTCATAATGACCAGACAATGTAATAAATATAGAAGTTTAAATCAGTATTTATTACATTGCCCAATTTGACTTGACTAGATTCATAATGCCCGGGCATTATACATAGTGCACATATTAATCACTTGGTCCATAACATACACACGATAATTATTTATTAATTAAGCCTGTGCTGTCTGACTCCAGGGCAAACGCCTCCCTTTCTCATTCCACTTTTCGAGGTCTTATGCCATTGTGTGGCAATTCTTAAAACTAGCTAATCCCACCATCTCTACAGGAACGTCCTCACTGAGAGCATTCACGTGTAATGAGCATTCGACGTCGAATATTCAAGTAGTGTGGACATTGAGCCGAGCGTTACAAAGCTTACACGCAAGCGCGAACTTCAGCCGGTGTGGACGTCGCAACGATTTTCGCGGAAACGGCTCGCATTCGAATGTTCACGCAAATAAAACGCTCGAAAGCGAGTACTCAGATAATGAAATCAATGAGTATGTATGTAGGAATATTACTGGCCACTTGTAAAGCAAGGAACATTTCCTTGATCTTAAGTGTTTTTGTGACCTTCTTGACATTTGACGAGATCGTATTCGAATGCTCCAAGCTCGCAAGGGAATGCCCGACTCGAACGTTCATAGTTTTGCTCGAAAGTGAATGCTGGGTGAATTGCTTGTTTACAAATGCTCACGAAAGAATACTCCCAGTGAGGACGCTCCTTTCCGATTTTTATTGTTTTAAAACTGTAGTATTCGGACCATGACTTCCAGAAGAATTTTATTCTTTCTTTATCACAACATGAAATTTACTTTAAAAATATATGTAAATACACTTACCGTGTATGAACTTTATCTCTTTGTAATAACTCCAAAGCAACTTGAACGTCTTCCTTCGATAGCTGCACGTTGATTTTGTCAACCGGCAGCTCTTTCAATATCCTACATCTATCTATTGCTAATTTGGCGAATCTGTAAAAAAAAATATCGATCGATATCAAAACTTCTTTTCTAAAAAGATTATATTCTTCGTAAATGAAGCAAAAGTATGAAAGGACCGTATAATAGTCATAGCGGATCTTTGTCTCTGAAGTTGGCTCTGCCAACCATTGCGCAAGAAACAGTTTGTCATCGAGTATACTGCATAGAGTAAGCGAGATAGGACGATGCGACAAACGTCAGCGAGCGAAAGGGACAGTTATACAATGCTATCTTAACTTTCAACATTGACACAACAAAAAACATATTCGCGAGCTAGCTAACTAAAACCAGATGTATCCTCCGACTGCACAGCATGTTTTTTTTCTTTTTTACATCTTTTTAGTTCGCTTTTGAAGCAGTCGGGTTTTTTGATTTTTTGAATTAAGTTTGTTTATTTATAACTTTTTAGTTAGCTTTTACTCGAATTAGATACATTTAAACATATAAGTGTTATATATTTTTGAAATCACCTCTTAAAACCCTTTATTTTTATACCCCACACGAAGGGTTTGGAAGAAAAAAAATATTTGGGCTCCCACAATTTGGCACCCAAAATCCGCCATTTTTCTATTGTCCAATTTTAATGTAGCCTATGACACTCGCAGGGTTAAAACGAATCGATTGACGTATGAATCATCAAAATCGGCCAACGCGTTTGGTCTCTGGAACGCCATATAGGAACAAACATACATACATACTTAAATACATACATACATACATAAACTGTTAAACACATTACCCTCCTTCGGCAGTCGGGTAAAAATAGCTACTGCGCAGGGTTTTGCAGCCGATTTAGAGACACAGAGATCCGTTGTGAGTATTATAGAAGGTGCCTTCTGCCATTCAAAAAAGTATCATCATCATCTTCCTGCCCTGATCCCATGTTACTTGGGCACAACACGTTTTCTTCCATACCTTTCTGTCCACAGTTACGCTATTACTGACTCCCTTTTCCTTCATATCACTCCTCACACAGTCCATCCATCTTTTCTTTGGCCTTCCTCTTCCTCTCCATCCATCCACAATTATATTCATAACTCTTTTAGTAGCATGCGTTTCATCCCTCCTCATCACATGAGCATACCAGGAGAAACGGTACAAAAAATTATATTCAATCAAAAACGTACCTGCCAGCTATGGCCGGTTCCAGTTTTCCGATGATCCGACAAATAAGGAACACCAGTGGTCCGGATTGACTTTCATGGCATAGGGACAGAATTTTGTATGTGTTCAGCGCGAATTCATCCTGCAAAATAAAATATTTAAAAAAAACATATTTTTGTTCGTATCGCAGTTTCAGCAGCAGTATAAATCTGTCATCGGAGCAAAACAAATCTGCTGGACATAGGTCTCTCTGAGCATCGTCAAATTAACAGTTCCGGTGATTCTTGCATCCACCTGATTCAAGCGACCTTACCCAAACCATAAGACTTGGTGATGGCCTTCCAACGGTACGCCTTTCTATACACTGTCGCCGCATCAGAACTAAGAAAGGTTATAACGAACAACACTTAAGGGGGACTGGGGCAATCGACGACACGAGCAATTTTGTGCGCGAGGTTAAAATGCATGCTGTCTCGTCCGACAACATGTGCGAAAGAGATAGACGCTGTGATGAGCAGTAAGAAGCTAGTTCGCGTACGAATTAACACTACTGTAATTTTTTTGCGAAATGCATGTTGATTTATGACGAAAACAAGTTCGCGAAGTTTTATAAACAGACCTTTGGGTGTATGGATATCAAGAAAAACTACTAAATGTATCTGTTCAAAGTAAAATTGTTTGCATTGCTGAATTACTAATCTATCCCTGTATGGAGGCCGTTTTGCAATTTTCCTTTTTCTTATGGTATTTATTACCGCCCAAAGATGCGTTAAAATTATTAGTGTTGAAATATGGAACTTTCGACGCTCATAACCTTTAATTATTTATTTTTCACTTTTTTGCTTCCATATAGGGCTAGATAACGATGAGACATATTGGTATCATATTTTATTTTGAACGTACACCGTCAAACAGTGGCGTAATCACCATACTACGTTTGTATGGAAGAATGATCGACTAGTGCAACCTTAAGGTTAACCAATTAGGTTGGTATTCAGCCTTACCCGATTACACTGGAAGTCAACTTTAACATAGCACATGATGATGACATCTCAATAGCTTACCTTCAAACAGCTCTGACACCTCGCAGCTACAGCTTGCAGCAGTAACCCTGATGCTCCTGGCATTTGCTGAACTTTTGCTATCAGAGTCTGTACTATCTCTTCTTTGTACTGACTGACGAGGATATGTACTCGGTTGACCAGTAACCAGGTTAAATGCACCGCTTCTGTTAGACCGTTTTCTACCTGAAACGAGAGGGTTGTTAGGGTCATGATATTTTGGATAAAAAAGTCGCCATTAATTTTTCGCCATTAGTTTTTTAATAATCTAATTTGTGATTCTATGTTTTAATTTGTGTTTTAATTATTTAATATTTTATTTTGTGTATGGATTTGACATCTGAAATAAATGTATTAATAATAATTAGACATCACATCATGTTTTATACATAGTATTGACGACACGGTTCGCGTAGTGGTTGAGCGATCAGCTGCTGCGATGCGTGTCGTGGGTTCGATTCCCGCACGGAACAAATATTTGTATGGCCTACAGACGTTCCGGATCTGGGTGTCTTGTGTATGTGAATTTAAATGTTTGTAAATGCACCCACGATACAGGAAGAAATTCCTAGTGTGGGGTAAAGAACATTTAAAAAAAAATGTTTCACGTCTATACAAAGAGTTAGGCCAACGAGCAACGAGCTTGCTGAGCGGCCACTGTTTGCATTGCCAACACTTGTCATAAAAATCAAGCGGCGTCATTGGCTGACAAATAAATGTCACTGTTTACTCATTGAAATTGACGACCCCTGAAAATTCACACTACATCCATCCATCCATGTCCACTCCATGTTTGTTGCTGTTGTGTTGTGCCTGTGTCGAATAAATATATTTCTATTCTATTCTATTCTATTCTATGGTTGTAACTGTCGATACTTTTGCTCAGAGTGTTGGGCGGGCACGATAATGATCGGTGATAGCGTCTCTAGTTGCTGTCAAAATTTCTTGATTTGTGGGTATATACAAAGATTTTAGTACAACCGGATTTATTGAGTAATTTATTTTTAGTTGTCGGCTTTTACATTATATAACTGCCCAGCACGTGTGTGGTGAGTAATAGTACTCACCCAACTGTAAATCTACCATTTGCTCTACCTATGTGTCGTTCAAACTTGTGCGTGACCTGGCAGTTGAGTGAGTCATGCTCTCTCTAATGTCTCTCTGATGGTGGCACGTGTGTTGGATCATTCGGTTCCCTTCATGATGGTTGAGCTGTGATGTTGAGTGGTGCCGATCCATGTGTCATGTTCGTGAACGGGCGCCGTCAGTTGGGATTGGTCATAACTTAACTGCTTCTGATGTTACTGTTTTTCTAGTACCTATTATATAACTACACAGTACATGTGTGAGTACTTTTAATACTTTTTTTTTAAACCTGTACGTACGTAGTATAGTGTGTAGTGCTATTCTGGGTGCATCGTCCGCACATATATGAATTTACTAATGTATGTATTTTTGTAAATATTGTAAAACACTTATTTTTTTTTAAATAGTAAGTATGGAGTTTCTTGTGCGTTCTTCTCCATAACAATCTACTTTTCCGAATGTACGGTAGAATCAATTTTTATCACTTGTAAATTTTACGTTTTTGTTGACGTTCAAAAAATCCGCTTGGTGGCCTAGTTGAAATAAATATATTTGACTTTGATTAGCCTAGAAAGTGTTATTTCAATTACTTTACATAGTAAATGTGTACAAACTCACAAAGTACTCGCAGTAAGCCATAACACAGGCTATCTGCAGTATGTCAACTCGTAACAGCTGAGTATCACCGCAGTCACCACTTAAAGGAAGGTTGCGAGCGAATCCGATGAGTTTTTGCCAGTATTTGTGGGACAGGAAGTTTAGTCTGAAACAATACAATTACTAGATGAAACACATCGCACACCTAGATGAAGGGTAGCACAAATCAAAATAATCCAAAATTGAGTTATTGCAATTATCGGAATCAGCGCCGAAAAAGAAGGAAAGAGAAAGAAAAAAAGAAAAAAAAAAGGTATTTTGAGTTGTGCTACTCTTTATCTAGGTGTGCGACATTTGTTGTAGTTGACACTAAAACGGGTCTTGATTTTAAAAGTGGATTTTCATAATGGTTTTTCGTTTGAGTTACAGGCAAAAATAGGGTACACTAGCTCCTAGTAGCGGCTTCGACCATGTGAAAAGTGTTTTATCTACACTCACAACGTAATGTTCCAAATGTGAATTCAAAAAATATTGCATAAACACGTACTTTATATTCGTGGATATGTAAAATTAAAAAAAAAAAACCATTACAGTTCAACATTTTCCTTCGATTTTCAAACAACTGCATCATAAAATAACTTTTTAATTTTTATAGCACACTTTTACTTTTTAATTTATTGGAGCTTATGGGATCATTGACATTGACAGTCATGGTGGAATGAGAATCTAAATTGCCCGCCATACTGCATATTTTTTCCTTTTCCACTTTTATTTTATTTCAACTGTATGAGTGAAGATAAAATAGTGTATGCAACGGCATATAATTAGGTATTAAAACACTCGCGTGTTAATATTTTACATTCGGCTTCGCCTCATGTGATAAATCCACGCTCGTGTTTTAATAACCCCTGTTATATGACCATTGCATAAACTACTATTTTACCACTACCTTGTCTATTACGTAACCTATTGCCTAAGAAATTCATTTCGAAATATGAACATTTAGACATAAGATAAAATATATATATATATAACAGTTACGAAATGACTATTGTATGGATCATTATGTAACTGGCAGAATGATACTGAACCTGTAACCTCTCGAAAAAGCGCGCGTTGATTGTGTGTATATGTATAGTCTGAACTTTTATAATAAATTGTTGTTGGAAATTATTTTCATTTAATTAAGTAAGCTCATCAGGTAGTGGAAAAAGAATCGTTCGTATCTCGCATAAAAAAGCTTGTAGCTTTCTAAATTGGCTACATCGCTCGTGTTAAAATCTCGACTTTTTATGCTCGACACGAAATGTACTATTTTTATGCCACGGGAACATTATACCGGGGTGAAAAATTAGCCTATATGCTATTCCAGACTAAAATCCAATGAGATTTTACCAATAGAGACGTCATACTCATTATAAATAAAAACTTGGGGATATTTTACTTTAGCTACCTACATAGGACCTAAGGTACTTGGAACTTTATTTCTATCACTGAGTAGGTTAAAAGTTCACAGAGATATAAATAGGACCCCATTGTCAGAAAGAGATAAATATACTGTTCAAACGTACGTTCGTGTCGCGGCCAGATGCAGGACGGACTGAGTCCACTCAAGCTGGTCAGCTTGTGTTTGTATTGTCGCGCAGACGTTAGTAAAACGTATCTACCTCAGTATATATATCCGTATATAACATCATTGCTATAATCTATCTCTGTGCCAAATTTCATCCAGATCCGTTCGGCCATTTTAGCGTGATTGAGTAACAAACATACACACATCCATCCAAACTTTCGCATTTACAATATTATATATATAGTAAGAATCTTGCTCACTAAACTAGTAAACATGCTCTTTGCTTTGGTAAGTAGCCATTATGATACAGGAGGCTACAGCTGCTACTATTCTGGACCTTATAATTTCTTTAAGACTCACTCCAGATGTAACCTCCATACAGTGCAGTTGGTTTCGCTACGAAGGTTGCCGAATACAGCCGAGCGAAACCGATCCTACCAGACTCGTAGAAAAGCAAAAAGTGTTCTGTTCTTTATTCAAAAAACGAAAACACTACATACCTGATAAGTAAATGCGACCAGTGTACAGTCAGCAACGGTATCCGATGCGCCGACTTCAAACAGATCAAGTTGAGTACATCTAGAGGAATGTTCTCTTCGGGACTGTACAGGCCTGTGTTTAGACCGCTCTGTTCGTTGTGGAGAAGGCTTTGTGCTGTTTTAGCTGATAAGGGGAAGAGACAGCCGTCTGGAAACATGAATAAGTTGTTAAGACAAGTTTCTAATAAAATGATGATTGGTTATTTTAGTAACTGGAATACTTTACTGGAACAGCAATATTTCATGGAAAGGTATACAAAATTAACTTTATTTATTTATTCCAGGATTATGTCAGTGGTATAAAAAAAAAATCTTCAGCAAAGCATTTACACCACATTTAATCAATTTTGAGTGCGTTTTCATGAATGCTTGTATGATATGGTCTCATACTAAGTCCAAGAAATATTAAAGGACCATTGACTCGCAATGAAGATGATGTGCTTAAGAAAGATTAATAAAAAAAGGTAAGGCGTTTTTATTTTTAATAATTTGTCCTAAACTAGGAATTTCTCCTGTATCGTGAAGCATTTACCAAAATAAAAACTCAAATACACAAACTATTAATAGCTAGATAATAGCTATTAATAGTTTGTTTTTTGTAGTTGTTTCGGTCGTAGTTTTGACAGGTTTGCCGCCGAAGCCGAAACTCGTTTTTTTGCTAAAACTCGACCGAAACCTAACTTTCGGTCGGACACTAAAACTTATTTTCAGTACCCTTTTGTTTACATTAAGAAACTTACCCGTCAAATGCAGCATATGCTTCACTTGCACAATAATATTCACACAGACCGAATACAGCAACTTATTCTGTTCACTCTCCATACTTTCATAACAATGTTCCATCTCCATGATCGCATACGTCACGGTTTTAAACAAAAACCGGACCAAAATGACGTCAGGCGACAAATTCGCACAGTTCTCGTTCACATTCTGAACGTTTAGAGGATCTACGTCAGTCTTGACGTTGAAGAAGATGGATAGCGGAGATATGCACGTTGCTTTCAGGTAGTTGATTGTAAGGAGGATCTCGCTCTCTGGTATGAGGACGAGAATTTTACGAAGGAGTACCATTATGATTGAGAGGTAGCGGAGTTTTAGTTTTAGGGGGGTTGATGCCTGAAAAGGAAATTGTTAAATAAACACAGGTGGAATTAGAAAATGTGTTAAAAAAAATGTATGCAATGTTCTATAGATCTCGCCAAACTACTGGGCCGCCTTGAAGTTGGCTTTCCGGATGCGCGAGGCACGAAACGGTGCTGTTTTTGTATGAGTGTATGAGATTTACTACTGCGCAGCCATTGTATCCAACTTCAGGGCGGTCAAGAAGTTAGGTGAAAATTATATATGAATAAAAGTCCTTTTAATAAACATCATTAATGTGCTGTGCGATGCATACGTACTAGGAGGTTGTATTTTGTCAAAATATTTCGATAACCTTATGTTTAACTTTAAAATTTCCCAACAATATTAATATCGCTTCAAAATGAAGCCAAATTTGTGTATTCAATAATAGTTTAAGTTAAAAGAGCACCAAAAGTTATCTTAATACCTACACAAGAATAATGAAAAACACAATTGTATTTTTATAAATATTCTTAAGAGCAAAAAAAAAATACTAACCTGGTCCGGCGGCGCCTTAAACAATATCTTCAACAGAATCTCCACCCGACCCTGTTCCAGTAGCACGTCCTTATAAACCGTATCCAGTAACTGTTCCAGAGATCCGATCGCTCTATGACAGGGCAGCTCTATAGATCTCTGTGTTAGTAGGTTGAGTAGAGTGTCGCTGGCTAACTCCGACCAGCGGTAGTAACTCTCCGGGTGTTCTTGTGAGAGAGATAGCACGCACGATACTAGTTCTAAAACCTGGGGATAGGGACAACAGTATATTCTATGACTGCTCTATGGATATCTGTCTTAGTCAGTCAATTTAAATTATTTAGTGTATATTATTTGTAATTTCGCAGACTTACGTGACAAATAACGATGTCTAATGATAATATAAATGTTTTCTTTTCATATTATCAAACACAAAGATCTCAAACGGCCGTAATAAGTTGTAGTCAGTTTAAATCGTAATTTCAACCAACTACACGCAAAACACACTACTCGTATGTTTAAACAACTTAGTTTCTCCAGTTAGTTTATTTCGACCTTAGATTTTCATAATACACTAACCTTATGTTGATGCATGGTTTTCTGTAGCATGTAGAAAAGCACCTCTCTAGTTGCTTGCGCTTCTTGTTGCTGTGCTCTGCCTAGTACACTTGTACCTAAAACCAAATAATTTAAAATAAACAATTTTTTTTTATTCATTATAGTCTCGCGCTTGACCACTATCTCACCTGATGGTAAGTGATGATGTGGTCGACGGTGGAGCACGCTTGCCTAGAAGTAACCTATTCACTCTTGACTTAAAGACCCCTAGATTGTAGCTATCGGGAAACACAGACTCCGGTAGGGGGCATTCCACTCATTAGCTGTACGCATAAAAAAGTATTCTCAAAACCTTTAGTGCGTATGGGTGGAATGTCTACCATGTGCCGATGGCGCTTCGCCATACGTCTGGTAGTCCGATGATGAAACGGGCTGGGTGGAATTAGGTCAATTTCAATCGCACATTCCTCGAAATGTAACCGATAAAAACCGACAAGCTGGCAACTTGGCGACGGTGTTCAAGGCTCTGGAGCTTTGACAACCAGTGCTTCATCGCCGATGGGCCTCTTGGCCCGCTTTTCCTCTAGTGCATCAAGCTGGTATTTGGCAGATCCGTCCCAGAGATGAGAACAGTACTCCATGCATGATCGAACTTGCGCTTGGTACAAGCTGAGCAGCTGTTCTGGCGTGAAGTACCTCCTCACCTTAGCAAGGAACCCCAGCTTTTTGGCAGCCAGCTGAGCCTTTGCCTCAATGTATGGGCCAAAATTGAGAGTCGATGTCAACGTAACGCCAAGAAGCTCAAGATGGTCAGTTTTTGGCACGGTCGCATCTCGGAAAGTTGGAGCCGGGTAAAATTGGCTCTTATTAGCGGAAAAAAGACACGCCTGGGTTTTAGCAGCATTAAACCTGACCAGATTGGCATTGCCCCAATCGGACACTGCCTGCAAGGAAAGGTTCAAGCGCTCCACCATGGCCTCCCGGAGAGACTGGATCTGAGGCCCGGTAGCTCGAGCGTTGGACAAGTATCTCTCAGCAACAGTGCTGTCGTCTGCATACCCAAAGGTGCCAAGTTTTAGCAGATCGTTAATGTGCGGCAAGAATAAAGTTGCTGAGAGTACCGACCCCTGAGGGACCCCGGCATTGATATCCAACTGGTCCGACGAGCAGCCATCGATAACCACTCGAATGGACCGATTTCTCAGGAAGTCTGCAATCCAATCACACAGACCTAAGACTAGGACCAGCTAGGGTCTAGGGAGCAAACAACTATTTTAAAGGCGAGAGTTTTTTTTTTTAATGCAGAGCGTAGCGAGGGCTCGAGCTTAAAATAGTGTTGCTCCCGAGGTGGACACTCCACTTTTTATCACCCTCTATGAGAAAATAAGTAAGTGCAACTTATGAACAGGAACGTTACGTTTATTTATTTACTTACAATTAAGAAACATAAGACATAACATATAAATAATTAGAGGTTAATGTTTATAATTGAATAATATGGAAGTGCATCGTAACAATTTTATTAGTATCATCCGTTACAGTTGTACATTTATTTTTGAATTTGACTCGCGCGCGATTTTCCAGCCAGTCACTTGTTCAATACAATGTTCCCGTGCGGTCCGAAATAGAATTACAATCGCTCATTAGCCATTCACCTCATACATTTGTCGTAATCGATTTTAGCGATGTTATCCTATTTTGGCCCGCTTGGTTTATGATTCACCTCTTTGCTGATTGGAATATTTACTAACAATATCCACATTCAAATTACTTTTAGTCCCTACGGATTAATGAGTTTTAGTCCTTGTTTACGAAGAATAAACTAGCTCTTTTTGAATAGATGTGATAAATCCTTTCGATATTCATGTTTTTTTATAATTTAACTCTCTCAAGGCTTATATGGTGTAAAGTAAACCCTTGCTATCAACACGAGTATGTTTGTTTTCCTTACCTCCCATATTGCTAAAGACTTTCACAGCTACAGGCTCCAAGCCCGCTATACATTCTAAATGAGCACCAGATGCCATCAAACCATCGCATAGTTGTATAAGCTGCAATAAAAATAATAGTTATGGGTTGTCAAAAAATGTCTATGTCAAATAATGAGAGTGCGTCATGAACGGTCAACATAAGGTTTAAAATTCAATGATGGAGGTAAGTTCTTGAAATTCAATAACTGTAACAAATTAAAACAGGTGGTCTTACCTTAGGTATTTCTATAATTTGTTTTGTGTGATGTTTAGAAGATGAAAGTTGCACCAAAAACATTAGTATACTGTTTACTAAATCGCAGCAATCTCTGAAAGGAAAAAAGAAGATTTTATTGAGACTTAGCATTTTAGTTGTACACCACTTAAATAATTACATTACAAAACATTTATAAAAGTAAGTGTACAATGGGCGGTCTTACAGACAAAAAAATCTCTCAAAGACAAAAAAAAAGAGAAAACAATTAAATTTGTTATTTTTTAATATTTCCAAATTATTCTTGTGGTTTCTTATTATATTTTTTTTAATACCAATCAGATCTATCCCAGCTCTCTTTTACCTATGACTATCAGGGTACAAAATAACTTAAATCTAAAATTTAAAAAACCCCAGAGGCTTATTAACTCATGCTTTTTAAACTGCAATAATGTATCTAGTATTAGACGTAGCTCGATCGACAATCCATCGAAACACGTAATTATAACACGATATCTTGTGAAAATATCCTGAGTCAAAGAGTAAAATGCGTATAACTTTTGGTCGGCTGAACCAATTTTCATCAAACATAGATAAAAAAACTAAATCTAAATCGGGTCATCCTTTTAGGAGCTATGACGCCTCATTCAGATACCAAATACACAGTTCAAACTTGTAACACCCTTCTTTTTCCGTCGAGGGTTAAAAATTGTAAATCACGATTGCGCGTCAATACCATAAGGAAGATATAATGTTATAAGGACGATGACCCATGAAGCTCACATATCATATCAAATTTATAAAACAAATTAACAACTAAGGATGTATGGTGACTCTCAAACTAGGTATTTGCCAGTATCTTTCTAAGAACCCACATTGCCATTCAAAACTCAGCTTAGTTCTCAGTTCTTTATTCTTTAGAAGAATAATCGCATCGAATACAATTATCTTTCAACTTTAAACAGTATCTCATGCTGTTAAACCAAATCCAGCTGCTTCATGAAAAACCCTATAAAGATCTGGTCACAGTCCAGCATAAAGCAGTACTCGCAACGTTAAGAACTGGTTTAGTAGGTTAAGTACTTGGAGTCCCAAGAGAAGTGGGATGTCGTTTCGCATTGTAGTAACGTTAAAATAACCTTATTTTTATGACAACAGTGTTGAAATTAGGTAACCACAATGTAGGTACAATACAACTATTTTCTAAATGTCTATCGTCAAACTTCGTGTTTCGTCAGTCGGCGGCTTTCTATCAGACTTCCAAGTTGATTGAGAGCGTCCGGTCTGCACCAAGTGCAAAGGGCAACTGAACGAAGTTTACCGAGGGACATTCAGAAAAAGTTGTACTACATTATTTTACCATACCAGATAAGTAGTCGGAAACTTTAATCCGATGACAATAGAGTTGAAACTCGCTAGTTAATAATCTCTACTTACGGTATCTCATGCTGTTCAACCAAATCCAGCTGCTTCATGAGAAAGCCTATGAAGATCTGATCACTATCCAGCATACAATAGTTCACTCGCAACGTTAGGAGCTGGTTCAGTAGATTTAGAACTTGGCACTGAAGTGGAATGTCGTTCTGCATTGTGTAGCTCTGTAATTACAATACAAATTAAACAAAAAACAAAAAACCCGACTGCTTAAGAAGCGAACTAAAAAGACTTAAACAAGAAGAAAATTCACGAGCTGGCTGTTCAAAACCAGATGTTTTGTATATTTTTTTTTTTTTTTTTTTGTTTATAACTTATTAGTTAACATTTTTTTTTAATTAGGTACTTTCAAACATAAAAGTGTTATATATTTTTGAAATTCCGTCTTAAAACCCTTTATTTTGATACCCAACACGATGGGTTAGAAAGAAAAAAATTGAGCCCCTACAATATGGCACCCAATATCCGCCATTTTTTTTTTCCAATTTTAATGTAGCCAGTGACACTCGCAAGGTTAAGACGAATCTATTGACGTAAGAATTATCAAAGTCGGCCAACACTTTTGGTCTCTAGAACGCCACATAGGAACAAACACGATAAACAAATTACCCTCCTTCGGCAGTCGGGTAAAAAGAAAGTCTGGCTAGACTGTCCAGTAGAGTTCGCGGCGTAAGTTTTCCGCTCTAAAGCAAGCTACAAATAGATGTGCAGTAGAAGTCTGATTTAAAAGTGAAGTGATAAAACTTAATTTACTTAACATGAACTGTGCAGTTTGTTAGGATGCGGAAAAGTGATATAATTTTGTTTATCTTTCAAGCACGAAAGAGATGGAAGAACAGTATGAATTGACTACGAATAAAACTAGATTGAACTAAAAATATTTTGTGTGATAAATTGTCAGTTTACATACATACATACATAAACTCACGCCTTTTTCCCATGGGGGTAGGCAGAAACTTGTTAAAATTGTCAGTTTATAATACCTATAATGTATAGTCTCTTTGTTAAGGTCGAAAACAGCACCAATCCGTTAATGATATACTTGATACAGTCATGGAGACGGTCTTTACGAGGACCCTGCCCAATATAACACTTGATAATCTTACAATAATTGTTTTACAATAAACAGCAACAAGCCAACAACTACTTACCTTCAAAGCCTGTATAACAACCGGTTCAAACAGCCGAATATACCTCTCCAACTCCTTCTTATTAGTACTCCACTTCCGATCAGATTTATTCTTCGCGAAATTCTCCATAGTCATCAACAACTGCCTTTCCGCCACCATCCTTGGGTTCTTGCTATCCAAAGACAACTTCTGGCTAGCATTAGAGCATACACTACTTCTTCTCGATTCTTCTTTTAACGTCGTCAACATATTGACCATCATAACGTCTTGGTAGAAACTCGACTTATTACAGACTTCAGTTTTATCCAAAATGCTCATAAAATCTGAGTATTGGTTCACCATGTTGGTACCAAAGAGACATTTTAGAAGTTGGGTGATGCAGTATACAGTTGTGTCCGGGCACAGAGGCATGATTACTTTGAGGTAGAATAAAACCTCTTCGGTAACGTTGCCTATTTCTTTCTCTGTGGCCAGTTCTAGTTGTATGGCTAAGGAGTTTAGTACGGTTGATAAGAATGTGTGGAAGATACTGCTTTTTGGGTCTAGGTTTATCTGTGGAAGAAAATGTTTGGTAAAGTTTAGTTTTTATAAGCTACATTTTTAAAAGCATACTCATAAAATTGATGAGTCTTTAATTTTTATAGATTATCATTTTGACAAACTCAGGTGGCCAAAAATTAAAAAATAACTGAATTGTTCTTTGGATACCAAGAAAATCCAGACATCTTGCTACACATGCTTTCTAAGAGCATCACAACAACTTGAGATAGGCCAGATTTTTAAAGCCTTTTACACTGACAATTTCTTAAGATGACATCTTTGTCCACCATAGGTGGAATGAGAAAGGATAGTTTTTATTTACATAGATAAAAGTATATACAGTGTAATAGTACATTGTTCACCGAGAGGAGAAAGTGACCGATTACCGTTGAGGGTGTCGTTTGAAGCCCGAGCCGTAGGCGAGAGCTTTAAAACACCCGAGATCGGGAATCGCACTTTCTCTCGAGTGATACATAGTGCTTTATACTACACCTACGAGGAAAATAAAAAACTAAATCTTTACTAATTGAAATTTTTGGCTAATTATATTACGTCATAAGTTTTATTATATTTTTTAATTGATTTCTGTGGTAGAAGGTTATCAATCAGTATTTTTGCTGTTTCCTTCAACTGCGGCGGAGTTAAAAAATCTTCATCATCACTATCACTACTTATCATTTTGATAGTTTTATTTTACTTTTCTACGAAAACTGAATCCTCAAACAACACACAAATTGAAAATGGCGCCAATGGCGTCTGCAATTTTCACATGTTCTTTTTTCAAATTGTTTGACACCATCCAACACACAGCTAGTGGCCAGTGTCATTTTGCGAACTTGGAGATAAAAACTCACTGTAAAAACTTTTTGGCTTTTGATATTTAGGTTACCAGCGCGTAGTCTTACCCAAAATTAAAAAAGAAAAACCACGTAAGAAATGGATTTTCATACACTTTTCTCTCCCGCTCAGATGCGTTTTCTCGCCGCATATTTGTTCGATATGCATGACGTACTTTCTACCGTAAATTTGATAAAGTATCAAGGTACTTTCCGAGCAGGTGTAGTATAAAACAACATTCCCTAACAACTTTTGAACCAGAAACACTCAGAAACAAACGTCGCAAACATGTAGTCTGTTCCGCAGCGTCGTTCAAACTAAGTTTGCACATCGGTTTTTCTGCTACCAGGGTTCAAACTTATACAATAAGTTAAACCGGGCCTTAAATATATATCCTTTACCAAAAACCATATGTAAGTCTTTGGTCTCTAACTGGTCGCAAAATTTGGATTATAGTGTTACAGAAAGTCTAGTTATTTCAAATGAAATTGGTACGATATAAGTTTATAACTTACACCCAAATCGTCACACGCACACATCGGCACACTACACCTGACATTCAACCAACCCAACACTACACAGTGACATCCCATAGACACTAACATCATACACTCTCTTAGACACACACATACACACACATACAGGCGCTCTGCTTTACCTTTTGTTTATAGCTTCGTTTTTATTACTTCTACTGTCAAAATGATTTAATTTTTTAGTCTTGAAACTCTTTATCTATAACTTCTGATTGTAATACCATATTTTTTGATGAAAACTATCTGTCCTTCCGTGGGGTGGGGACCTGGAGATTTGTAATACAGGCACTTTATGCCTAACTCAGACACCAGCTCCTCACATTTCTAATTAGACATATAATATGTAAAACCTAGAATAAGCTTGTCATTGTGAGGAGAAATAATGCCCGCCGGGCGTTTTCATTTTGAAACAAGCGCAAAAAAATCAGTTTCAAAATGTGGCGGTGCCGGGTTGAGCTTACTTGCGACTTCGATGTGTAGACGCCCCAAACATTAGTAAATTTAGGCTAGACAAGGTTATATCCCAAATATCTATAGTTTATTACATACCTTATGATTAGAATAAGTAGCCCTCAAAGTTTCATAGAACTTCATATAAAAAGGTTCGTTAAAGAAATGTCCCACGAAGTTAGCCTTGAGGCTGGATGCGGGGGCGGGAGGTTTCTTACGGAGAGAACCTTTTTCGTCCAGCTCGGGCGGATTACTGCCTCTTCGTGGCATTGCGTCTAAAAGGGAAACAATTAAAAACAAAGAATTTTTGCAAGTTTTCTAATTAGGTAAGTTTGTTTTTTAAATGATTGTTTTTTTTTCAATATATATGTCTTCAAGCTGAGGCTTGAATGTGATTGGAAACTTGATCGATACTGGGCAAAAAAAAACAGTCAAGAAGTTAGCGTAGAATACGATTAAAGTAAATGTGATTAAAGCAACAACTCTCAAATAAAATAAGTAATTTGAATTGAATCTGAGTATTTGCAATAAAACAGTTAACGTTTTGAAATTTTTCGATCTTCTGACGAGAAAAGAAAATCTTACCTGTAGTTTTCCTCCTAACTGGACTCCCAGGCAGCGCAATCCCACCCTTATTCAAATGCACATTAGGATTAACTTCCTCTATCAAATGCACCAGCACATTCAACATTTTTAAAGTTACTTGTAGAAACTTTTCTGCTAAGTTGGCAACCCTCTCACATTCTAAGTGATGCCATTTTTCTTTGGTATTTTGTGAGTCCCGTTCGAAAATGTCTCGGTTTTGTGTTTTGTGACGCATTATGTTGTGGATTTCAACTGGAAATAAAAATAATATATAAGAACCTGCATTTGATAAGAATCAAATCTCTGTATGAGAAGATGCCTTAGCGCTGCAGTGGGTCAATAATAACAGTCAGGTATTATTATTATCATTTTAATTATTGTTTCAGGTTATTGCTAATATGACTTCCTCTATAGGTTTCATATATAGATTTACAAGGCTACGCTAAAACTATCAGCAGGATAAAAAACATCGAAGCGCACTTATCTCTGTCTAGGATTATAAAACCTACTGTTTACCCTGTATATTTCAGTTTCCTCTGTAGATGAATAATAATTCTATTTAGTCCTCCAATAGGATTATCAAATAATACTAGACACGTATTTTTTGCTTTACCAAATCAATAAAGTTTACAAAGATAAAGCGCATCAAAGTTCAGGAGTGGGGGCTTGTGACGTCACTATATCAGTATAAAGTGTACTAACAGCGTGACGTCACACGATATTTCAACGCATTATACCGTCGTCACTTTATGTTTACGTGTCAAAAGAAAAAATACGTGTCCAATATTCTTTATTAATCTACCTGCTGGATAAAAAACTAATTTTCAGTTAACATCCCTATTGCAATGTATCTCCGGTTCATATTATTTAATATTTACTCTATAACCACCAGTGGCTAGTACGAAAATATAAAATAATTCGTCTTATTTTATAATTATCCACTGCTGGCGATAAGCCACTTCACTTCAGTCATCTTAAGCCACACCTATCCATCCATAAAATCACTCTAAAAAGTAAAATATATATTTCTTACCTGGATAGATTAGCGAACACAGATCCAAAAGAATAGTCCTAACCACCACAGTTCCGTTGCAATAGTCAAGACTGTCGAGACAGTAGCTCAACAATCCTTGGTCGGAGTACGCTTCCATATGCTTCCATGGCGACCACTTCTTGCAAATCGCTTGCAGGGCTTCGAGAAGACCTTGCTAGAAAGAAAGTAAGGATAATGAATAAAAAAGTTAAAAAGTATGGTCAGAATAGTGTAACAGCACACTATTCTGACCATACTTTTTTTTTTAAGGGGCTTCGGGAAAACGTTGACTCCCATTGCTGGTTGTTTTGGTAAACGTGGCGATTACGGGCAGCATAGAAAAAATATTCATATCCCTACTATCCTGTCCTAGTTCCTACTAATATTACAAATACAAATACAAACTTAATGTATTTGTATATAGATAGTTAATAAACCTGGGATTAATCTATGCTATGTTTTATTCTGGAAGAAACTCAGTTGTGGAGGTATATCACTATAGAAGTAGATATCCCTGACCGGGTCTACGGTCAACCCTTCCTTAACAAACTACTATTCTATCCAACTATCCCTTAACAATTATCACTATGATAGTGCGAAAGTATGTATGTATGTTCTTCGTTATCTTAGCTGTAGCGTAGATCGTTAATAAGGCTATTAATATAGACTAAGTTTTATCCTGGAAAACACAGCCCTGGGAAAGAAAAACTAGTTTGTACTCACCGAATAATATTTACAATGTGCCGCCATCAAATTTCCCACTAGATTCCCGATGATCATCTTCAAACTGCCTTCTCCAGCCTTCAGCTGTTCTCCGCGCCTCAGTTGTGGAGGCAGATCGCTATAGAAGTAGATATCTCTGACCAGGTCTAAGGCTAGACCTTCGTGATCGAATGTGAACTGCTTGCTTTGTTCTTTGGCTATTTGGGAGATTATGGTGGTGGGGGCAGAATGTTTTGAAGGGTGGATTATGGGTGTTATGCTGTAGAGAGAAAATGTACAATATTAGTCATTCAATTGACGTAAGTTGTAGACGTCTATGCTGCATTTTTGGTCTTTTAAAATACCTCCACCAGTATCCTAGGCAATAATATGACAAGTCAAGTTTTGAAGACTGACACGTAGGTATGAATGACAAGGACGACTCTACAAGACATGTCCTATTTCAATGGCTGCGGACTGTACGCACGCAGTTGAATGTATGAAGATCGCAGGAGATAAAATAGTAAATTGTTTATCTAGGCAGCAAAGAACTATTTTATAGGCGAGAGTGTTTTTTTAATCAAAAGCGCAGCGAGGGATTCAAAGTCACTCGAGCTTAAAACAGTGTTGCTCCCGAGGAAACTCTACTTTTTATCACCCGCTATGAGAAAATAAGTACGTGCAACTTATGAACAAGAACGTAACGTTTATTTATTTACATACAATTAGGAACTAAACCTAAATAATTAGAGGCTAATTTTTATATTTGAACAGTTATGGAAGTGCATCGTAACATTTTTATTAGTACCATCCGTTACTGTTGCAGATTTATTTTTTATTTGGCTCGCTCGCGGTTTTCGAGCCAGTCACTTGTTCAATACAATGTTCCCGTGAGGTCCAAAATAGAATTACTATCGCTCATTAGCCATTCACCTCATACATTATTCGTAATCGATTTTATCGATGTAATCCTATTTTGGACCACATGGTTTGTGATTCATCTCTTTGCTGATTGGAATATTTACTAACAATATCCACATTCCAAATTCAAATCACTTTTAGCCCCTAGAGATTATTGGGATATTTTAGTAACTAGTTAATTATCTTTCTTTTTACAAAAGTTTCATCAATATTAAAACTATTAGACAACTCCAAGAGGCTTACTTAACAAAAAAAAATGTCTCTTGCTTTTCGAAAAATAATACTTCTCATGTTTTTATACCAATGCCTGTGTAACAAAAAATACCTGCAACTTACTTAGCTATAGCCTGTGCTGCTGAATTCCTCACTTTCTGATCCTGATCAGCGAGCAACCTTATTAGAGTATCCATGATCAGTTTGCTTCTCACATAATACATGGGGTACAGCATGTATAACCTGAAAAATTAACAATGAAACATAATTATAAAGGAATAAAATTACACCGGATTACACCACTCTAACGTAGATACTAAGGCATTAAGGCGTATATATTCCCTAATGTTAACGGCTCGGGGCCAGAATATCAATATTGACCTCTTTTTGGATAGTTTTTGTAGTTTGTGTTTGTTAGTAGGAGACCACGATTAGTGCCGATCTTGGACACGCACAGCGATGATTTATGCTAGACCGTAGCGGGCGCGATCCGAGCCCAGTTTGAGACATATTTTATATGATGCAATCGCTACACCGTGCGGCATCCGCGTTCGCGCACATGTTCCGGGATGCGGACGGGGCTCGGCTCGCGACCGCTACATAAATCGTCTTTTATCTGGCTTGCAATCTACGTAATTTGTAGGCAAAAAAACCTCATAATTCAAAAAACCACAGATTAATAATATACCACCTAACCTCAAAAATATATGTCTTAATTACTTGACTCTCCCATCTTTTAAAAATATATTGAAGGCCGTACTTAGTGACATTTATATAGGCAAATGAAACAACGTATGTTTCATCAAGGGACGTTTTGTACAATTTTACTAGTCCAAGCATGTTAGGAGAGTGGCCATTGTTCTTTAGGAAATCTTCATTCAATGGCCTTGCAATAAAACTGACAATTAGGTCCATAAGTAGTAATCAAACCACAAATCAGGCAACCGAAATACTATAAATATTGTACCACGGCTTCCGAATGAGGCATTCGAAGTTAAAAACTTACTTTTAACCGACTTCTCAAAAAGGAGGAGGTTCTATGTTCGACATTATGTATGTTTTTTTTTTATTTATGTTTACCGATATATCTGTCAATTGGGGATCGATTTTGAAAATTCTTTTTTGTTTGAAAAAGTATGTTCTGAAATTGGTCCCATTTTAATTTGGTGAAGATCTGATTAAGAACTTCGTAGATATACAACAGAACTCTTAAATAAATAACGGCAAATCTCTCGGGATTGCTGCAATCGCAAGTCTGTTTATAGTTTATACCATTTCATAACATAACATCACGGCAGTACGCTCTTAAGGGGTACGCAGATCTCTCATTTCACCGGTTATGTTCAAGTTTCATGATATTCGGTAATATATTCTGGCGTTGTACCTACCTTACTAAACAACTGGCGTATTAGGTAGGTACAACAAAAAAGTGAAAAATATAAAAACTTTTTACAAAAAAATACTACTAACTTTATTTTCGGAAGTCGATGTCTTTCGGAGGTAACAATTTATTGCGTTATGGACACCGACTTCAGAAATAAACTTATTTTTCACTTTGTAGTTTTTTTTATTTGGAAGTCGGAAGTTTCTTTTAAGTTTTTTAGCTAAAATTTTCAATTTAATTTAAACCTGTTTAGTGTGATCACTTCTACATCAATTGAAACTCAACCTTCCCGTCTTTGGCATAAGACTGAAACTGGCGTGCTCACGACCTTGCTAATGTTGCAGAGAAGACATATTTTTTCAGACTTACTTCTGATAAGGCAACTTCTCATACAGCTTACAAAGGTTCACTCTACACAACCAGTAGTTGTTCGTCTCCACATTGACTAGCGCGTTCAGTACATCTATGAGTTGTGCCCAGTGAGAGCTGTGGCATAGACACGTGGATAGACTCGTCAGGGACGAAAGAGTGTGGTTCACTGTTGAGTGGATGTCGTCGGAGAGACCCTGGGAGAGATAAAGACGATTAGTGACTTTTAACAATAAAGGAATACAAATATGTTGCTTGTAAAGGCACCAGAGTTTATTTGTCTTTATACAGTCAGAGCAATATTCACATGTATTTTTTACGGTTCCGTACCCAAAGGGTAAAAACGGGACCCGAACCGGGATGATTTTCTTCTTGTTTACATCTGTGCAGTCGGGTTTTTTGATTTTATTAACTTTTTTATTCACAACTTTTTTATTTCGAATGGCTTTTAAACATATAAGTGGTATATATTTTTGTAATCACCTCTAAAACCCATTCATTTTGATACCCCACTCGATGGGTATCCAAGAAAAAAAAATTGCAGCCTCTACAATATGGCGCCCAAAATCCGCCATGTTCCTTTTTATTTAACGACACTTATCGAAGAAAACTTCGGCCAAGAGCTATCTAACGATGTCTTAATTATAAAAATCCGTCAAGTGGTTTGAAAGATACGAGGTAATAATAGTAGATTAGTAGCCAAGGGCTGTAAGGCATCAATTGCAGCCCGAGATATTTAGGCGCACGAGCGCAGCGAGGGCGCCTATAGTTCGAGGGTGCAATTGATGATTACACCCGAGCTAACTATTCTGCTTTACATCTCGATTGCGAGGTAAGTAGAAAAAAACCGGCATTACAAGAATAAAACATTTTAAAAAATATTTATTTTTCAAGAACGAAATTGAGCTTCGCCGTTCGATATTTAAAATTGATGACATATTTTTTTTTTTTCGCCCTTATCGGGCAGGCTAAGGTCTTGGTCCATACCGCCTAATCTTCAGTGCAATTTTAACATTCTTTAGTATGCATTAGAATACGGGTGTAACAGATTCTAATAGTTTTTGGAGTATTTGGCAGCAAATTGTATCGAGTCAGCCTTCCCAGTAAGCTTTGCGAAGGTAGTCAATACTACAATAAAATTCTTCGCTCCACTATCCTGAAATCGCTTCTGTCAATGATTTCACATATTGTCCAGTTGCGTAGACAGTTGAGACACAAAACTGCACCAATTTTATATCACAATATCCACTAGGAATCAATTTGCAAATAATATAAACAACCGCTGAACTTCACTCGAAAAAATCCCGCCAAAAACTCCTTGATGACTATTATACTCACACGAAGACAAGGCTGAATAGAAAAGCGACCTCTTTGGTCATTGGGCTGAATGCATGATGTCTTTTGCCAGTATGATGTTTAGATATACGCGAACTTTTTGAAAGAAAGAAGTGTTTTTTTTTAAATTACTTACCGCCCTAGGGCTTTTCTAGCTACATTATTACCCTAGAGCGCTAATTAGTCACCTACAAGCCCCATTTGGAGGTAATAAGAACCTATACTTACCGAACATGAGAGATGTAAAGAATATTACATACATACATACAAGACACGCGCGAGAAACTTAACCCTTTCCTTTCAGCCGGGTAAAAACATAATAAAATAAATATTTAAGTGGGGCTTCCATACAACAAACTTTTTTTTTTGCCGTTTTTTGCGTTAATGGTTTGGTACGGGACCCTTCGTGCGCGAGCCCGATTCGCACTTGGCCGGTTTTTTACTTTGCTTAGTAATTTTATCTTTACATACGAATACGACCTTTTTTACTGAAAGGATATTGTTTAAATTCGTTTGAAACACTTGCTTTCATTCACTATGAACATTATTATTTATTTGCTCTAGAATAAGATTCCTAAGGCAAAGTGCGATCTTTGAATCTTGTCTCTACGTCGAAATGAGAAAGTTTCTTTTTTAAAGCAATAAGGCTTTTTAAAATATCTTGATGCGTCGGAATAAACACCAAAATCTTTAAATTGAGAATAGTCTATTCTAATCTAGGCACTCGGAACCAAACTTTTTGATTTACGATGTTTATTTACAGTTGGAGACCATAGACAAATTTTTTTTTGCCAAACAATTCAGAGAAATATTGAAATCATAACTTTGAGATCAAAACCTTCAAATACAACATACCTTCAAAACGATCCCAACCAGCTTATCCATACAAATTAACTCCGACACATCTTTCGGCAAAGCACTGTAGCTCCTCCAGCGATGATAATACCCATGAGAAAGATCCAACGCAGCCACCAGATAACTAGCAATGCACACTCTCACCAACCCTCTGATCTGGGGGTCATTATGACTCTCTAAAAGGGTAAAAACATCACTTAAATGCTGAAACTCAAAATTTTCCGTACTTTCCACGACCCTCTCTACCTCTGTAACTACATTTTCAGTAGTAATATCCCTCAAATCTTTTCTTTGGACTTCATCAGTTCTTTTCAGGGGTCTTTTGACCCTTTCTTCCTTCTTCTCAAAGTCTTTCAAAGCATCTAGGTGGTCTAAATTGGTTGTGCTTTCACCGAAATGGTCGAATTTCATGTCCAAATCTATGCTGGACGATAAAACATCTCCGCTACTAGACATTGGGTATCCAGTTGATAGAGCATTACTTCCCGTCATGTTCGAATTCATGGTGAAATTGCTATTTGTCATATTAGGGTTGGTACTATCAGTATGGCCACTGGCCATTAAATCGTTTTTCAGGTAGACTTTGCTATCTAAAATATTACTCGGGGCATCCTTAGAGCTTTTCTGTTCTGTGCTTTCTGATTTGCTATCTTTTTTCGATAATTGGTGGGATTGTGTGGTCTGTTGGCTGTCTATACTTCGGTTAAGGAGGTCTTGACTCAAGGAGTCTGTTAGAGAATCTTGGTAGCAAACGTTTCGTTCTAGTACGAAGTCGTTTATGTGGTCTTGGTTGGTTGTATCTTCGGATGAACCTGAAATAAATATAATCTAAATTAGAGATGAGGTAGAGATAGCCGTATATCCAATAAGCGGGTTAGCCCCTTCTCTCATAATCATCATATCAGCCGAAAGACGTCCACTGCTGGACATAGGCCTCCCCCAGGCGTCGCCACATTGTCCGATCTCATGTCTCGCATCCAGCGCCTTCCCGCAACCTTAATCAGGTCATCGATCCACCTAGTGGGAGGCCTTCCAACTTATCGTCTTCCGGTTCGCGGTTGCCATTCCAGAACTTTTAGGCCCCATCGGCCATCCGTAATATCCGTCTAGTCACAGATAATATAATGCTAGCATACAGATGCCACATCCCATACATAGAAACCGTGCCGACTTAACTAGCGTTTATCGTCTGATTAAACTGATATTTTTTCTAAGAACATCGATCTCATTCGGTGCCTTTCCACGGATATAGATGGTGTTAGCAGCAACTTGCAAGGTGCAAGGGTTTACAAGGTACCAAAATGAGTTACAAAACAAATTCGAGTGGATGCCTCAGAAATTTAAAACAGCGCCATCTATTGCAATCAATTTTAAATGATCCACTCAAATAATATTTGTAATGTGAATTTAAGTCCAATATTCCTTAATTTTGTGCTTAGGAGAGTTTATTTCACAAAACTCAATAATTAATCTAAACTTATCTCGCCATCTAGTACAATTTATTTGAATTAAATTTTCTTTCTTCGCGTTGGGTGCGTTGCGTGGTCTAGTTAACTAAAAACTATAAATTGAGCTTACAATATTACAGCTTTATAATGTATCTTACCAGAAATATTATGATGTTTCGCATCAGCATCTTTGTCTAAAAACAACGTTATCGCTTGAGGATACAGTTGTAGTATTTCAGACAAGCAATTCAGTGCTGATGATTTTAAAGACACCCTTATTTGCCTGTAAATAAAGTTCACATTATAATTTCGAGCGACGACGCCTGGAACTATTCAACTAAACGTAAATCATTCTCACACTCTGGCATAAAATACATAAATATGTCGGACTTACCTATCAGGAATAACGCCACCCTTGTTGCCAGTTAGAAGAAACTTTGATGTTAACAATCTCGCACAGTATTTCAGAGGAATATCGTCGTCTTTCGATGTTCCGATGTTGACCTGCAAAACATTGAGATTTAAAACTATTACCTAGAAAATCCCTTTCATATTCTTTGAAGTTTGTTTCTCTCAATAGAACGTTTTAAGTCACTCATATGACTTATGCTAGTATGCAGACCACCAGTATCCACCAAATGTATATATATCGCAAACAGGAGGACTTCCTTCCATATACCCTCGATCTTGTGGGCTTATCGTGGGTAATGCTTGCGCAAGGCGGGTAACTTATGCCGTTTTAGAGATATTCCATTGTCCAATTCTAGTAGCAAGTTGACGCGCCAATTTGTAATCACTTTCACTAGCCTGATACTTTTAGATGCAACTCCACCGGCACCAATAATGCCACTTATCACACTTAATCGCGATACGTCCCGCTCCAGTTCTCTCTACTCAAGTCAACTCCGCGCCTTCGCGTCTCTACTCTCCCTCCAAATTGTGTGTCACCTTCCTCTAGGATTCAAATCCTTCCCTAGCATTGGACATTGGATAAAATTAAGTGTTGCCAATTGAATAAAATCGAATTGAAATTTGAATCAGTATCAAAATGTTGCCAATGCATCAAAACTAAATTAATAAGTTTACAAGCGATATTTCTTTGTTCCTGTTTTTAATCATAATTATACCTTCCTCCGATATATATATAGTCAATGGTACGGATGTCAAAACAAATCACAAGCACGCACCTGGCGGCAAATCAAGAACAACTACGCATTGGCGCGCTTTTTCTAACCACTTGCGTGGTGGGGACAGCAGAATATGACAGTTGAGTACTGAACGCCTTAGAGCTAAGACGTCGTAAAATCAGTGTCGATCCGTAATATTAGTAAGCAAGATTGCAACTGAGTTGTGACTATTTGAATAAACCCAGTTTATCAAATAACTTGTGTGATTTCATGTTCACGACCTGCCCACGCACTATGTCTTAACCTAAAGGAATACATCCTGACTTTCCGATGGTTTACATCTATCGGCCAGCCATGATGCGACATTTATAAAAATGACTCACTATTTCCCTAGGTCATGGAATCACGCGTGAAAGGTATAGTAAAAAAAATGGTAGGTAGATAGGGTAGGTAGGATATGGTAGGGTAGTCAGTAAACGGGAGCGAAGCCACGGACGCAGCTAGTAAATGAAAGTTACAACTTTTTATTAGGTACGATTTTTTTTTTTATGTATAAATTTGACAAGCAGGTATTGACTGAACGGCACTACTTGATAATTGCAGTTCTTTCAATACAGTAAAATAAAACATTTTCTTTTGCAGAAATTGACGCAGGCGATATTAACGCAAATAGCTACAATCTAAGTCAAGAGTGAATGGGTTTTTCTAGGCAAGCGTGCTTCACCGTCGACCACATCATCGCTTACCATCAGGTGAGATAGTGGTGAAGCGCGAGCCTATAGATTATAAAAAGAAAAAAAAAACACAATATCCGTACCTTAATCCCACCATCGGTTACAGTATGCGCATGCTCAACTTGATCAGTCTCTTTAGGTTCAACCTCTTCAATTTCTTGTAGCTTTTCTGATAGATCCTTAGATAGTTGCTCTGAGTTCGGCATTTCCATTTCTTGGTCGCTCACTGGGGAGTCTGGCGTCTGCAAGAAAAGAAGCATGAGTTAGAGACAATTAATCTTACTTACCCCGTGTTTCTCACCTCTAAATTATCGCAAAATTAATGTGACGAATTATCAAGCACGTCTTATCTGCTGTGATTGCTTGAATGAATTTTCAACAGCCAATCACAGCAGATAACGAGTGCTTGACAATTTGTCACATTAATTCTGCGATAATTTAAAGGAGAGAAACTCGGCCTGTGCACCCTAAATTCGAAAGTTTGGGAAAATTGATGCATGGTTATTTGTTATTTAATCACGCCGTTCTGGCTTAATAGATGTGGATGAAATTTGGAACAGAGATACATTATAGTCTAAAAAAGCACATAGACTACTTTTATTCCACTTTTTAAATCCGGGGACAGAACACAAATAATTATAGACCAGTGTCCGTGCTGCCGGTTTTCAGCAAGGTATTTTTTTTTTTGTGTTTATTTGCAATCAGCCCTAAGACTATGAGCAAATCTGTTCTGTGATGCTGACATGCGGAGTGGCTTCCCATTGGAAGCATCAACTCATCTGCTGCCCAGAGCTACTGCCGGTCTTCTAGCTCTAGTATATGATGACGTTTTAGTCGCCTCACATCCAGAGCAATTACAGTCCATGGTGAGTTGGCGAGCAAGTTCGTTAGGGTGATGGATTAACCGCTCTTTGTATTTAGCTGCCAAACTCCGTATTTCCTCTTTGGTTGTCTTCATTTCAAGGTGCTCGTGAAGTTATTGTTGGTTATGTACCATGGTACTTTTGCGATTGTTCTTAGGATCTTGTCCTGTTGGCGCTGAAGTATATTTATGTTGGGGTCGCTTGCACTGCCCCACAGTTGCATACCGTATGTCCAAATGGGCTTTAGGATGACTTTGTATATAAGCAGCTTGTTGTCCAAAGAGAGTCTCGAGTTCCTTCCTAGCATCCAGTATAGGCTGTTGTACTTTAGTTGAAGCTCCTGCTTTTTACATTTGATATATTGCCTCCAGTTTAGTTTACGATCTATGTGTAAACCAAGATATCTTACGTGGTCACTGTGGGGCAGAGTACATTCACCCAGATTTACAGGTGGGCAGTCTCCTCCTTTGAGAGTGAATGTGACCTGTACTGACTTAGCCGCACTAGCCTTTATTTTCCATTTTTGGAGCCATTTGTCAACTTCGTTAAGGCCTTTCTGCAAGTACTCTGATGCCAGTCTTGGATCTTTATTACTGGCCAATATAGCGGTGTCGTCTGCAAATGTAGCTGTAGTTATTTCTGGCGTTAGCGGTAGGTCAGCAGTGTACAGTGTGTAGAACATGGGGCCAAGAACAGATCCTTGTAGCACCCCAGCGTTAATCTCTCGGAACTCAGAAGTGGCGTCACATTCTTTTACATAAAATATGCGATCCTCGAGGTAAGATTTGAATATTGGCAAATATGAGTGGGAAATATTCTGCTTGATCTTACATAGTAGCCCTTTGTGCCAGACCTTGTCAAACGCCTGCTGGATATCCAAAAACGCCGACGAGCAAGGTATTTGAAAAGATAATGCTAAATCAAATGCTCATTAATTTTAATACGAATAAAATCCTACACGAGAAACAGTATGGTTACACCAAAGGACGTTGTACAACCGACGCTGGTGTCACCTTATTAAAACACATCATTGATGCGTGGGAGGGGGGGGCAAGATGCCATAGGTATTTTCTGCGACCTGTCGAAGGCGTTTGATTGCGTTGATCATTAAACATTGCTTTTGAAACTTGAGCATAACGGGCTAGGCCTATTAGCATTAACTTTAGTAAAATCCTATTTGAATGATAGACAGCAATTAGTTCAAATAAACGGTGTCAATTCGTCGGGGTTAAACGTGAAAATGGGGGTACCCCAAGGCTTAATTTTAGGTCCTTTCTTATTTTTTGTATACATCAACGATTTACCCCATCTATTGAAAACAAACTAAACATGGTGTTATTTGCTGACGACACTTCTTTGATTTTTAAGATAAATAGACGTACGAGTAACGTTGCCGACGTAAATAATACATTGCGGCAAGTTCTGAATTGGTTCACTGCTAATAATTTAATTTTAAATGCTAAAAAAACAAAGTGTGTAAAATTTGCCTTGCCGAATGTCAAAAGTTATGATTGTGACATTATATTAAACAACGAGAGCCTCCCATTTTGGTAACTCGGCTGCCTATGACGTTCATACTTCAGATAGAAACCTGCAAAGTAAATCCCTCAACGCTCAAACTAGGCGTCTGCTGAAACTGCAACAGACTCCCGAGCTGCAACACTCCAGAGAACGATATCTCTAACGGATCCATGAGCTAAAATTTTATGTCGTTGCAATAAAGACTATTTACGAACTACAAGTGTTACTTTTGATCAACAACAATAAAAATATAATAAAATATCTCCTTATTCAATTAGCCATTAATCGGCACTTTTGAACATCATAAATTTAAATTTTAAAGAAATACTAATTAATTCTACCATCCATTCGGAAAAGTGGCTAGATATAGAGAAGAACGGACAAGAAAATAAGTTTTTAACAAGTATTTGGTTACATCATTCTTGTTGGAAAAATACATATATGTAAGAACATTGTAAAAAGACGTGCACGTAAAAGCGTCTTAAGTAAAACAAATAATTTTAACAATAAAATAAATAGGTAATTAGAAACAGGCCGAGGCAGCTAAGTTATGACCAATCGGAACCGATGGCGCCCGTTCACGAATATGACACATGGATCGGCACCACTCAGCTCATAATCGCAGCTCAGATCATAATCATATCTATATCTATAAAAGCGAAAGGTGACTGACTGACTGACTGACTGACTGACTGACTGACTGACTGATCAATCAACGCACAGCCAAAACTGCTAAGCCTAGAAGCATGAAATTTGGCAGAAAGGTTCTTCAAGTGACGTAAGTGTGCACTAAGAAAGGATTTTTGGAAATTCTACCCCTAAGGGGGTAAAAAGGGGGTTGAAAGTTTGTATGAAAAATCTAATTCTTTCGACCAAAATTCTTGAAACTTAGCACAAATAGTATTCTAAGTAAATGATAAAGATTGACATTATTAGTTTTTCGAAACTACCCCCAAATGATGATTTAAGGGGTGTTGAAGTTTGTATGGAAAAATCAGATTTCTTTGATCAATAAACTTGAAACTTGCCAAAAATACTGATCTAAATGAATAATAAAGGTTGCTACTATTATTTTTTGAAACTACCCCCAAAAGACGATTTAGGGGTGTTAATTTTTTTTTTGTAGAATCTCATTACTACAGTTAATAAACTTGAAACTTGACATAAATACCATCCTAAATAAACAATAAAGGTTGTCATTATTAATTTTTGCAACTACCCCCAAAACACGATTTAGGAGGTATTACAGTGTTTTGGAAAAATCTGATTTCTTGGGTCAATAAACTTGAAACTTGCCACAAATACTAACCTAAATGAACAATAAAGGTTGCTATTATTATTTTTGGAAACTACCCCCAAAAGACGATTTAGGGTGTTAATTTATTTTGAAGGATCTCATTACTTCAGTTAATAAACTTGAAACTTTACATAAATACCAATCTAAATAAACAATAAAGGCTTTCATTGTTGGTTTTTCGAAACTACCCCCAAAAGATGATTTAGGGGATGTAATTTTTTTTTGAAGAATCTGATTTCTTGGGTGAATAAACATGAAACTTGACATAAATACCATCCTAAATAAACAATAAAGGTTGTCATTATTAATTTTTTGCAACTACCCCCAAAAGACGACTTAGGAGGTATTACAGTGTTTTGGAAAAATCTGATTTCTTGGGTCAATAAACTTGAAACTTGCCACAAATACTAACCTAAATTAACAATGAAGGTTGCTATTATTAGTTTTTGAAACTACCCCCAAAAGACGATTTAAAGGGTGTAATTTTTTTTTGAAGAATCTAATTAGCTAAATAGACAATAAAGGCTTTCATTGTTAGTTTTTCGAAACTACCCCCAAAAGATAATTTAGGGGATGTTCAATTTTTTGAAGAATCTGATTTCTTGGGTGAATAAACATGAAACTTGACATAAATACCATCCTAAATAAACAATACAGGTTGTCATTATTAATTTTTTGCAACTACCCCCAAAAGACGATTTAGGAGGTATTACAGTGTTTTGGAAAAATCTGATTTCTTGGGTCAATAAACTTGAAACTTGCCACAAATACTAACCTAAATTAACAATAAAGGTTGCTATTATTAGTTTTTGAAACTACCCCCAAAAGACGATTTAGGGGAGTAATTTTTTTTTGAAGAATCTAATTAGCTAAATAGACAATAAAGGCTTTCATTGTTAGTTTTTCGAAACTACCCCCAAAAGATGATTTAGGGGATGTTCAATTTTTTGAAGAATCTGATTTCTTGGGTGAATAAACATGAAACTTGACATAAATACCATCCTAAATAAACAATAAAGGTTGTCATTATTAGTTTTTTGCAACTACCCCCAAAAGACGATTTGGGAGGTATTACAGTGTTTTTGAAAAAACTGATTTCTTGGGGCAATAAACTTGAAACTTGCCACAAATACTAACCTAAATGAACAATAAAGGTTGCTATTATTATTTTGTGAAACTACCCCCAAAAGACGATTTAGGGGATGTTATTTTTTTTGAAGAATCTAATTTCTTAGGTCAATAAATATGAAACTGCTTAAATACCAAACTAATAAACAATAAAGGTTTTCATTATTAGTATTTCGAAACTACCCTTAAAATACGATTTCGGGGTGGTAAAGATTTTTGATTACTTTTACTGCACATAGCTTCTTTTTAAGATGTAGGGGAGCACTTAGGAGGGATTTTTGGAAATTCAACTTTTGAAGGGGTTAAAAGGGAGACATTTATTTGCATGAAAAATCTTATTCCTTTGGCAAAATAATAAAGGTTGGCATGATTAGTTTTTCGGAATTATCCCCAGAAGACGATTTAGGGGTGTTAAAGTTTCTTTGAAGAATCAAATGGCACTAATACGGGGAACTACCGAACTCGACCGTTTGTCTCAGGTAAACATAGTTGTGAGTGACATTTTAGTGTTGCGTAATTTACGCTGTATTAGGTTTTGTGTTGTGTCGCGTAATTTACGCAGCATTCGTTTTCATACTAAAATAATTTTTGGTCCACCCGAAATTATTAGTCTCAAAAAATCCGACCAGTCTTCTGCTACATATATCTTCTTCTATACATATAAAATGCTTTGTCCTGAATGACTGACTGACGGCTCAACGCACATCCTAAACCGCTGATCGTAGAGACCTGGAACTTGGAGAGTATGTTTTCGTGTGACGTAGGCATCCGATAAGAAAGAGTTTGCCTAAATTCTTCCCCTAAACGGGAGAAAAAGGGGGACAAAGTTTGTATGAAAAATCTAATTCCTTCAGCTAATAAATATTCTTGAAACTTGGCATAAATAGTGATCTAAGTAAATGATAAAAGGTTGACATTATTAGTTTTTTGAAACTACCCTCACAAGTCGATTAAGGGGGTATTGAAGTTTGTATCGAAGAATTTTATTTCATGGGTTACTAAACTTGAATCATTGCACAAATACTAACTTAAATAAATTATAAGGTTGTTATTATTAGTTTTTCGAAACTACCCCCAAAAACAGATTTAGGTGGTGTTAAAGTTTTTTTGAATAATCATATTACTTGGGTTAATAAACTTGAAACTTAAGCAATAAAAGTTGTTATTATTAGTTCTCAAAACTACCCCCAAAAGACGATTTGTTTTTTTTTAATGAATCTTACTTCATGACTTAACTTTAAACTTGACATACATACCAACCTAAGTAAACAATACAGGTTGAAATTCTTAGTTTTTTTAAACTAACCCCAAAATACGGTTTTTAGGAGTGTTAAGGTTTTTTGAAGAATTTTATTTCTTGAGTTAATAAATTAGAAACTTGACATAAATATCAACTTAAGTAAACAATAAAGGTTGTCATTATAAGTTTTTAGAAACTACACTCAAAAGTCGATTTAGGGGGAGTTAAAGTTTTTTTGAAAAATCTTATTTATTGGGTTAATAAACTTGATAGTTGACATAAATACCAACCTAAGTAGGTAAACAATAGAAGGTTGTCATTATATTTTTTCGACAGTACCCCCCAAAATAGGATTTAGTGGGTGTTAAAGTTTGTTATGAATCATACTGGACAAGGTTTCGTTTTTGATGTAGGGATCTAGGGGAGCACGAAGAAGGAATTTGTGGAAAATCAACTTTTAACCATCATCATCATTTCAGCCAAAAAACGTCCACTACTAAACATAGGCCTTCCCCAAGCGCCGCCACACTGATCGGTCCTGTGCGTTTCGCATCCACCGGCCCGCAGCCTTGACCAGGTCGGACTTCCTAATTTGCGTTTTCTGGTTCGCAGTCGCCACTGAACTGTCAACCTTTAAAGGGGTGAAAAGGGGGCAATTTGTTTGTATGAACAATCTCATTCCGTGGAGATAAAGTAAATAATCAAAATTTATATAATACGTTTTTTAAAACTACCTCCCCCCTGATAGGGTTAAGTGATTTTAGTTTTTTTGAGACATTTTACTGAGCAATCTAACTAAAATAAACAAAAAATTCAAAAGAGAAAAAGGGTATATTAAGTTTAAGGGGCGGATTTTACTTAGTAGCGGTATCCTAAAATGTATTATTCTTTAAGTCAAATAACGAATCGTCCCAAACCTATAAACCGTAGAACTTTACGAAACCACATTTTTATTTGGTTTAATAACAACGTATTTTTGGTATATACACGAACGAAGTCGCGGGCGGAGTTAATATTATAAATGTGAAATTAACTCTGTCTGTCTCTCTGTCTACCTTTTCACGCTTAAACCGCTGAACCGATTTAAATGTAATTTGGTTCGGAGATATTTTGAGACCCTGGGCAGGACATAGGATAGTTTTTATCCAAACATACTTACGGAAATCATACTTAAGGGAGTGGAAAGAGGGGTAGAAGTTTGTATGGAAAACCTACAATATTAAGCCGCGATATAAAAAATAAGCAATACGAATTACTAATGCTTCGCAGACGAAGTCGCGGGCAACAGCTAGTCAATCAATATAAATATACAAATACCTGAATAGTAAGGTCCTCAACGCTCAAACTAGGCGTCTGCTGCAAATGCAATAGACTACCGAGCTGCAATGCTCCGGAGAACGATATCTCTAACGGATCTTTGAGCTCAGACTGAGGACTGGGGGCGTACCGTGATGATATTATACTTGAGGTACCTGGATAAAGAAAGAAGATTATTAAGAAGTGAGTCAAGCTCAAGAGGACAATTCATATTAGTATCGTAAAGGGCTCGTGGCTTAATAATCAAGATCAAAAAACAAAATCATGTTTATCTTTCTGCCACAAATAACACTTATCAACTAAAAACTGAAATAGTTATGTATGCTACAAGTGCGGCAGGTAGGTGATTTCCGATGAGTGGCATTTTTATTCACGAGCGAGCGAAGCGAGTGAGTGTATAAATCGACACAAGTCGGAAATCATCTTACGTACGTGTATCATAATACAACATTTTACTATGCATTGTGCGAGGAAATAAATAAATAAATAAAATAGCGGGCTTATTCAAGTGCGTTCAGCATATCCACAGATTAACTAATAGTTCCTCGGGCATATCTACTGCGCATGTGCGAATAGCTGTCACATCGTAACGCAATAAGGCACTAGCAAAATATACGTTCTGCCAAACATATTTAATGAATATTTAAAATTAATTTATTGATCAAAATTTAAATCTATTGTAATTAAAAACGCCTAAAATAAAGTATTAGTTTTATTTTACCTTTTTAAGAATGATAATCTGTACATAACTAATTTTTAAAACTTTTCTCAAATAATAAAAGGGATATTATAAATTGCATATCAAATAAATAATCGCCTATCAATACATACTCATCATTTATATTCTTATTTACATCTAATAACTTACTTCACTACAAATAAACTAAATGTTTAACAAAACTCAAACTGCAGATAAAACGAAATTATACATAAATATAACATTACTTTTTTCCTCATAATGCATTACTGTTAAATTTATTTTTGTACAAAAATACTACATACATAGCATAAATACTGACTGCCCAGCAAATTTTCCATATTTCATAGTCTATTTTAGTTGATCTACGAATAAATTATGGTCAAAGAATCAGTCCAAGAGCGACCGAAGCGAGCTCGGGAAATTAGGGCACCCCGACACGGACAGGTTAGGTTCGAACGAGATGACGGGAGCTGAAGTGAGCGAGCAAAGCGAGTGAACTCAGCTCCCGTCATCTCGTTCGTGTTAGGTTACTTTTGACCCTGCAGACAGAAATAGGAGCCCCGTCTAGGGGCTACGTCGACTTATTCGAAAAATGGCTGTACGCTGCGAAAATAAATTGTAGTGTGTTTAGTGATATTTTGAGTTGAATATTTTGCTGTGCAATCAGTAATTTTGATGGGAATTCGGAATCTTATTGCGTAGAAAAAGGATATTTTTTGATTTGCGTTTAAATACTACCCATAATAAAAACTCTATGCGTCGGGCTGACGTTGGAGTTAAAAATTAATAAAATACAAGAAAGTAAAAAGCACTAGTGAAAAAAAGTGACACTTTCCGCACAGTTTGGCTGATTGGAAAACCGCTCTTTTCGAGGATATGCAATGTAAAATAATAATAACGATATGCCACATAGTTATTTGCGGGAGACTGGTGCCTGAGCTAAGCCGTTACCTGTATTTCTGGACACCAGAGACTCCCCAAACAAGAATATATAAATAAAATTATACCTGACCTCAAAAACTATAACTATAGATAGATAACTCTTAGCAAAAGTAAAATTTTTATGTTACAAGTGCACACACTTATTGGAAGTTTATATTTTTTATTATGTGAAGTCAAGAGTGTGAGTGTGTGTATATCTGAGTTTGTGTTTGTGTGTGTGTGTGTGTGTGTGTTTGTAAATAATAATAACAGCCGCAAGAGTCGATCTTCAAGGTTAAGCAATGCTAATCTTATCTTGTGGAGGGGCCGAGAAATAACTCGGACACTTCGACCCATGGGATCTATTGTGTCCCCCTAGATAACTTACTCCTCTCCAATCTCGTTAAAAACTCTTTTCATGAGTTTTACAACGTTGTGTCCCCCTAGATAACTTACTCCTCTCCAATCTCGTTAAAAACTCTTTTCATGAGTTTTACAACGAGACTAGGAGATATGAGCCTATAGTCTTCTGGTTTTGGATATCCAACCCCTAGGATACTCATTCGCTTACCAGCCAGCATCGCATGTGCACAGAAGGTGCTCCATGCGTTCCGTATGTTCCCCACACAACCTGCACATGGGTGTCGCGGTTAGACCCATCTTCATGAGCATGTCGTTGGTTCCAAAGTGCCCAGTAAAGGCCCCAAGCAGGTAGCGGATTTGCCCCCTGCTCATATTCTAAATGCATTCCCGGGCTTAAGATAAGCAATGCTTTCCGAGGTCGGTCCGTGGATAGACAGAGAGTAGAGAGATCTCTTAAGGCGATATATACGCCCCAATGTTAACGCAGTACTGGTCGTGCGTTGATTAATTCATTTATTTTTATGCTGATTTACTTACTAATATTCCTCCTATGTCCCTTCTCGCTATGAGTATTATCTAGCGACACATGTCTGGGATGTCTGTCCAGTAAGGCTGTCTTGTACTGCGCGGAGGCTAGAGACAGGATCACTGTGAAACACTCCATGATGGCGTTCTGTACGTTGTGCTCCTTTGTGTGTTCTATGTAGTAGATGCAGAGGTAGTATAGCTGGAACAAATAAAAAGTTATGATCAAAACTATACCCATAACATATTTTACTGTTTTTAGGGTACTTGAATAGTATGGGTCGATCTTAAGTGATAATGGAACAAACACTAGAAAAATATATCATCATATCAGCCGATAGACGTCCACTGCTGGACATAGGCCTCGCCCAGGCGTCGCCACATTGACCGATCCCGTGCGTCTCGCAACCTTCACCAGGTCATCGATCCGCCTGGTGGGAGGCCTTCCAACGCTACGTCTTCTGGTTCGCGGTCGCCACTCCAGAAAAATATATGCCTTTTCAAAAAGTCTCTCAAATAGTTCCAACTCGTTATCCCGAATGCATTAAATTTTAAAATGTTATCAAACTAAAAATCGTATCTATCTTCTCCACCACTGTCCACAACGCTTCGAACATGAGTCTATGTGCGGAAAATCCACACTACCGCAGATAATATAATACTAGCATACAGATGCCTCATCCCATAAAAGGAAACCGTGCCGACGTAACTAGCGTGTTTCGTCTGATTAAATCGATTTTTTTTTCGACAATCGCGTTCGGTTCCGTTCCACGGCGATAGATAGATGGTGTTAGCAGCGACTTGCGAGTAAAAGGGTTTACTCGGTTTGTGAATATTTTTCTTTAAATACAGTGAAGGTTTGTTTTATAGTATTTTTTAGCACGTTTTTACAGTTTTTTTTACACCAAAATGTGTTACCATGCAAATTTAAACAATCGAGTGGAATGCCTCAGAAATTTAAAACCGCGCCATCTATTGCATCAATTTTAAATTATCCATACAAATAATCTTTTAAAAGCCCAAAATTCCATAATTTTGTGCTTATGAGAGTTGATTAAACAAGAACATAAAATTTTTCAAATTCCAGAAAATGTTAATTTTACACGCATTCAATAACAGATCGGTGCATTTCGCGCCATCTAGTGAGATTTATTTGAACCAAATTGTCTATCTTAGCGCTGAGACCTAGTGACACAACACTACTAAATCTGCTCCATACACCGCAAACGCTAACAAACCAATCAAACCGACAACATTCAATGTCATTGATTGATGACAGCTTAATCAATATGAACGAACTCTATAGCTCAAAGACAAAGACAAAAGATATTTATTTCAACTGGGCCACCAAGCGGCACTTTTGAATGTCACAATTTAAATTTAAATGGAATACAAGTTGATTCTACCGTGCATTCGGAAAGTAGCTAGTTATGGAGAAGAATGCACAAGAAACTCCATACTTATTACCGCTCATCAAGGATTTACTTCTAAATGTTCAAGCCAAGACAAAAACCATTTCATATTACAGTGAGGGCTATGCTGGGGGTTTCCTTGCGTGATCGCATCAGAATATTCGCAAGCAGGACCAAAGTTACCGACATGGCCCGAAGAATTTTAGAAAGTTTGGCTTATGTTCAGCTGTGGACGTCTTTCGGCTAAAATTATGATGATGATTACAGTGGTATTCTTACCTCTAAATAATCCCGGACAGCGAACAAGTCGTTTTCGGAAAACTTCGCAATGTCGTTGATTTGGAAGATGGCTTTTATGACGCAAAACCATCCCATCACCACTGTACTGTCTGGTGTCAGTGGCCATAGTTTTTCTGTAAAGATAAAAATATCACAATTAATATTTTGTTCTTTGTTTGTTTAAAAAAAAATGTCTCCCCACACTAGAAATTTCTCCTGTATCGTGGGTGCGTTTACAAACATATAAACTCACATGCACAAACACCCAGAGCCGGAATAACTATCTTTAGGTACCATTTAAATATTTGAGCCGTGCGGGAATCGAACCCGTGACACGCAGCACAGCAGTCAATCGCTCAACCACTGCTCCAATCGTGCGCCCATAAATCAATATGCAAACTGGGTTAAATAGTTTTTTGAGAATTGGCCAGATAAAGCAAGGACTAGGGGAGGCCTTAGTGCAAGGTTGGGATAGTATAGGCACGGGGTCCCAGCGCTTAAAAAAAAAGTTTGGTTCCAATAAATATCACTAGATGGCGCGATATGCACCGATTTGTGATTGAATTGTGTGTAAAATTATAATTTTCTGGAATTGAACATAAAAATTGTATGTTCTTGTTTAATCAACTCCCCTAAGCACAAAATTAAGGAATATTTTGCTCTTAATTCGCATTTCATAGATTATTTGAACAATTCATTTAAAATTGATGCCAACAGATGGCGCGGTTTTTAATTTCTGAGGCATCCCACTCAATTGTTTAAATTTGTATTGTTACACATTTTGGTGCAATGAAACTGTCAAAACGTGCAAAAAAAATACTATAAAACAAATCGTCACTGTATTTACAGAAAAAAAAAATATTCATCCAAATCCGTTGAACTATTTTTGCGTGATTGAAACACAAACATACAAAGAATCACCACAACTTATCACTTACCAAACACTCTCGCCAATATGTTGGTTAGCAGTGGCTCCCTGTGTGAACAGAGATGGGCCACACAAGTAGCTATGCCGCGTCTCACAGCTGGGTCTGATGTCTCCACGTGTGATAGTAAGGCTTTTGATAACTCTGGAAACAAAAGAATGAGAGTTTCGTTATTGTATGTCTTTATTAAGTATGTTTTATTAGCTATTTCAGCCTGGACTGTAGATAAAACGTTAGGTACAGGTATCGGCACGGTTTAAGAGCGCTGATCTTGAATGCGAAGAAGTCGATTTTTAGGTCTGTTTGGCGGGGGGAGTGAGGTGCAACGGTGAAGCGGCCGGCGCCGGCGACTTATTGCTCAACCAGTGTCAACTGCCCCCGTCTCACCGCGCTCATACGTCACGTGTCCCGTAGGTACAGTCACGCATTATTGTGTTAAATAACAAGGTCCCTTGCATAGTGTTTAATAATTTCATTCTTTCGTTGCCGACGAAAGTGGCAAGCAAACTTACATAAAACTGTGTTATCTTTTTCTACGTATATATTCAATTTAGTGACATATTTATATCCGTTATTAAAGATTAAGCATTTATTAATATGATGATACGCTAATGTGCCAAAACCACACTGTGTCAAAATTAGCTATTTAAATATCCATTCTTCACAAAATTTAAACTACCTACAAACAAATAATTAGTTCAAATCACACTTAGTAATTTTATGCGTGAATGTACACATGCGCAAATCAGCCCCATCACTTTCGCCGAGCGCTCTCAAATCGTGCCGGTAGGTACTTATACTATCTATAGTTCTAACTCAAGAACGGGCTCAAATATAAAAAAAAAAAATTAGGCTTTATTCGGACTATTTAGCAGATGGTTTATGTGAAGAAAAAAAAATGAAAAAAATTTAAACTTAGGATAGGGTAGTGTAGGGTAGGGTAGTGTAGCGTAGGAGGGTAGGCTAGGGTAGTGTAGGGTAGGGTAGGGTCGGGTAGGGTCGGGTAGGGTCGGGTAGGGTAGGGTAGTGTAGGGTAGGGTAGGTAGTGTAACATATGGTAGGTAAGGTAGGTAGTGTAAGGTAAGGTAGGTAGGGTAGATAAATGTTTGGTGTTTTTATGACAAAACAAAGTTTGCCGGGTCAGCTAGTAATTATTATAAAATCATTATCGATTTTCTTGAATGAGGCCGTGTAAAGTACTGTGTAGCATATTTTCATTTTGCCAGTTAAATTTAATTTCCATGTAGTACAGGGCGAGCCCTAAACTGGGCAAAAATCCAGTTTCTGAGTTTCCAGAGAATTCCAGATGAAAACACAAAAGGTCTTGAGTTGATCTGGGAATCAAACCTAAAACCTGCCTTTCAGCAGTTGCTTTAAAGTCATTAAAACAAAGAGTTGACACATTCAAGTTTACACTGTCTTTTTAACCACAACGGTACCGAGAAGGTTTATGCAGTTGTTTGTTTGTGAAAATTAATGCTCTAGTCTCTATAATGGTTTGTTGTATACTGTGTTTAAGTCATAAAGCCGCAGGCCAAATAATAATAAAATAATTCCCATCTTCGACTTACCAGAAATCTCCTCATCAGTAGTATACTCAGCCAGCGCCGTGAGTATCCTAGGCAGGTTATTCTCCAATGCCTCCACAATCAACTGGATCTCATTGGTCTGGCGCACGATCTGACTGAGTTTGGGGAATAGTGTCTGCGCTTGTGTGCGGATCTTGCCAACTCCAGGACGAAGCCAGCATTCGCCGAGGCATATCCGAGAGAGTGCAGCGCGGATCCATCTAGGAAAAGGTTATGAAGATTTTGGTCAAGGTCTGGTTATTAGTGGCTATTACGTTGAACACCTAAATGTTATCATTCAGTTGAATTTACAACTTTCTGCACTGGGCTGTGCATATAAAATCCAACAACATTTAAACATTAATATAGATGTGACCTAGTTTTAGTATGAACAGGCATAAATAGTACATTGTGATACAAGGGTGGAAAGTAGGTTATTGCAAACGAGCTGCACTGAAAAAAAAGTTTCGTTCTACGTAACTAAAATTTTGTCTACCAGTTGCATAAAATTAGTGACTGCCGAACCAGTGTAACACATAACAAAAGCCAGTTGAGTTACTGGAGTAATGTAGCGTTTAAATAATCTATTTTAGTTTAGTGTTGCTATATTTTCACCCGACTGCCGAAGGAGGGTAATGTGTTTATCAGTCTATGTATGTATGTATGTTTGTTCCTATATGGCGTTCCAGAGACCAAACGCTTTGGCCGATTTTGATGATTCATACGATTTGATGACAATAGAAAAATGGCGGATTTTGGGCGCCATATTGTGGGGGCCCAATTTTTTTTTTTCTTCCAAAACCATCGTGTGGGGTATCAAAATAAAGGGTTTTAGGAGGTGATTTCAAAAATATAATACTTATATGTTAAAATGTATCTAATTCGAAAAAAACTTAACTAAAAAGTTATAAATAAAAAAAGTTAAATCAAAATATCAAAAAACCCGACTGCTTCAAAAGCGAACTAAAAAGTTGTAAACAAGGAAAAAATCATGCTGTGCAGTCGGAGGATACATACGCGCGAGCTGGCTGACCAAAACCAGATGTATCCTCCTCCTGTAAAACTAGGTCACATCTATATTAATGTTTAAATGTTGTTGCATTTTATATGCACAGCCCAGTGCAGAAAGTTGTAAATTCAGCACCCGACTGCTGAATTTACAACTTTCTGCACTTTTTTGATTTTTTGATTTAACTTTTTTTATTTTGCTTAGTTTTCCCAAACCGTTTGTTTACGGCTTACCTCATTATATGTTAACATTTGCATAACTTTTCGGTCAATATAACACCTCATTTATGTTTCAGTAAGATATCTGTTTGACAAGTTATACCTTTAACCCTCGCCTCGAGCCGAAGGCGAGGGTTTTTAACGACACGAGTACGACATCTATAGCCAATCCATATATATCTAGTCTATTTTTGACAAATGTTTATGAGAAAATTATTGTGTATAATGAATGTCCGTAATAAAGTATTTTATGGTAACATTTAATAATGTATGGCAACACAAGTCGTTCTTAAGCTTCCTGTGGTAATGGCCGGTGTGGCTGGTTGCGTTAACTCCTATTTTGTTGTTTGCTCGCTGAAAGCCATGTAAGTCTTCACTAATAAACATAGTTACGGACCACACGCAGTTTAATTTAAGTCCTAACAAAAATAATTAAATTAAAACTGGTAATTATAGTAGTTTACGCGATGAGGATTGTAGATTGTGACAGCATATACATATTCCAACATGTATTTTACACATTCCATGTCATTGACTCATTGCCCTACCCAATTGTTCTAATTACTGTGTTTTAATTATTTTATTAATTAGCTAGACACATTTCCCTTACATTATTGAGGTACTTATATTGTAAAAAACCGGCCAAGTACGAGTCGGGTTCGCGCATGAAGGGTTCCGTACTTGGTAAATTGCGGTTTACGATTTATGACGTATTAAAAAAAACTACTTACTAGATTTCGTGCAAACCAATTTTCGGTGGAAATTTATGTTATTGATATTAGAAACCTCAAGATCTTTTTTAAGACCTATACATAGATACCCCACACGTATGGGAATGATGAAAAAAAAATTTGAGTTTCGTTTATAAGTATGGGGAACTCCCAAAATTTATTGGTTTTTTTTTCGATTTTTGTGTGAAAATCTTAATGCGGTTCACAGAATACATCTACTTACCAAGTTTCAACAGCATAGTTCTTATAGTTTCGGAAAAAAGTGGCTGTGACAAACATACGGACGGACAGACAAACAGACAGACAGACAGACATGGCGAATCGATAAGGGTTCCGTTTTTTGCCATTTGGCTACGGAACCCTTAAACATGTTTTGTACATTGCATGTTCAATATTTTATAGATGTCTAGATTGTTTTCATTATTATGAGTATAACAAAAGTGATTATTCAACAAGTAGGTGAGTAAGAATGTTGAACTATTAGAAACCTTTTTAAGACAATAAAAATAAATTTTTGTTATAGGTTCCAAAACCTAGTGAAAATATTATTACTATTCATCAACAATAAATAATTAGGGAACTCGGTGACCAGTGGTGGCCCAGTGGTAAACAGGTTGTAGGTCGTGGGTTCGAACCCAGGCAGATGCTTCACTTTGTGTAAACTATTTTCATCACCACTACTCTCAAAACGGTGAAGGAAAACATTGTGATGAAACCGGCATGTCCTAGAACCACAAAATTCAAAGAGACATGACATCCACCAACTTGCACTGGGCCCGCATGGTAGATTACGGCTTCTCACAGAGACGAGGCCTGCACGCACAATGGACCAAATGAGGGTCTGAGTGCAGAAAAGGGTTATGTAAATGTATAATTTTCTGGTGTCTGCAACTCCACGTCTCAGTGTGTATTTTGCATATAGGATCTTGGTTTAAACACATCTTACCTACATTCATATTTACATAGAATTATCCTATCGGTATCAAGTTTGGCGAGCAGCCATACAGACTGTGTCATTCCTATTAAAATGCAAATTTAAATTGAAAGAAACACAAGCAGAATGATGTTGAGTCCTTTTGTGAGTTAAGTGCCAGCTTAATGACAAGATTATAACGTGTACATAAAAGCAATGCAAGTAATTTTTTTCTATACATACCTTGCATTCTTAGTGTGGTCTATTTGATTCTGTAGCACAATATTGGTCTTGTGCGAATGAAAGGCGAATCCTCCAACCACAGCTCTGTTCAATGCTTCGTCACCTACAAGACGTACTTCTGCCTGAAAAGTTGTTTTTTTCTAGCATTATTAATATGTCCATAAATCGTCATCTGCCTAGCAGTCTGCAAACTATGTTGAGGACTGTTTCCATTCTAAATGCATGCAACTAAACATATTATATTATATTCAAACATATTATATATTATATTATTTACATGTTATATTCTGAAAGTTGTTGCAGATGGAATGAACAACTTAATCAATGCGAAAAATTACCCGTAATGTTTATTTTGCATAAACATTGCATATTCTTGTACCTAGACTTACATTACCTCATTATTCTGTTTCTTAACAACATTGCATATAATCCAATCATTGGATAATACAGTTGAAACATCCTTCACGCTATTTGGCTAAAAAACATTCAAGGTAACTTACGCTATCGTTACTAGCTAAGAGGAGAAGCGTTGGCGCAGCCGAATGCAATAAGTTTGCATAGTGACGAGCACAGTTTGAACGGCTCCCTAAGGCTCCCAGACAACGCCCGAGCGTCCCAGCCGCCGCTTGCAGCTCATGACTCCTACAAACAACACTTATAAATAAACCAACACAAACTTCAAGCCGAAAACGGAAAAATTATGCAAAAACTTACTTCGCCGTATTCTCATTTGCCTTTAGGAATTCCAAAGCTTTTTCAGCTTTCTCCAACACGTTCATGGCTCTTGTTTATCAGCCAGTGTTCTCAGTATGTATTTCGATCATAATTAAAGCAATTTATTGTTTGATAAACGAATTTCCGTCGCGAAAAACGCAAACAAACGTGAAACTTGAAAGAAAATCAATCGAGTTGACGTCTGCGTTTTGTTCGGAAATAAACAAGAATTTAATTGGATCAGCTGTGTAATGAAAATGTTAAATTCAATCAAATATTTGTATTAAAGATTGCATTATTTTATTCTTGTTTACATATCGTGCGTATAATATAAATACTGTATAATTTAATTTATATATAATATTTATTGTATACAACTTTGAGTAGATCCGTATGTTTCCGAACGAAATAATAGCAGTATTCTGGGGGCTGGCTGCAATGTTGTTGTACAACCTACTTAGATTAGATCAAATTCATAATCTAGACCAAAGTTCCCCCTGTTCCTGACCTAGACTCGCATCTTGTATGATGAAGGATGGCGTCCAGTTCTCAGCCCAGGGAGGAGAAGCCTGAAACCTTAGAGAATAAATAACTAAAGTTCTGTACTTTGTTATTTAATCTATTTATATTTATTCTATTCTTACGTGCAACGCACCGGACGCCCAGTGCGCAGCGAAGGCGAAGGCGCCCATCTGCCTTCTGTGAGTTATCTATATCCACAAAGTATATTTTATACAGGGTGGAAAAATCAAAGGGCCCTAAAGGGATACCACTTTAAATCCTTATGATAGATTATTTTACTTTCAGGAAACATTCCTTTATTATTTATAAAAGAAACAAAACGGCATTTCCTACTTACAGATTACCTAAACTGGGAATCGAACCTGCCAAAAATTCAAAAAATAAATCTAGCTATTTTATTTCACTAATCGATACAGTCAATGTTAAAGATAAAATTAATCCAAGAAACATTTAATGAAATCTAATATTTGGTAAACAAGGGCTTTAATCATCATTACCTAGAGGCTAGGCTAGAACTATTCACTTTCAACAAGTAAAAGACACGTCATAATCGTGTCCTAATATTCTTATAACTCTAACATCCAAATACATTATATAGAGTACAAGCTTGCTAATTTATTTCTAAATAGGTACCTTGTTGAAGACTTAGTTACGAAACTCGTTTAATTGGTGATAATAATTCTGTGCACATTTCATTCGACCACGATCTGAATTTTGTTTGCGGTGCGGAACTGCATTTTTGAAATTCGAAGGAACATTAACATTCGAAACGGCATTTTTACCATGTTTACTGTTTGTTGCGAGTTTCCGATATTTCGGTGCTGTTGCAAGCACCATGATCACAAAAAAACTGTAGTTCTGAAGCACCGAATTAACGGAAACTCGCAACAAACAATAGGTAAACATGGTAAATATCCCGTTTCGAATGTTTATGATAAGTGACCATGCCAGTTTAAAACTTATATTTTGGACATTTTTATACATAGAGTTTGTTCTGTTTTGCTTCCATTTCATATTTGTATAATAATGGCGTATCAAAAACAAACAATATCCCTTGGTCTATGTTGACTTTGAAAAGAATATCTGGCTTATTTTGGCCCCCAAAACCAGGTGATCTTGTAATGTGAGGGCCATGGACCCTCACATTGCAAGGTCAGCTGGTGTGAGCTACTTAACATACCCATTGACATTTATATTATTTGCGTACGAAATCTTTGACCATACCTAATTTATTTCAGTGCTGTAAACTGTCCTCATCCTCACACACTCATGGAGCCATGACTAATCACCGCAACTCATTTCAAGCTCTAGTGAACCTAAAATTCGGTTGAATTCAAAGAAATATAAAATGCAATCTACAAACTACAACTGAGTCCTAAAATCATGACTTTAAAATGCTCAAAAACCTGATGTTTGAATGCTTGATAACAATGTTTTTTTTTTTTTGGCATTGACATTTCTGATAAGAAGCTGTCAAATTCACGTCAAATTATAAATGTTTATTAAAATTAGTAATTGACGAAATCTTACTATTAATTAACTTATTATTGCGATAATTATGTCATCAGAAGATCAGCAAGTCGACGTTATGTTTGGGCTAAAGAACGTATTATCGCAAATTGAAGCCGCTGTTGCGAGGCGCAGTAAGGTATGTAAATCGTTCCTTTTAAATCTTTATTTACGACACAGCATCCCAGTGATGTTTCAATGAAAACGATGTCTTTTCCACAACCTCTCCGTTGCGTCGTTCAGCAATTTCGACTGACAATAACCTCTCTGGCCATCTTGGCTGCCTATACCTCTCAATTATATATTTTTGACCAACATTTGCAAAGTTATCTAAATCAATATTTAACAAATTTCAGGATTTGCCACAAATTGCTCCACGGTTGGTGGCTGTATCCAAAATTAAACCTGCTTCTCTGATTGTCGAAGCCTATGAAGCTGGTCAAAGACATTTTGGAGAGAATTACGTCAATGAATTGGCTGAGAAAGCTAGTGATCCACTAATACTGGAGAAATGCAAGGACATAAAATGGCATTTCATTGGCCATTTACAAACCAATAAAATAAATAAATTGCTTGGATCACCGAAGTTGTACATTATTGAGACTGTTCATTCAGAAAAGTTAGCAGATAATTTAAATAAACAGTGGCCAAAGTATAGAAGCAATGAGGAGAAATTACCAGTTATGGTACAGATTAATACAAGTGCTGAAGAAGGTATTGTATCTTATTTAATTTTCTATTATTGGACTAATCTATTGTCTGGTGTGCAATAAATGAATTTTATTAGATGTAAGTCTGATGTAATTTCTTTCCAAGAAAATCTTCAGAAACTACTATCTTTATAAATCAACAAATGATGCAATCTGTTTCAGAGTTATTAAAAGCTTTTCTTTTTAGGGTTCCGTACCCAAAGGGTTAAAACAGGACCCTATTACTAAGACTCCAAGATCTATCTGTCCGTCTGTCACCAGGCGTGTGCGTCGCAATGGCGCGGCCGCGGCGATAAAAAAAAAAATGCCAAGATTTTGAAAAAAATTGTATAAGTTGATTCCCAAAACCATAAATTTGTCAAAGTTATGGTTAAAAAGTTTTAAGGGTATGAACATCATGAACATGGCTGCGCCATTGAAACGCGGCAAACCGCGCGGCCACAGAGATCTTTAAAACTAAGTGTGAAATTTAGGTAAATAATAGATTGAATATGTAAAAACATTTGTAAAAATATGTAAATACCAGGCCCCTCAGAAAGTATTGCGAAAAAAAGTTTTTATATATGGGAGACTGGCCAGTTATAATGTTTTTCGAAAATATGATTATTTATAAGTAAAAATAAGTAAGTTCCAATTTCAAAATTTCCCTCCACATTTTTTGCGAGTTAATTCAAAGTATTGTGTCTCACTGAAATATGGATCTGCGCCGGGAACATTTTAGAGCTATGATTTTATACGATTTCAAGTGTCGCCTGAAACCGGATGAATCGTACGATAGACTTCAAATGGCATTCATGGATGAAGGCCCTTCCAAGGCAACCGTGTATCGTTGGTATAACGAATTCAAGCGCGGTCGACCAACTTTGGGGGATGACGAAAGAAGCGGTCGCCCTTTGACGGCTGTTACCGAAGAAAACGTGCTAGCAGTGAAAAATTTAATCCAAGACAATAGGCGAATTACATATCAGGAGATTCAACACATATTGAAGATTGGATCGGGAAGCGTTCACGAGATTCTACACAGCCATCTTCGCGTGAGGAGGATAGTATCACGCTGGGTGCCGCACAACCTCACCGATGCTCAGAAGCAGGCCCGGGTGGAATGGTGCCGTGATATGCTTAACAAATTTGAAGCAGGCTCGTCTCGGCGTGTTTACGACATCGTTACAGGTGATGAGTCCTGGATTTATCAATACGACCCAGAAACCAAGCGCCAGTCGACTGTTTTGGTGTTTCAAAATGAGCCAACGCCTACCAAAGTGAAGCGATCTAGAAGCGGGGGTAAGATTTTGATCGCTAGCTTTTTTAATTTGACTGGCCACTTGGTATCAATTCCCTTACGGGATCAAAGAAGCATTAATGCCGAATGGTATACTACCAAATGTTTGCCAGAAGTTTTCTCTGTTATAAGCAACAAGCGACCAAACACAGGGCTCCGCGGGCTACTGCTCCACCACGACAATGCACCTGCGCACACCGCACTCAAAACGAGGGACTTCCTGGACAGCACGCCAGTCAAACTCCTGGGTCACCCTCCTTACAGCCCTGATCTAGCACCGTGTGACTTCTTTTTATTCCCAAAAATAAAAAATCAGCTCAAAGGGATACAATTTTCGTCGCCGGAAGATGCGCTGGCTGCGTTCGAGCAGGCTGTAAACGAGGTGTCTGCGGCGGACTGGAAAAAGTGTTTTGAAAACTGGTTTAGGCGCATGAATCTTTGTATAGAGGCTGGTGGAAAGTACTTTGAAAAGATTTAATAAAAATATATGTACGTATAGAACAATTTTTTTTAGTTTCGCAAAACTTTCTGAGTGTCCCACGTATGTAAGACCAAAACCCCATGGCCGCGCCATTGAAACGGTGAAAAACACGTTATACAAAAAAGATCTTGCTAATACTTTCTTTCTTCGATAGATAACCACAAGTTATTTCTACGCGATTCCATAATACAGCTCCTGAAATATAAACCTAGGATGTTTTTGTGTATTTTTACATATTTTGACAAATTAAAATCTAGGTTTTACAAAAAACATCAGAGCTCTGCAATTCTTTTTAAGCGAGATATCGGCGATAACGTGTTTTTCACCGTTTCAATGGCGCGGCCATAGGGTTTTGGTCTTACAGCTCCTGAAATATAAACCTTTTTTTTTTTTTTTTTTTTTTAGGGTTTTGGTCTTACAGCTCCTGAAATATAAACCTAGGATTTTTGTGTATTTTTACATATTTTGAAAAATTCAAATCTAGGGTTTACAAAAAACTTCAGACCTCTGTGATTCTTTTTCAGCGAGATATCGGTGATAACGTCTTTTTCACCGTTTAAATAGCGCGGTCATAGGGTTTTGGTCTTAAAGCTCCTGAAATATATATTTTTGTATATTTTTATTTTTTGTTACAAATTCAATCAGTTATTTACCTAAATTTCAGGTCTCTGCAACGCTTAGTTTTAAAGACATCCGTGGCCGCGCGGTTCGCCGCTTTTCATTGGCGCGGCCACATTCAAACCCTTAAAACTTTTTAACCATAACTTTGACAAATTTATGGTTTTGGGAATCAACTTTTACAAGTTTTTATAAAATCTTGGCAGTTTTTTTTTTATTGCCTTGTCCACGCCATCGAAACGCACACTCAGCAGGCTGTATTATTACTGTATCTCATGAACCGTGATAGCTAGACAGTTGAAAATTTGACAGATGATGTATTTCTGTTGCCGCTATAACAACAAATACTAAAAACAGAAAACATATTCCTGCCTGTATTCCAGCAGTAGGAAAATTATAGGCAGATTATGATAAACACCCAAATGAAGGCAATGAAATACAAATTTTAATTTGTTTTTAGCCAAAAATGGAATTGAGCCATCCGAAGCAACAAAAGTTGTTGAACATGTTTTGAAGAACTGTCCAAACCTAGATTTCAAAGGCTTGATGACTATTGGTATATATGACTACGATACATCCAAAGGGCCGAACCCAGACTTTGTAAGTCTTGCCAAATGTAGACAGGAGGTTTGTGAGAACCTGAAGCTTGATATAAATGAAGTGGAATTGTCTATGGGGATGTCTACTGATTATGAACATGCTGTAAGTATAATGTATAATATAAATATTTTTAGTTCTTCTTTTGGATGAATAATGAGGTATAATATATTACCATACTTTATGGATATATGTAAGGATGGTAGCAGGTGGCACGCATTATGTAGTTTCTGCCTACCCTCATGCGAGAAAGATGTGAGCTTATGTATGTATGTACAAACAGGCTGATGGTCTTCTACAATTTTTAATAATGTTCCTGAAATACATTCTTATTTGAAATATTATTGTCTTACCCAATCCACCTGTTGGGACCTTCATTGATAACACCCACAGAAAGCCACAGATATACAATAACAACAGTAACATGATGGAAATTAAAATCAGTGACGAAACTAAAATCTAAAATTACCCCTTTTCACAGATTGAACTTGGCGCTACAACAGTTCGTGTTGGATCGGTTATTTTCGGTGCGAGACCACAAAAGGTTTAATGATCAAAGAAATAGTTCAATTTACCTAAAATGAGAGATTTAAGTACAATACTTATCATTCTAGTTACAAAAGTATAGTTCTCGCCAAATTTCTGATCCGCCCTGAAGTTGGCTTTCTGATGCGCAAGGCATGAGGCAAGAAGTTTGGCGAGAATTATACCCACGGGTATGAAAGTTGAGACATAATTATTTTATTATTTAGTTGATGTTAAAAATAACATAATAAATGGGCTTCCAAATATATTCAATCGTGTTTTTTTTTCTCACAAAACATTTAATAAATGTTGCCGACTTAAAAAAAAGTGACTGCGATGTGATAAAGACATCTTGGAAGTTTTGACGACTGAGTTGGCTTGGCGGCTTGGCGATCTACGATTTCTCATTGGCAGACAAATTGAGTGAGTTTCCGAACGCAATGGTTGACGCACGGATCATTGACGGTATTTTGGTTTCTGGGTTTATGTATTTTAACTGTTAATCATCAATGGTTAACAGGTTAAAAAAGCTGTTAAATTATTAACAGGTTAAAAAAGCTGTTAAATTATTAACAGGTTTTGAATGTTCAACCAGTAACGTTTAGCGTCAATTGATATCAACGTTTTCAATCATTGAATCAAATCAAATAATATTTACATTTATGTTATTTACATTGTTTTTTAGGGTTCCGTAGCCAAATGGCAAAAAACGGAACCCTTACGGATTCGTCATGTCTGTCTGTCTGTCTGTCCGTATGTCACAGCCATTTTTTCCCGAAACTATAAGAACTATGCTGTTGAAACTTGGTAAGTAGTGAACCGCAATAAGATTTTTACACAAAATAGAAAAAAAAAACAATAAATTTTGGGGGTTCCCCTAGAACTGAAGCTCATTTTTTTTTCTCATCAAACCCATACGTGTGGTGTATCTATGGATAGGTCTTCAAAAATGATATTGAGGTTTCTAACATCATTTTTTTCTAAACTGAAAAGTTTGCGCGAGAGACACTTCCAAAGTGGTAAAATGTGTGTGTGTCTGTAACTTCTAATATTTTAGAAGTTACAGGGGGACACACACACAGAGAATGATAAAACAATAAAAAAATATGATGTACATTACCATGTAAACTTCCACCGAAAATTGGTTTGAACGAGATCTAGTAAGTAGTTTTTTTTATACGTCATAAATCGTAAACCGCAATTTACCAAGTAGGAAGTAGGAACTCTTCGTGCGATATTTTGCTGTTATTACATTACACCACAGTAAAACTTGTATATTTTTACTGTGATTACACTAAATTAAGAAATGTTAACATTACTAACACAATTGAGCTTTCTTGTCTCGCTCACACGAACGAGATACGAGCTCAGACTAAGGGGAAGGTAAGGATACGAGTGAGGTCCACCATGTTTACGGTCCGATGCAAAGATGCGACGATGTTCGACATCGTTTGGAAGTATTCGTTTCGCAATCTAGTTAATTCTCAGAAAAACAATAAAATTCTAGTGAAATAATCCATTGAGCCGTTGACGTAAGTTAAAAGTTTATATTTCCAACCGGTTTTTTTTGGAACTAAGTAAAAAAACTAGTATTGAATTAATGCGTTTTTTGCGTTGACGTAAATTAACAGATAATATTTTTAACTTGGTTTTTCATTGATGATTAACAGTTACCTCGTTGACGAATGAAAAGTCGTTAAAAAAAACAGTTTATTGCAACAAAGATTACTTTATGGATTAACATAACACGCATTGCGAATTTTTATTCGTGCGATTTTTTGTAGTATTATTTCCGCACGGTTTTTTTACCGCAATGCCTGCAGCTTCATACAATTCCATAGGTCCCAGAACAGAATGGGTAGATTGAAAAATTCGCGCGAATAAAAATCGCAGTGCGTGATAAGGCTATTAATACCTTTATATTATGTTTATTGATTCATCAACGCCAAAGAGTAAACTTAAGTAAACTAATAACGGCCACCTCTACGGCTACGCAGTAGTTACGCACGCATTATAGTAATTTATTTAGATAAAAGTAGTAGTTGCCGAAATCTTGCGTAAAGTGTTACTGCGATAATCATGTCATCAGAAGATCAGCAAGTCGACGTTACGTTTGGGCTAAAGAACGTATTATCGCAGATTGAAGCCGCTGTTGCGAGGCGAAGTAAAGTATGTAAATCGTTCCTTGTATTCTTTATTTACGACACAACATCTCATAAAGTGGTGTTATCAATGAAAACCAGCGAAGTCTTCTCTATAACCTGTCCAATGTGTCGTTCATCAATATCGATCGACTAACAATAACCTCTCTGACTACCTTGCAATAATTTTTCAATTTTTGACTGACATTTCCTAATAAGTTATCTAAATCAATATTTAACAAATTTTAGGATTTGCCACAAATTGCACCAAGGTTGGTGGCAGCATCCAAAATTAAACCTGCTTCTATGATTGTCGAAGCCTATGAAGCTGGTCAAAGACATTTTGGAGAGAATTACGTCAATGAATTGGCTGAGAAAGCTAGTGATCCACTAATACTGGAGAAATGCAAGGACATAAAATGGCATTTCATTGGCCATTTACAAACCAATAAAATAAACAAATTGCTTGGAACACCGAAGTTCTACATGGTTGAGACTGTTCATTCAGAAAATTTAGCAGATAATTTAAATAAACAGTGGCCAAAGTATAGACGCAATGAGGAGAAATTACCAGTTATGGTACAGATTAATACAAGTGCTGAAGAAGGTATTGTATCTTATTTAATTTTCAACTCTTGGACTAATCTATTGGCTGGTGTGCAATATTAGAACATTATTGCAAAGGCCGTGAAATAGGCAGTTGCAGGTCGAGTATGAGTTTCAAGGCCAAGCCGTAGGCGAGGACTTCAGTAATACGAGACAGGCAATTGCCATTTCCGCCGAGGCATATAAAGTGCTTTTCTCAAAAGAATGCAGGGAGATAAAACATAGTTTTTATATTATACATTTAATTAATATTAAAAGTTACAACATTACTGGAGTGTTGTATGTAATGTTCCAAATTAAAAAAAACGCACCTGCAATGGATTTGATCGACATTGCTGGAGCGTTGTAATGTTCCAAATTCAATTTGATACCTACTTTGCGTGTTCTTTTTTCGAAAATAATGACAATATTTCCATGCATGTTTGAGAAAATGAATTTTATTAGATGTAAGTCTGATGCAATTTCTTTCCAAGAAAACTTTCAGAAACTACTATCTTTATAAATCAATGAATGATGCAATCTATTTCTGAGTTACCAAAATCTTTTTATTTTTTTTGTAAGTTGGTGCTAATTACTAAGGCAGGGCCTGTATTCTAGCAGTAGGAATATTCTAGGCAGAATATGATAAAGATTAAAGATATGTAGGCAAAATAAATACTTTTTATACCATTCCCCCTCTAAAAAGCTTATTTTATTCACTGAAAACAGTGAATAAAAAGCACTTTTAATCACTGTTTTGGAGTTTGAATTTGGAACACATCAATGTATAAGACGTCCATCACAATGCTATGTAACCTCCTTGAGCAAAAAATACTCGCTACAAACTTGTGCAGAGAATATTCGACTTTCAAACTCCTTCGATTTTAATTTTGAGTTTTTTTCTTATATTTTGGATTTTAATAGTGATTTTGATTTTAGTCTAGGATATTTATTGAATACTTATTTGGATTGTAATTCTAATATTAATTGCAATGGTGTTTAATTAACTATAATTATTTAAAGTAACGGAGGTGGTCACTGGCCCCTGAAACACAGGTAACAGCACCTAGCTCAGGGGTCAGGTTTTCACATTTTTTGTAAATTTTGAAGGTAATAAACCATTTATATATTACTCGTAATATTCCTTGTGCTTTTCGCTTAGATCTTGCTTTTTCTCGATGTCATGGTATAAAATATAGTATGCAACTCTTGAATAAAACGGATTTATATCGAGGGCCATGAATCACTCGCGTCGCTCATGATTCTAACACTTGAATCACTCGCTATGCTCGTGATTCAATAATCATGAATCACTCCCTACGGTCGTGATTCAGTCGTTAGAATCCTTCACTTGCTCGTGATTCATCTATGGCCCTCGCTTTAAATCCGTCTTTTATTCACTAGTTGCATAATATACTATTTTTTCATTTGTTTTCAGCCAAAAATGGAATTGAGCCATCCGAAGCAACAAATGTTGTTGAACATGTTTTGAAGAACTGTCCGAACCTAGATTTCAAAGGCTTGATGACTATTGGTATATATTACTACGATACATCCAAAGGGCCGAACCCAGACTTTCTGACTCTTGCCAAATGTAGACAGGAAGTTTGTGAGAACCTGAAGCTTGATATAAATGATGTGGAATTGTCTATGGGGATGTCTACTGATTATGAACATGCTGTAAGTACAATATAAATAATTTTTATTTCTTTCTTCTTTTCATATTTAGTCTACAGAAACAGGCATTAATAAGGAGGTATGTAAGGATAGCATGAATGGCAGCAGGTGGCATTATGTTGTTTCTGCCTACCCTCATGGGAGAAAGATGTGAGTTTGTTTATGTATGTATGTACAAACAGCCTGATGGTCATCTAAAATTTTTTATTATGAAAGAAAGAAAGAAAAACCGGCCAAGTACGAGTCGGACTCGCGCACGAATGGTTCCGTACCAATATCGCAAAAAACGGCAGAAAAATCACGTTTGTTGTATGGGAGCCCCACTTAAATATTTATTTTATTCTGTTTTTAATATTTGTTGTTATAGCGGCAACAGAAATACATCATCTGTGAAAAATTCAACTGTCTAGCTATCACGGTTCATGAGATACAGCCTGGTGACAGACAGACAGACAGATCGTGGAGTCTTAGTAATAGGAGTCCCGTTTTTACCCTTTGGGTATGGAACCCTAAAAAACTGTTTAAGTGTTTATAATGTTACTGAAATATTTTAATCTTATGCAATCCAGTTGTTGGAACCTTCATTGATAACACCCACAGAAAGCCACAGATATAACATTGACACCAGTAACTTGATGGAAATTAAAATCAGTAATGAAACTAAATTCTTAAATTACCCCTTTTTACAGATTGAACTTGGCGCTACAACAGTTCGTGTTGGAACGGTTATTTTCGGTGCAAGACCACAAAAGGTTTACTTAGAATAATAATATTCTAAGGTTTATTGATCAAAGCAATAGTTCAATTTACCTATAATTAGAGATCTAAGTAGGTACAATACTTATCATTCTAGTTACAAAAGTATAGTTCTCGCAAACGTCTGGTCCTGAACTTCCGATGCGCAAGGCAGGCACGGATTGATGTTTTTGCATGAGATTTACTACTGCGCAGCCGTTGTAGCCAACTTCAGGGCCAAGAAGAAGTTTGGCGAAAATATACCCACGGGTATGACAATAAACTAAGATGTTACATGGATATTACAAAGTTGAGGCATGTTAATTATTCTGTTGTTGTTAAAATAAGTTAATAAATGGGCTTCCAAATAATATATTTAAGTAATGATTTTTATTTCAACCAAAATAAATTTCAATTTCGTAAATGTTGCCGACTTAAAAAAAAGTGGCAGCGGCAAAAACATCTGTGGACGTTTTGTTAATTTGTTGACTGGTTGACGGAGTTGGCTTGGCGATCCAATAACTCTCATTGGTCGACAAATTGAGTGAGTTTCCGAACGCAATGGTTGACGCACGCATGAGACGAGTTCGCTTCGCAGATTTCGCAGAAGCTAAGAAAGTTTCCGTGTCGTGAAGTAGTGTTAAATCGACAATTTTAATTTTATAAGTTTAATTAATAACTAAATTAAACATTAATTAAGTGTTAACAGTAAACCTGTACGGATTGTGAGCTACAAATTCGTGATAACGAACACGCAGTGAAGTGATCAAAGTATTTTTTTTTTGTGTCAACAAGTTCACATCCTTTATTTGAAAGTTTTTGAAACAAGGCCGTAGTAAAAAGGTAAGGATATCAACTTTTATAAATCCAGGAAACACTCAAATTTCCTTGAATAACATCTCGAATAAAGTTGTGTAATTTGCGTAAATAAGTGAGACATTCCGTTAGTTTTATGCATAATATTTTACTCGTGAGAAAGTGTAAATAATTACTAGCTTGTTGAGAACGGTTGGTTTATTTATTAGGCCTATGTGATTACAAAGTGTGGTAGATCATAATCGTGTCGTAATTACCGTGCATGCATGTCTATCATGGAATCTGCAGTAGGTCAATGGATGTTTCATAGAAAAGTTTAATCATAAATATTTAACACACTATTTGATCTGCATACGGAAGGTGTATAGATTTTTAAAAGTGCCACACTATGCGTACATATGAGACCCTTTTTTGGATTGATGTCTTGCCACAATATCAGCTCATGAGTGTGTATTTAAGTCCATGTAGGAAATAGGCGGTAAAACCTATTGCGTTCAACTCGGATAATGCCTGATTTTATTCTACTACTGAGAAATTCCAGATAAAAAACTGGCCAAGTGCGATTAGGACTTGCGCACAAAGGGTTCCGTACCATTATCAGAAAAACCGCAAAAGATTACGTTTGTTGTATGGGGGGCTCCCATACAACTTAAATATGTATTTCATTCTGTTTTTGGGATTTGTTGTTATAGCGGCAACAGAAATACATCATCTGTGAAAATTTCAACTTTCTAGCTATCATGTTCCATGAGATATAGCCTGGTGACAGACAGACAGACGGACCGCCGAGTCTTATTATTAGGGTCCCGTTTTTACCCTTTGGGTACGGAACCCTAAAAAAACCCAATAGCATTACTATACCAGAGAATCAAACCTAGAACCTCATCAGTACAAACTTTTTAATCCTTAATTACCAAGATCCTTCTGAAGTAGGTAAATTACACTTTAGGTTGCTAGTTCATCCTCAAAATAGAATTAAATACTTTTTATTATGTACCTACACCATATGAGTTACAGAAAGTATAGATGAAGTAAACATTACACTGGGTGACACAATGGGCGGCCTTATCGCTAGAAGCCTTCTTTGGATGGATTAAAATACGCCTGTTTTTAAACACCTTTCAAAAGTTTTAATACTTTGTTCACATTGACATCTCAAACTAAACAATTGATTGCACCATTCAATCACACATAAGCGCAACTTGGCAATCACCTGAGATGTGCCAAATGACCTTGCTGATGCAAATAAGTACTGTGTGAATATGTTTGGAAGTAGTGACATTAACAGGAAAGGACAATGTAAAAATAGGTACCTACTTCTTTCTTATACTGAAAACCAAAGATCAGTAAATCTGGTTTTTGTCAAAGCTTCTTCTACTTCAAAACTCAGCACATTAATTTGTATTTTACTCTAGCTTCTGCCTGTGCCTAATTCCATATTGTGACCCCATGCATTTTTCCTGGATACATGAAGGGTACAGACAAAAAACAGGGAAAATCTAAAAAAAACATTTTGAAAAAACGCAGTTGTAAGTTTAGAAGTATGTAATTATTATCCTCTTTACGTATATGTACCGTCGTCCATAAACAAAAATGTCCTTTTGGCACCTTACGTTTACTTTTAAAAAAAGTTAGCGATTGGGAATAAAACTACCATAGATAAAGATTTGCTTGCCAATAAAAAATAGAAAAATGAAAACTTGTGACATGCCCTGTTCTTTGCCTGTACCCTTCACATGTCTTTAATAAAAACTTTAAAAAAATCATGATTAGAACAACCTGTGAATTTAACACATTGTCTATCAATCAGTCAATTCAGTTATAAAACTTTGATATGAACACAAGTACCTAGTTCAGATTTACATAATGTATAAAATATCACCATTTACATGCACACCCCAAGACCTACAAACATGATTGTTTAATTTTTTATGTACAGCATTTAATATGGGTGTGGCTTCATGTAAGTGGGTTTCACTTTCCACTTTCTAGCACCTGCGTCTTATAATAATGGTGTGCAAGGGCTGAATTTACAATTTTTGTAATCTACTTGGCGTTTCGATGTCTATACAAATTGTATAGACATCGAAACCATTCGCTTCATTGTCCCTTATTTATAGTCCGTTCCCTCATCGGACTAAAAGATGTATGGCGATGGGCCATCAGTACATGGTGGACATCCCACCCCTACACAATAAACATACACATTGTGAGTGACAGCTAAGGAGTGTAAGTACCTGCCGGAGTATGTGTTACCTGCTACCTACAACCTGGAGTCTTAAAGTCAAGAGTGAATAGGTTACTTCTAGGCAATAGTGCTTTCCCATCAACCATATTATTGCTAACCATCAGGTGAGATAGTGGTCAAACACAAGCCTATCATTAATAAAAAAAACCCACTCTTCCTCCATTCAATGATTTTAACAAATAGGTTTATCTTTAGATAGTTTTGAAGCAGCTCATCAAATGATTCGCGAAACCGTAAAGTTGAGAACCTGTCTTGAGTCTTGACGTCATAATATCAAAATTGTACCAGCCTAGCGAGCATGGGCGTACCCAAGACATTTGTGACATGACATGATAAATTATGTCATATCTTACAATTTGTCTTAAATGCTAGCACGGGTCAAACATGTGACATATTTTAAAGGCGCAACATGCCTTTCTTGTTGCTGCCCGGCGAGCACAGCCTACTGTGACATGGCTTGAGTCACACATTTCATCGCAGTTTGGCCGATAACGCCATTTTGTCCTAAATAATAGCACCGGCGGCGTGAGAAAATTTCCTGACGTTTGTTTGGGACTCATCGGGTCTTAATTGCTAATACGGGCGCACCCATTTTGTCACAAATGTCACATTTTGACAGATGATTTAGAAAAATGTATCACTTTCGTTCGGAGGTGGTGATAAAATTTCAGCCTTCTAATTACGGCACCAAATGGCAATGAATTCATTTTGTGTGTATGGTGAATTGGTGATCAATGCTTATTAATTAATTGAAATGTTACAGGATTATTAATTAATTTAATATTATTACTTTATCATAATTATATATTTTTTTATTGTTGTTCTTATTTTAATTATGTTTTTTTTTATAATTATTTTCTTTTATAATTATTTTCTTTTATACCATATTCTTCTTGCTTTCTACATTTTTAAATGTTTCTTAAATAAAATCCCCAAAAAACATTAAAAATAGGGGTCCACCGGTATTGGTCCAAGTTATTATATTTTTTTAGTAATTATTAAAATTTTCACAATAAATATATCTTTCTAACAAACTCTTAATATGTTATCAAACAAACTAAGAAAAATAAAGTGTGCATAAGTCTATGGTCGTGGGTCAAATATTAATTTATTCCCAACAAAATTAAAAAGTTGTTTAGCTGTATGAACGGCATACTTTTTTACGTGTTATTTTATTTGGTCGTCTATTCAAATTATGTCGCACTATCAAGTCAACAACAAGAAAAGCAAGTCGCGCCTGTAAATTATGTCACATGGTTGTCCCGTGCTAGCATTTAAGACAAATTGTAAGACATGACATATTTTATCATAACTTTTCATGACCGAGTCGAAAACCAAGCAATGTAAAAAAAAAAAAACTTATAATTCATGTTGGGATGCTGCTAACATGGGGGTAGCAAAGGGGGGGGCTAAATTTTGGTTTTTTTTTGCCTAGGACATACCGTTTTCGAGATATCGCACCTTCGGTAGAACATGGCGTATAGTTAACAAGAATTAGAATTTTTGCAATTTTTGACAATTGTGCCCTTGTTCTACCGAAGGTGCGATATCATTTTGGAAATTTGCAAAATAAAATAAGATACGGAGGCCCATAATTCGGAAACAGTGCGTCGTAGGGCTATGCTTCTCAAAACATAAATGGTTGTTATGGCCAAGGTTAAACCGAAACTGCAATAAAATTGGAAAATTTCCGAAAAAGAAAAAAAGTTCAAGAAGTTATGCCACAAGTCAAGAAAATATCTCACGCCGCCGTGCTAGCATTTAAGACAAAATGAGTTTATCGCCCAAACTGTGATTAAAAGTGTGACTTAAGCGATGTCACAGTAGGCCATGCTCGCCGGGCAGCACCATACTTTGCTCACAAAGTATTGACATTCGCTTTTTAAATCAACAAAATACGGACATGTGGATTTCCTTGAGAGAATTGTGTTTTCCTTTCATTGTTAAAACTCAGAATGCGTAGACATCTAAAGTTGTAATAATATGCAATCTGCTGGGTGTTGAAGGTCGTCTGGTTGATGTCTGGTGGCTGTGGGTTTCTTCTTTATTTTGGGGGGGATATTACTATGACGTCAATGCCACCATGATTCCACTGCAAAAAACCCGACTGCTTAAAAAGCGAACTAAAAAGACGTAAACAAGAAAATATTATGCTGTGCAGTTGGAGGATAGATATCCGCGAGCTGGCTGACCAAACCAGATGTATATTCCGACTGCACAGCATGATTTTCTTCTTTATAGTTAAATTTTTATGTACTAGGTAGTCGGGTTTTTTTATTTTTGTTTTATATACCTATATTTTATTTTTATATAACTTTTTAGTTAAAATTTTTTTTTCGAATTAGGTAGGTACATTTAAACATATAAGTGTTTCTTCATTTTGATACCCCACACGATAGGTTTGGCAGAAAAATATAATTGGGTCGCCACAATATGGCGCCCAAAAGCCGCCATTTCTATTTTCCAATTTCAATGTGGCCAGTGACACTCACAAGGTTAAGAGGAATCGATCATTGAGATAGGAAATATATGGAGGCGCCGCGATGTTCTATACATACATTAGCTTATACAAATATGAGTGAAATACGATACAGAATGTGAAACATCGTTTTGTTTCATTCTTTCTAATGTAGTAAACGTATTTGATGAAAGAGACAACAATATTTCAGTTGTTGCTCATTATGGCAACATTTTGTTATGACTTAGTGACGGTTGTAGGTACGTGCCATATTCGCCATTTTATGAGACGAATTTTTTGGTTGTGTTCGTGGTAGTCCTGCTGTCAAATGGATGTTTACATATTGTATTATTGAGATTTGTGAGTGTGTGTGTGTTGCTTGATTGACACAACCTTAGAATCGGCGGCCATTTTATGAGACATTTTGAGGTTTAGGTAGGCACGTTTTTTTCGTAGGTATTTCCAGTCCATATTATTTAGTATGTCTATGGAATCGATTGACGTAAAAATCATCAAAATCGACCTACGCGTTTGGTATCAAGAACAAACATACATGTACTACATAGACTGATAAACACATTAAAAGTCGGGTAAAAAGGACAATGCTAGTTGTCCTGTATGACTCCTTCTCTGTCTAACATAGGAACCAAAAACGTAAAAACGGCTTTAAAACGTCATAGGCTTCTGAGCCTATGTTTAAGTTAACATTCAGGGCTGGAGCTAAACAGAGATGAGAGCATGTTTTTACACATCAGTCTGAATTGTCGTGAGTGACCTCTTGTGAACACAGTCAATCAACATCATCATCATTTCAGCCGAAAGACGTCCACTGCTAATCATAGGCCTACCTCAGGCGTCGCCACATTGACCGATCCCGTGCGTCTCGCATGCAGAGAATGCGCAATCTTAACCAGGTCATCGGTCCACCTAGTGGGAGGCCGAACTTTTCGACCCTATTGGCCATCCGTTCTGCGAGCAATGTGCCCTGCACACTGCATCTTAAGTTTCGCAATTCTTCTTGCTATGTCCGGTAACTTTGGTTCTCCTGCGGATATCCTCATTTCTGATGCGATCACACAAGGAAACTCCGAGCATAGCCCTCTCCATTGATTGGTGACTTTAAGCTTTCTGCTAAGACCCATTGTGAGCAACCACGTCTCGGTCCCATAGGTGATCACTGGTCATAGATTTTTTCTTGAGACACTGCGGTAAATTGGACGAGAAGATACCTCGCAACACAGTCAATACTGCCAGTAAATACTGACATTGTGATCACAAGAGAATCTCTTGGATGGTAGACCCCTTTTCTAACTGCAGCTTCATTTAGATGGTTGCAATAGGTCATTGTATTGTAGGTTGTTGTATTTAGGTCATTCTTGAAACAAAAACTGAAAACATAATCACCACCTGTCTTGTAACTATTGACCTATATTAGAAGGCTTCAGTTTTTGCTGTAGACCTCTGAAAGTTTTCTTTTTATTACCCGGCTGCAAGGAAAGGGTTATGTTTTTCGCGCGTTTCTTTTATGTATGTATGTAATATTCTTTATTACCTCGTATCTTTCAAACCACTTGACGGATTTTTATAAATTAGACATGGTTATATAGGTCTTGGCCGCCCAAGTGTTTCAAAAATCATGCAGTGCAGTCGGAGGATATATATTCGCGAACTGCCTGATCCTCCGACTGCACAGCATGTTTTTTTCTTGTTTACAGCTTTTTAGTTCGCTTCTTAAGCAGTCGGGTTTTTTATTTTTAAATTAGCTTTTTTAGCATTCTATATGAAAAAAGTGTTGCTTGCGCTTCAAGCACTGAGTTGTAATCATTTGATGGATGTAATTTCTAGTGCTTTCGTAATAAAGTTCAACAAAACGCAAAACCATCGTCGTTTTTGTATCATTGCCGCACATTTAAATATTGCCTAAATACTAGAGCAATAAAGCTTAAAATCGCTAGAATTTTATCGCCCAAAATTTTCAACGATTACTATTGTTTACCTGCAAGAATCCGTCACACTCTGTGCACTAGTTTTGTCCACAAAGCAGGCTAATTTCTTTATTTTTACTCTTCCTATGTTGTAACTTAAACGTCAGCCAAACGTTAGATTACGTAGACGTTATTGTTAACGTTATAGTTTCACGTTTTGTTCTCAATGGAGAAAGAAATCGGTCAAGTACATTAGCAGGTGTACGGTAATTGTTTGGTACTTAGTAGCTACAATGTACGAAAATGTTGATTGAGGTTTCCATAACTGTGGCTCCTACACAATGACCGCTATTGCTGACTACCTCCATTTATTAGCTTTATATTAAGGCGGGTATCCCGAGCAAAACGCCGCGCAAACAGTTTTTCGTGCTGTTTTTAGGAGCTATCTACTCGTTATTTAAAAAGAAATATCAATTAATAAAAATACATTAAATTTCTACATAATATTTATTGATTCTAAAATGGTAGATTTCGTATTTTTTTAATGTTGTATATATTTCACTAATCTCCTTCCAAAAAAAAACATAAAAATGAGAAAAAAATATTGATAGCATGCATCGCCTCGCAAAGTGTTCATTAATAATTTTTTGTACTAACACTAATGGATAGACAATTTATTACGAGTTACGAACTTTTTTGTAGTATTTTGTTTTTCAAAACATCAAAATTCGATTTTATAAAGATTTTATTCTACAATCTGGGCGTATTGACTACTGTAATTCATGCGCCACCAGTGCCGCTAGACCAATAGGAATGCTCATATTTCATGCCGATTTTTTGGTCACCGTCTTAAGTGGGTAGTTACGTCTGTATGAATGTACGCAGTTACGCACAAGAAGCAAACTCAACAGGTAGGTAGATACGTGAAGATCATCGCACGTGCCTTTCTGTAGTTTCCTCATTGATTAATTATGGTAATGTATTCTTAGATAATGTTGTCACTGTTGATACTGCATCGAGATTCGTAGACATTTTCGAAGAAAACCGGATGGCAGGACATGTATTCTATCCATTGGTTACTTTCTAAGCTCATCATCATCAGCCCATTAATGTTCCCACTCCTGGAACACAGTTCTTCTCACTGTGAGAGAGAGAACTTTCGGAACTCGTAGACGATAAACGTATTGTGTATAAAAAAAAACCAAAGAGTGATGAATATTTTTGATGGATTAAATAAAAGAAGAGACGGATTGATTGTGTGAGGCGTGACGGTGAACCAAGTAACATGGACTGAGACAGGAAGATGATGATCAGGAGCAGATTATTTCTAAAGAAACACTGAACGCTGCGTATGAGTGAGACGCGCTAATGCAAGATAGATAAGCATACCTGCACTGCACGCAATGTTCCCAGAGCAAACATCGTAGATTTTTAATGATGAACTCACAATCTAAAGCTTAACAATCCCAGCGAACTATTCCCAACCACTGCAACTCCTGAAAGCCAGAATCAATAGTGGCGACCACCAGAAAAGTGCCGAGGCAATGAAGCTCGACGAAGTCCCGGAGAATGAATTTGTCTAGGATCCTGCAACGCAATTAATCAGAAAAGAATAACGGAGGAGTAGAAATAAATACAAATTTCCACTTCCTTCCATATCAAGCAGGAAACAGAACAGACAAGGCCAATAGGCACAAAGGGTCGCAGGTCGTTTACAACTGGGATAAGCACAGTTGCCTAGCACTACGGATAAAAAATAGGAATAATATTTGGGTCCTAACATAGTGAGCTGTATATATTTCATCAAAAGCGTGAATCTAAAGCTTGGTAAATTCGTGCGTGACACTTCCATGGTTCCCCGCGCGGGTGGCGGGGGGCTTTACTAGCCTATGGCGTGATGACGTTCCCGTCAGGTGACCCCCGTCCCGCGCACACGTTTTATCACCCCTGCTGCCTTATGTCCCCGCGCCCGCGGACCATGGGGCTCATAACGTACGAATTAGCGAAGCTCTAGTCAACATTTCGTACCGTCTAGTGAACAGTCTAACCACTCATTTTGCTTGAACAACGTCTTTAATAAATAGTGAAGGAAACTCGTGAGAAAATCACACGTTAATAAGCGAATTGCAGACATGCACTGCCCAAGAACAAATAGATTGCTCCACACATTGGTCATAATTGCAAAGAGAGGCACGTCTTGAATTGGAGCTTGGACCCAAGTACAGATGTACGATTTGCTACGATTAGTTCGTAGAGCCCTTTGCCTAATTGATTCGGAGACAGGCCTTGTGACTTCAAAACTATGCTATAGTCGGATCTGTGAACTATAACATCAATGTTTCTAGCCTATTTTGGGGTTCGCTTCAATCCAACCTGATGCAGATGAGTACCAGTAACTTATATGGAGCGACTGCCTATCTTCTGACTGCCACAAGATCACAACCCAGTAACGAAATCTGTCAACATACTTGTGTTAGATTTTGTGGCTTCAGGCTACCGTAACAGATGAAAAGAGCTTAAAAGGGAAACAGAAAAAGATTATAAAAGTTTCAAATACCACATTGAAACAAAGTCCTTAAGTCACACTTATAATACTCACAGCGGATCTTCGTGTCTCTAAAACTGGCTGAAAGACCCTGCGCAGTAGCTGTTTTTGTGTAATTGTTGAACATGAAGATAGTATTGTATAACTGCCTCTTTCACTCGCTTACGTTTGTCGCATCGTCTTATCTCGCTTACTCTATGCAGTATACTCGATGACAAATTGTTTCCTACGCATGGTTCGCAAAGCCAACTTTAGAGACACATTGATCCGCTGTTACTATTATACGCACAACATTGAACACATAATAAACCGGCTAATTAAATGAAATGAGCATAAACGCTTTACACAACCGTAACAAAAGCGAACTAAAAAGTCGTAAACAAGGAAAAAATCATGCTGTGCAGTCGGAGGATCATACGCGCGAGTTGGCTGACCAAAAACAGATGTGGCCCCTCCTGCACAGCATGATTTTTTCCTTGTTTACGACTTTTTAGTTCGCTCGTGAAGCAGTCGGGTTTTTTGATTTTTTGATTTAACTAACTATAACTTTGTAGTTAAGTTTTTTTTCGAATTAGATACATTTAAACATATAAGTGTTATATATTTTTGAAATCACCGCGTTTGGTCTCTGGAACGCCCACAATACATAGACTGATAAACACATTACCCTCCTTCGGCAGTCGGGTGAAAAGACACTTTACACTCGGGAGCACTTAAAAGTGTCGCTTTCGAAGTAAAGCTTGGACATAAAAGAAATTATAATACTCCAGCGCAATGATTTAGAAATTCATCCAGCGACACTTTCGAATAGCCAGTAGCTGTTGCCGCTCATTAAATTTAAAACGACGGATCATGTTTTCACTTGATTTCAATGGACGTGGATCAGCTGGTGTAATGAGGTGAATTGAGGGTATTATGTAAGAAGACGTCGTTGGCAGAATAACAAACAGTTTCCGTGGTGAACTGAAGATCTTCGATTGCCAAGGTACGTAACCACAATACTGGATTTACAATTATCTGTCGGGGATTTGTAAACGACCTTCAAGATGGTTTGACGAAATTTCATTTGTATCACACCGATTAGCGATGTTACGATGCTAAATTGCAAGTTCGCTGAAATTGTCCATGTACTTCGTACGTATATCGCCAATCTAGCAATTAAAATTGCGTCGCGGTCCCAAAGAGTCATTTTCTCGCCATTGTTTTTCATCTTCCCGTTGAAGAATTTTATGTGAAATACTGAACAAACTCCTGGAGTGCGCCAACGCAGACTAGCTATCGTTTCTTCAAAAATCATCGATTTCATCTTGTCTAAAATGTCGTTTTCAATGAAGCCACTGTTTTCTTACCAAATTTCTATAAAACTTTCCGAGAAGAATATAATTTCTATCTGTGCTGGGCCGTGTTCTGCACATTGTACTTCAACCTGCTTTGCGCACATCGCGAAACAGGTTGAACGCAGCTGATTCAATGAATGAAGCAAAAACAGTGGGAGCTGATTATAATGTCGTGCAACTAAGAATCTTCAGTTAATTCAGGTTAATGGATTGCGGTAGACCAATTGCTTTACTGTGTATTTATTTGTACATTATTCCTTTCGTTTTCTAAGAGGATCGTTAGGTCCCGTTTACGTTTCGAATCCATATTGTTTGCTTAGTCTTGATAATTCTGGGCAGTCAATTTTCTATTTAACTTGATTGGTTTTCAAACCCGTGCTTGTTTTCCAGTACTTTCTAAGTTAAGATTTGAGGGATCTCTATATATCAAATCTTATCTAGGTTTTGGTGATGGTTTACTTGGTTCACATTTCTAGTGCCTATCTATCAGATCAGTAGCTTTTATTGACTAATAAAATGTGACCCACATTCAAAAACTACTGTGACTCACCTTCTGTGTTTATACTATTTAGTTAGTTATTATTTATCTTATTCTATTTATTGTATGTTCCGTTTCCGTGAATGTGTCCGTGGCATCAACAGTGGGCTCTATCAGAATATCAGCGCAGCGTTATTTTCTTTTTAATATCGTTGCACATGTTGAGATAGGAGCCTTTTTGGTCTCGCACGGGGTTATTTTTTATTTTATTATTGTTTGTGTTTTGCTTATTTTGTGTCTCCTGTGCGGATCACAAATAATATTATTTCTTTCTTTCTTTTCTTTCTAAAAATATGTGACAACTGCAGTAGGTATTTAAAATTCTACACATTACATTTATCCATTCTCGTAACTTTGCAAACTGGCGGCCAAAGCATAACAATCAATTGAAAACAATCACGAGAAAACCAAACAAGGCAACCATTACGAAATGAAATAACCCTTTAACTTTACAACTATCTTAAAAGAGCAATATCCAAATCAAAATGGCCATTACCTCTGCTATAGCACGACAAACAATTGAACGGTTTCACGTTAACCGTAAACCGATGGTTTAACTGCTCTCAGAACTGTTAACTCACCGTAAATAATTAACTGGTTATGACCAGTTATACAATAAGTTAACTGAAAGCATGACTGAGTTAACAAAGGCTTGGACTGAGTAACAATGAGTTGAGTCTTCAAGGAAACACGATTGGAGGAAAGCGCTCGAGGAAATGGTGCTGTAATAGGTCTCAGATGGAAATGAAGTAATATTAAGATTGAGGAAACGGTTACTTAATAGGCGCCTTCAGTTTAACTGCCGGCCTAATTGGTGAAGTGCTTGAGCAATCATATAGATTGGCGCTGGGAGCTGGTTTTTCTTCATTCAAAAATGATAAAATAAGATGTAGAAGGATTAGGATAAACTCGTAACACACTGCAATACCTCTCGGCTCCCTACAGATTTCAATAATTGCGTAGGAGCGTAAACCGATAAAGACATTTTATGTCTTGCAGTATTCTCAATCATAGTCTGGAAAGTTCTGGAGTGGCGATCGCGTACCGGAAGACTCAGCATTCGAAGGCCTGTCTCTAGGTGGCCTGATGATTTGGTTAAGGCTGTGGGAATCCGAGATGCGGGATGCAAGACGCACAGTACCGATCGATGTGGCGAGGGGGAGAATAGAATAGAATAGAAATACTTTATAGTACACCAAAAAGTAGCAAAGCCAGCAGTGTCCTTTGTCCAGCAGTGGACGTCTGACTGAAATGATGAATGTGGATCAGAATAAAAACAGCAACCTACGTTGAGATTTATTCTTGTAACCTCACAAGTTACAACATAGCAAATTATAGACAGACACTAAACTGTCCATAAATAATTCCGAAGATTAGCCATTAGCAATCCAAGTTCATTACCACACTACACTAAAACTCAATGAGTTTCAAACTCATCAACTCATCATTTCGCATTATTTAAGCCATTACCAAAGAGGCAAGGAATTCCAATAACACTAAAAGTTATACAAAAATAGTTGCTATAAAGATAATTAAAATAGCCGTATCAAAGCTTTTAAGCCCCACAATGGTTGCAAACAATGTTAGGGACCTCAATACGCATTGTTTGATAGACTGGAAGGTCGAAAATGATGAAATGTATGATGATACAATGGATGAGCAGGTGGATATTACCATTCATACACATGTGTACAATGTCGTTCACGATAGTATTGACGGAGTCACTGTTACTGTTATAATAGTCCTTGAAACATAATTCGGGGACATTGAATGGGTTTGAAGTTGGGTTGGGTTGTTTTCTAATTATATTTCGGTAGATTTGACTTTAAGAGCTCGAAGATTAAAAAAACAGAAAAGCACTTAAAGATCGAAGGGTTTGCTAAAACTTATATCAGACAAATCTATAAAACCCAAAAATCAAATGACGCTGACATCGTTTACTTACGAAGTACGATGAAACCAAAGACAGACCATCAAAAATTCTCAAGCAAAAACATTGTCCAACGAAGTCGATCTTGTTATGAGAACACAGCTTCCATATTAAACAGAACACTCATGAGAAACTAGCAACTTCAGTGCATATAAGGAAACGGTCTCAAGACATATCTTCCGCAATGTAAACGATACTAGGAAAACTGAATGTAATTTTAGTCATACGTTACGTGTCTTGCTTTTAGGATCGAGAAAGGTGCTTTTGAAGGTTTTTGATTGAATGACACCATTGACGGCTGTGATTAATAGTCATTATAATTAATCGGTTTCAATCATACAGTTGGTTGAAGAGAATAATACGTCGTCTATATATGTGAGGGCAGGCTTTGTGGTCACTTTATTGTACGGGCAGTGCTTATGTTCTTGAGTGGACTTGGTTTTTAGGGTTCGGTACCCAATCTGCCCTATTGATGTCACTCACGTGTCTGTCTGTTCGTCGTCTGTCACACGGGTTTTACAGCCAAACGTTTGGAGCTACAGTCTTAAAATGTTCACACTATAAGCATCTTGTTGACCCAAAGCCATACAAATTGTCAAAAAATATTTGTAAATGTTTTTAAGAGGGTGCGAAAAATATTTAAAACATTACCTACTCCAGCGAGTGGAGTATCGTCGTTAAGAGCTCGTTGAGTAGATAAATATATATACTCTAACTTTTGTTTAAAAAAATATTGGAAACTAAGAAATGAGAAGCCACCAAACCACTAGTTTTTTTACAACATATTGTTCCGAAGAATTTATATGAACTTGAAATTTGGTGATAATCTTTATATATTACGTATATTTTACTAAAAAATATCAAAATATTGAAAATATGAATTTTTCTTTGAAATTCTTTAACTTTTCCTATGACAACCAACTCGATTTAGCGGTTTGGCATTCCGTAGAACCTTAAATGTGCGAAGTCCGACACGCACTTGGCTGGTTTTTGTGGTGAGCTGTGCAAAGCCTCTGATTTTAGTAAGATGGGGTTTAGAAGAATCGAGAATTATAGGCGCGGTTTACCTCGAGTATTGGCGATAGGTAGCATTGAGTTCCAGTTTCGTTCACTGATTCTTATAAGATAAGCGTCCGATGTCAGTCATTGCTGTTTTGTCATATTTTTCACCTAGTACACATAATATTACGCCCATCGACAGCATTTAAAAACCATAAAAACCTTTTCATTTTATTGTTTTTTTAGGGTTCCGTACCCAAAGGGTAAAAACGGGGCCATTACTGAGACTCCGCGGTCCGTCTATCTGTCTGTCTGTCACCAGGCTGTATCTCATGAACCGTGGCAGCTAGAGAGTTGAAATTTTCACAGAAGATGTATTTATGTTGACGCTATAAAAACAAATACTAAAAACAGAATAAAATAAATATTTAAATGGGGCTCCCGTACAACAAACGTGATATTTTTGCCGTTTTTTTGCGATAATGGTACGGAACCCTTCGTGCGCGAGTCCGACTCGCACTTGGCCGGTTTTTTTCACATTTCCTGGTTCAAAGTTCGCAACCGTTTATTCACGGTGTGTTAAATTTGTTCTGCCATCGGTTTCGCTTCGTTGCGAAGATTTCTACGTGGGATCCATTTCGGTAGCTATAGTTTGTATCTAATTGGTGTTGCAAGGACGGGATTATAAAAGAACAAAGACATACATGTCTTTAAATTGATTGTTTTATGGACAATGCTCTAACGGCGTAGATTTTGGCACGGGTTATGTAAGTTTCTTACGCAGGTCTTGGTAACTCCATGAATCAATACACTCGATTCGATTCGAAAATCTGATATCTAGAACAAGTCTAGAACAGATATATTGATATCTGAGACTTGTCCTACCTCGCTTTTGGAATTGTTCGATAGAATCGACATGATAGATAATTATACGAATTATAATACGATCGATAAAATATATTCGTGATTGTTTTTTATCTTTATAACTTCACGCTTTTATAATCGGCAGACGTATTACGTATCTTTTGCAAGAGCAAAACGATAGCGATCAAACGCTTTATGTCATAAAAGTCAGAATTACCTGCAGTGTAGCTATGGTAGGTCCTACACAATCGTTTGCTAATCACTCGCTGTTTGTAAAAAAAACCGCCAACAACTCTAAAACTTTTGTATTGAAGAGCAATTATTGCGCAAAAATCGCTATCGTTTTGCTCTTGCAAAATACGGAATAAGCCTGCGGGTGTTTCCATGAAATTCGGGCGTTACTATATTTTAGATGCTGTTGGACTCTTTATTAGTGTATTGGTTGATTAAGTTATTATATGATATCCAAAAGGGCCAGTCGCTTAATGTGGTATTTTATGAGAAATTAAGCATTTTGTGAATTTAAGCATCTAGGGTATGGTTAGGGACTGATCAAATCCTTGAACACTCTTTAGGTTTTTACCCGATTATGGCGAAGCAAAAGGGAGGGTTATGTTTTTGACCGGTATTAGTGTGTTAATGTATGTATGTATAGATTCATACATAAATGCAGCAGCCAAAACATCAAAGTCAAAGTTGTGATATCAAAAAGCAGTATTCGACCTTATTGGCGTTTGATTAGCTTTATGTGTTTCCTTATCCAAGCTTTAATTAAAATACAGAATTCCAAATTAATAACAGCACACGCAACACGAACCCATGAAACAGCCAGAAATGTTTGCCAAACGGTTAAAAAATAACAGCCTTTACATAATTGCTGGCCATTTTACATTTCGGGTCAAATATTTTCGGCCATAATAACAATGACCTTACTGTATACTCTGTATGGGCAGCCTTGCATGACGCGAGGGGTGTAAATGAGGGGAAGCGCAGACCATGTGGTTTTATCCATAACGTCACCCTAACCTGCACATGGCGTGGGTTCAACCTACACATGAAAGAATCCTTGACAATTCAAAAAATGATCATAATCATCGCATTCTGACAACACATTTCAGATCCACAAACTTTTATCATCATCATCCTTTTAACGTTCCCACTGTTTGGACACAGGCCTCCTCTCTGTAAAGAGGGAATGGGCCATAATCCACCACGCTTGCCCAGTACCGGTTGCTGGATGTCACATATCTTCGAATTTTTCCTCACGATGTTTTCCTTCACTGTTTTCAGACCCCACGACCTACGACACGTTAGTCGGGCGGGGCCATTACCACTGGACCACCACTGTTGTCTTTGATAATAATAATTGTTCTCATTGAAATGCTTTGACTCAAAGAATTCGCAGTCAGAAGAGAAGAAGAGCCAACACAATTGAGGTTTAGGCAACTGGCTGATACAAAGGCGAATGGCAGGCTTGTATGGGCATTTCGTACCGCTAAAAAAATTTCGTGTTTGGGGATATTTTTTGTTTTAATTGGTAGTTTATATGATAGATAATCCCTTTTTAAATTCTTAGATTTTTAGAACTTGGGACGTTTAAGTTATAACCAGTTTTATTTTTTAAGGTACTCCACACGTAGCCACCACGACACAAACACAAAGCACAATCTATTAGCTTCCAGCCTACCATTATGTTATTTTTAAGATAGATATTTAAAATTGATAATTTGTAGATAACCCTGTAACTTTCATTTATTTTAAATTAATTTTCTTGAAATTGTGAGTACCACCTAGTTAATTGTAAAAACAAACTTCGGAAGAGCGAAGTGTCCTAACACAGACAATCATTTGCCTAAAGGTACACTTCAAACACTAATGTATCTATTTCTCACTGTTAAAGCAAATAAATTATTATTATTGGTAATTATTATTATTGGTATTGGTATTTTTTAAGGTTATGTACTGGTGTACCAATGTTACATAAATGTTACTTAATGTTACATAATGTGTAAAGTAAATGTTCTAAATTGTTTTTTGCTATCTTTGTAGTGTTATCCTTACCATTAAGTAGGTAGATTGAGATGAGGATTGTACCTACTCAGGGCATTATAAGATACCTATGTCCAGCAGCGGATTGCAACAGTTTGATAATGATGAGTTTGATTATTATATTTAGTGTTATTTGTATTTTTAAATAATCAATTATCATTTCAATATTTGTGTTATTTTACACAAAGCAACTTCTAAAACATAACTGCGTTTAATGTACGATTTAAGAACGTTTATTTATTAAAATCTTTTCACTGATATCATTAATTAATCCGAAGTTCTAAAAATAGTTAACTTGCATAAAAATAAATGGCTTAGTTGCCTTAATAAGTGGTACAAATTCTATATCTGAACAACAAAAAAAGTATGCGGTACGAAATCTGCCATTTACCTTTGTTCGAATTTGTTAGTCTACTGAGGTGTGCTCTCTGATTCAGAACTATACTATAGCAACCGGATCGATTAAAATTATTGTTGCCGTAGTTATATTTAATCATAGTAATAACTTGTAATTTCTATGGTATGACGTCAATCCGATATCAATAAAATGACCACTAGAGACAGACCACAGTTAAGAACAGTTATTATGAATAAATTACGAAGATCGGTACTGACTCGATGGGCTGGACTTTTCATTGTTATTAACACAATCGAGAATGTGAAAGGACTGAATCTGACATAAGACAGCTTGACCAAATGAGGACCAACCAATAACCAATTTTGACCAGCCCCAACACTAGACGTGACCCGCATTGGCTTAAATGGAAAGCAATCAATTCATTGCAATAAGCCAATTTTAACAAATGGGGTATTAGAGACCCTATTGACACACAATGCGAATGCTGTGCTCCCGTCCAAACGACGTTCCATCAGTTGGAGAGCCAGAACCAATGTCCATACACCTACACTTGTGAGTTTGTGAAAACCTAACACACGCCAATAATGCCAGGATTGGTGTGGTTACCTACTGGGCCCAACTCATTCAGTTATACATTCACATAAATACGAAAAGAAGAAGCCAATATAGCTGATGATGTCATTCCACATTTGTTGAAACAGTCAGCATAACAATGACCTTATCGCCAGCCAAGCGTATCGCGACGCGTGGCTACGCCGTCCGTTACGTCTACCCATTGTCAAGGTTGACAGGATTCATTAGGTGAAGCGTACTGATTTGCGTAATTGCCTGAAATTATGTAGCTGTTAATGCGTGTTGAAAGAACGGTAACGTGGAAGAAGTAGATTGTAACGTTTGAAGTGTGAATTTTGGTGTCACTGGAAACGGTATGGGCGGAGCCATACCAATTCAAGCCGTTCCAAACATTTGAGGGATATGGCTATGGGATAGATGAGGTCAATCATAATGATGTGGGAATCTACGTAACTTTTGGGTTTAATTCGGGCCGCCTAGGACCGAGTGACCCAGAATGAGAGGACTACAAGACGTATGACGACGACGACATGGTGGACATCCCACCCATACGCACCAAACGTTTTGGGAATACTTTCATTATGCGTACAGCTAAGGAGTGGAATTCCCTGCCGGAGTCTGTATTGCCTGATAGCAACAACCTGGGAGTCTTTAAGTCAAGAGTGAAAAGGTAAGCGTGCTACATCGTCAACCACATCATCGCTTACCATCAGGTGAGATAGTGGTCAAGCGCGAGCCTATCAATAACAACAAAAAATAAAAAAATGGCGTGCAAGTATAAGAGATCTTCACTCAGCATTAGGTTGAAGAAAAGGAGAACTAAGAGGTGACTTTTAAGACCCGTTTCAAATTAAGATTTGGAGATAAATGTCTCTAATTTGACGCCGCTATCAAGTCATCTATCAATTTCTTTTCTTGAATAACAGGTAAAGTCTTGTCTAGATATTTGAAATGAACATCACAACTGCTAGATAAAAAACAAAGTCGTTTCTCAAGTTGAATGCATGCTAAATCAGCATGAAATGATCAAATTTATCCTTAGTCTATAATAGAAGAAAAAATGCTCTAAGAGAATCTTCCACGGTACTTAAAATCTAGTCATCAATGCAGGAATTGTCTACACGTGCTAGAAAATTACCGCAGGTGCAGCTTTTCCTCGCATTCCTTTCAGCATCAATTTCCAATTAAACACCGTCTGCTGATCTTTTCTGACTTTCCCACATAGTATGCGACTGTTGGTGTTGGATATGAATAAAACATCATCTATGTACGATTCATTATGCATGGGGTGAAATCGTAACATTTCATAGCTTCATGACGGTGAAAGAAAGTGGGTTAAATTTTGATATTGGATTGTATCCCTCGTTTTCAATAGCGTGAAATCGGACAAGATCGATGGATGTCGTGTGAATCGTAATTATTTTTGGGTGTTCGGAATATTGAATCGCACTGATGTGTCTAGTTATGTGTGACAATGAATGTGAGGCAGTTGAATATATGGTTATTTTATTCAGAATACCATTTGCACCGGCTTCGTTCGAGACTAAATTTATTCAGTTCATAAATTCGTAGTCGACTGACTTGGATAGGGCAGTAGAAAATCTGTGATTACGACCGTATGAGTTTCGTAAATGTCAAGCATATTCCAGTAGATATGTTCCAAAAACAATTGAGACATGAAATGAAATGTGTGGGTTTTTCTGGAAACCTCTTCAAGATGGGAGCTTAGTTTTTTAGGACTTTGTTATATATTTGTTGACATACAGAGCCGCTTCGATATCAAATTACTATAAAAACATCCTATGGCATAATCAATGTTTTGGACCTTGCTCATTGTAAATAAGAACTGGTTGAGTCGAATGAATAAATAAATTGAATATTATAAGTATTATTCAAACAACCTAGATTTGATCTTATGAGCCTATGAAACAGTAAATAAAATATGTGCGTTAATTTAAATACAAATACAAACCCTGTTCGTTTCTTCTTCGACATCAATACCTCCCATTTTTTTGTCCTCGTCGTTTCTGCATCTTAGATCCTGATGAGTGTGTTCTAAATAGTCAATGAGACGCCTATTTCGAATCTGGCATAATGTTCAAAAACCAAAAGAAGAATAATGATTGACTCCAAAGTTTTGTCGTCTATATATCTTTTACAACAACCATAACGGGATAGAATACTTTTCTTTTAACGTCTTGAGTGCTTAAAACGTGGATCCACGCGAGAAAATGGCTTATTAATTGTTTCCGTAAAATCGGCATTCAACCGGCTAAATATGTCTGTTTTTTTTCTTTAATTTCGTCTTTGTTTTTTTTTCATTTTCTATAGCAAACTTTAGATGTTCTTCTTAAATATGACCAGTTTTATATCCAACAATGTCAATATTATTAACACATTGTTAGCATGTTACGTCAACTAACGTCTTTTTAACCTTGAATTTAAATGGTTGCATTTTTCTTTATAAAATCAACGCTGAACTTGAAATCTTGATATTGTTGAATTTATTTAAATACTTATTAATAACTATGTTTGTTTTATTGATGACCCACTGGCCCCCATTGGATTTAAAAGACATTAAAGGGGCACCGTACCGGAACGTAGGGGTGCGCGAACCGGAAGACGCAGCTTTGGAAGGCCTCCCTCTAGTTTGCCACGGGAATCCGCCGGATGCGAGACCCACAGGACCGTTCGATGTGGTGACACTTAGGGGAACCTATGTCCAGCAGTGGACGTGTGTCCTGTTATGACTGAAATAATGATGATGATGAAAATGGTCAACAAATATGTCCATGTATGTATATTTAGCTGTGTCCCGCGGTGTCTTCCGCCCGCGCTATTTTTTTTCGGATCGCCTTCTTCCTGACTTTATTTCATTTTGCTCGGCTTCTAAGGGTCGTAGCGAGATATTAAGTCTTGCAAAAATATTTTTTTCAAAGCCGACGGTATTTCCAGAGATAAAAAAGCGTTCAAACAAACCAAACTCAGCTATTAATCCATACTAATATTAGAAATGCTGAATGGATCCAAATCCATTCAGCCGTCGCAGTTTCATCCAAATGAAACTTGCCATCAAGTCCTGGATTAGGACATAACATACTTTTTTATCCCGGTAGTGTATTCTCTTGGAATAATTACCGACTTTAGACACAGAATTTAATAAAGTATAGATGTAACGGTCGTCCAGGTGTGTTAATAAGTTAACATCTGCCATACTGTTCACAAGGCATCAGACCGTAAACTAATTAACAAGCCATGTTATGTGGAATGCGTAGGTATAGCCAGTAGTTAGTGACTTAATAATAAATTTAATGATGCGCTGCTCTATCAACTGATGACAACATCACTCAGATATTTAGCGTGATCATTCCTAGGATCAATGTTTTTTCTACCTAGACGATGTCATTTTGATATCACTCAAAATCGTTGAGATGGTCATTGCTTACTTAAGTGGAAATATTATCTTTTCTATCTCTGAATAGTATAGCCAGTATTCAGTGACTTAATAACAATTTTAACAAAGCTGCTCACTCCTAGAATCTATGTTTATCCTACTTAAACGACGTCTGGAGTGTCGCAAAATCGTTAAGATGTTCATTGCTTACTTGAGTGGAAAGATTACCTATCTTCTCTATCTCTGAATAATATAGCCAGTAGCTAGTGACTTAATAACAATTTTACTAATGCTGAGGTGTTCTATCTACTGATTGATAACAAAATCATTCAAATATTAGCATGATCATTCCTACGATCAATGTTTCTTCTACCTAGACGACGTTATTTTGATATCGCTCAAAATCGTTAAGATGGTCATTGCTTACTTAAGTGGAAATTGTATATTCTCTATCTCTGAATAGTATAGCCAGTAGTCAATGTCAATTGATGACAATATCATTCAAATATTTTGCGTGATAATTCCTAGAATCTAATGTTTTTGCTACCTAGATGACTTCATTTTGGAATGTCGGAATTTAAGATGTTTATTGCTTGCTTGTGTGAAAAGAGTATCGTGGGTATCTCTAAATAGTATAATAAAAAGTCGTTGTCTGCCTCTATCTATTTCTCCGCTTATTTCTTTTAAAACATTGGTTATTTTGTTACGGTTTTCACTAATAGAAAGACCGATAACCGAGGAAGGTTTGTATATATAATTTGTCTAGTGCGAAATTGAGGTGACCGCTAGTTCATATTAAATTAATATAACTTCTCTTTTTTTGTTATGTCCGTCCGGATACGAAGTGTTCTTACTTGTAAACATCCGGTAACAAAAGATAAAATCTGATAATTTCCTTGTCGGTGCTATCATCACTTCAAAGCAGCGAATTTATTACCTGAGTCATTTTATCATTTGAGTCGAAACCTAACAGACCGAATAATATTCAACTATAATGATTATAAAATGAAACTTTTGTCGCAAATTGTTTTCACCGCTTAATAGCAGAGTAAATCAAATCCGGACACGCAATATTAGATCGTGAGATCGTTATTAAGGTTTTTGAATGGAAGGTTGTACGGTAGCTGGTTGTATGAGATAATAATAACAGGCTTTTATGTAATACGTAAATTGGGGTGTGAGCAAGTAAGCGATGAATATAATATAATAGCAGAAGTGGAAAAACACGATTGCGATCAGAAGAGGGATGATGCGCATGTTACTGATACAGATACGAAGACAAATGTCGATGCATGGAGAGGATGAGCGAGGCCAAAGACAAGATGATTGGATAGCGTGAGGAGTGATATGAAAGAAAAGGGAGTCAGGGATAGCGTTTCGGTTTACAGGACGTAACGAAAGTACATATCGTGTTTTGCTAATCCCAAGTAGTATGGGACAAGGGCATGAAGATGAGACGGTGAGAAGAAGATTGGAAACTAAAATCGTGCTCCTTTTTTTTTGGGTAGATAAAAAGTAATTCGATGTTAACGGATTGAAACTTCGCTCCTCATGTCGTGTTCCTCATTACTGAGGGTCGTGATTCCCCCGACGAGAGATCAACCTTTCTCTTATGATGTTCCTCCATCTGAGTCTGTTCTTGGCGTCGTGGAGTGCTTCGTGCAAGTAGGTGTTGAGCGTTACACAAATTTGTTCAGACCACCTGATTGGGCTGCAACCCCGCGGCCTTCTACCATCGATCTTGCCAGTTATCATCAACTGCTCGAAGTTATGATCTTCTTTTCGGACAATGTGGCCAAATTATTCCAGGACTCTTCACAGACAGGTGGTGGAAAGTCTGACCTTGATGTTGAGCTACAAACAGCCGTATCATACTGTCAATTTCAAATCTAATAGAAAAAGCACGCCAAAGGCTTCAATAGAAGTGACCTTTTTTAAACATTATATTCAGTGTCCAGGTTGATGAGATAGTTTCCTATTTTATCAAGCTCACTTAACCGTCCTCATTATTCTGTCCTTACTTCTATGTGTTTATTAAGAATAGGCGTAGTGCGTCTTTTTGTTTCGTCAATCTCTATCTGTGACGATCTTCATTCTTTCTTATCTATATATTCGTCTACACAATCTATCCTTTTTGCTTTGGCCTGCCTCTTTTATAATCATCCATACTCAAGTTGAGAATAATGGTTTGTAAAACTGTGATATAATGCAAGTTACAAAAGTATATATTTAAGTACTGAAAGTATACTTGCATCGTCTTCAGTAATTTGTCGCAGTCGTCTCTTTCACTCGGACGCTGTTCTGATTTTTTATTTACTTACTGCTAACTAAGACGAATCGAAATGCTTGAAAGGATTGCCATTCATGACATAATGCTAGGTAATTTGCAATACTTTTTATTGGTTTAGGAAGTCTGTTCGTCCAAATTTTATTATGCTGGATCATTTAAATAAAAATGTGATAACTTTGTTTGTGAAATTTTTTATGATGACTCTTAATTAGTTTGATACTAAAAAGACAAGCTTCTAATAATTATTTCTTACTATTTTATTATATAACCACGCAACGCAACCTCAGGTGTTGCCAATTAAAATGTACTTCAGTTTAAAAGAGCCACATTTACAATTGCATAATAACAATTTTCTTTTAATTGTTACAGATTTTCTTTTCACCCCGTGCGAAGATCAGCAAAGGGAAACTGTTATGATAGCACTGAACAGCTAAACAATGGACGTGTCAGAGAGCCAGTCCCACAACATGAATAGCTAGAAAACTTATTAAAAAAACAAACCAATTAGCCCGAAGCTATGTGAAATGTGACATAACGCCATCTAGCGGTTTATTGACGATCTACGTAGACAGTGAAAGTGATAAAACGTCAACATGAAGTTGAATTTGTTTAAGCGATCGATGATTTTTGCGACTTTTTTCGGTTCGTGTTTGTGTATAGCGTTGATAGTGGCGTCTTTGGGCACTACGCATTGGATTGATGCGCGTGCTCGAAGGACGTCGAATCCTTTGGAGTCCGAAGGAAGGATCAGTTTCGGGCTATTTGAAGGACGGAAGGAGCTGAACTTCGGATATGGGTGGAGGAATCATGATTTTAGTGGTAAGGATGCACTTTTACTTTATAGAGGTTTTTTTTCTTAAAGCGACAAGTTTTATTGCTTTATTTTTTATTCGCAATCTGTCTAGAAAAAAATGTGTCGATCGTCGTTAAAGCAATAAGTAACTGGTACAAAATAAAGTTTTTGATTCAAAGTATGTTAGTGTTACAAGTACTTTAAATGTTTTCGCTAAGAAACGTGTTTTCATAAAATTTTACCGGTTGTCATTATTTGTACAATCTTCGGTCTCCATCAACAATATTGAGTAACTGAACTGCCTTCATGATTTTCTCAAGCAGGTCTTCGAAATCCTCAACCGCACTAGTGGCATATTCCTCGCGAATTGGCTTTAATCAAAAGGGTCCTTCAATGACGGTTAAAAACGGTCGACCAAAGCGGACTCTCCACCCAGAGGATCGTTTGCTGTGTTATGTGTAGTTTTAAACTAAATCTGGCAACAAGTATAACTACCTAATTAACCATTGTAAACTCAAGCCTAGTATCCACTAGAAAACATGATGCACAACATGTTGCTCATCATGGTGAACGGAACGAGGAACTTTGGTTTAGTTTTAACTTTGCCGAACATGCTGAGCGTCACGTGTTGCGCGTCAAATGTGGCCTACTGTTTACGTCAACCACTCACGAACGTTAAATATCCAATAGTAGTTCCTATGTTATAACTATACTTTGGCTTTGCTCGTCTCGTAATGTACCACCATTCTCCCTTTCTCACACAGAGGAGGCCTGTGTCCCAGCAGTGCGAACATTAAAAACTCTGTTGATGATGATGACTCACGAACGAAAGTTCTAACACGTTGCTCATTGAAGATAAGATTACACAAAGAACGTGCCACCCGTTCTCTTGTATCATGTAATCAAAGTTGTATGCAATGCAACGATCTTGTAATATTCCTAGATAAAGTTGACATTGACAACTTGATAACACCGCTTCTTGCGACCTACAAATGGAACTGGTATGACAAAAGATTAAACAACTTACAAGCTCTGATAGTTCCATTTTGCAATAACTTGGTGAGCTGGCAATGGTCTGAGTCACAGCTACAAAGACATAAAACATCTTTGCAGCAATAACTTGTTCAATTTGCTTGCAGAATCGCTGGTCAGATCGCGAAGATGTTTTGGTCGGTTTTATAAGACCCGACTTCCTTTTTTGTTTGTTTTGTTAACGGCTTTTGCCTGTACTTTTAGGCAAAAGACTAGGTCGTGCAGAATTTTTACCTCACTAAAACCATCCCGGTGATGATCATCAGCACTTAACAGCCCCCCCGTGATCTCTTAAAAGACCAACCCAGTATCCCCTCTGTGCAACGCCTGTTAGGGCACATCCCTGGGGAGATTGAATAAGCGCCTCCCCTGAGCCTCGCTGTGCACGGTCGCACTTGATGACTGTGCCATCGTCTTCCCTGCATAATAAATGTCATTTGAATTGAAATGAGTCATATCATCACTATGACGTTGTTGCACTTTTGGCTTCTCTGAAAATGCCGGGTTGTCTAATTTTGAAAAACAGCTTGACATAGGTCTTCTTCATATTTTCTGCTTCTCGCATTCAGTAATCACCCGGGTGGCCGGGTCTTGTACAATCTTAATCGGTAGACTAAGTGGTGCACTAAACTGCTCAATTCGGAGACATGTGACATCTACCAACCCGCACTGGTCCCGCGTGGTGGATTAAGTCACAATCCCGCAGCCTAATTGTGTAAGTAAATTCGGCAAACGAAACAATCTGTTTCTTTCCCAAAAAAAATAACAAAATTTACTTACACAATTAGGCTGCCGCTCTCACTGAGAGGAGGCCTATGTCCATCTCTCACAGAAAAGAGGCCTATGTCCCTCTCTCACTGAGAAGAGGCCTATGTTCCAGCAGTGCGAACATTAAAAGGCTGATGATGATGACTTGGCACTGATCTGAATTCAGATCACCCAAACTCTTCGAGCGAATTGAGCGTTCAAAATATAGTGCTGCAGTGTTAGCTACTGTTTCGTTGCGACATTAAATAAATCCATATCAGCTGTGTATCGAAAAACTAGAACAACATGAACAAGTCTTGTGTCTACTGCCTAGTCATTGCTAAAGACTTGCTTTGTGTCCACGATAAGATCAGGCCGTTGCGACATGCGTTCAGTTTTGTAATCCATTCAGATTCAGAGGCGTTGCGTTTGGTCAATCCACAATGACATCGGGTTTTAAGTTGACATGATTAATGTTGCGATGTGTTTGATAGCGATAAGTTACTTTAGCAACATTGCCAACTAAGTCATTTCATATGTAGGTATATCCAAAATTAGGATCACCTAAAAAGTTTCAGCAATTTGTGTTTCCAAGGTCTGTCTTTGGCGATGACCATGCAATGGTACGCTGTTTCCGATCCTAAGTAAGTCTTTCTATTGCTTTTTAAAGTCTTCAGGAGTAGCATATGTTTTGCCACGTCTCGTTTATACCCCAGAAAAAGATTATTTTGCGTGTAAAGAGAACAGTGGGGAGTAAGAAGAACTATTATTGTCCAGGCCAACCCGGTCAGTTCTAGGCAGCCTAGCTCTGTTCTTTCTCCTGCTTGATATGGACGCAGATAATTATCAGTCCACCTACTAATCAAATCTCGACTGTGTATTGACGGTACGGTAAATTTTGTTAGCCTAATACTTCGCAACTTCTGCGGCATCGTCAGTGCCATCGCATAGGTCGCTTTGACTGCAGGTTTTGGAGCACGGAGTACATGTAAGTAACTGCTGTCTCAGCTCCCAGCCTAGTGATGCAGTACTATAACCGCACCCTTCAGACTTTCGCCGAAGTATCCCAACTTTATCAGATTGGCAAATATATTTCATGTTATCACGTTCATTTAGCGTTACAAATACTTCGAAATTAACATGCATTTATCTTCATTCCAGTAAAAGCCGGCACGCACCCTGCACGTCGCTGGGCATGGTGCGGCACAGCGGGACTACTGGCCGCGTCGCTGCTGTCGGCGGGAGGCGCTTGCGTGCTGGCAGCGCTGGGCTCGGCGGCAAGAGCACGATGCTCGCCACGACCGCTGCTTGTCAGCAACTCTTTAGCAGGTGAATCCTACAAATATTTTAAATGCCAAAGTATGGATGGATGTTTATTACTCAATCACGCCAGAACGGCTGTACGGATGTGGACGAAATTTGGCACAGATGTAGATTATAGTTTTGAATAGCACTTAGACTTTTATCCCGCCAAAAATTACGGTTCCCGTGGGACAACATCCGACTTTCACACGGGCGAAGCCGCTCGCAGAAGCTAGTAAAGTTATAAGTACGCGCAGCTTGACTCCGCGTCGTCTGTGTTCGTGAGGATGTTTCCTAACTAACGAGATACGGTTACTGTCGCATTTAGCTTTTTCTAACTATGGGTTTCTCTATTTTAGCCTAGCTAGCGAAGTTAGCATAGTATAGTGACGAGCGAGCGAAGCGAGCCCACACCCATGACGTACGCACTTACTAAAGTGATGAGCTAGTAAAGCAAGCCTACCACAAGACAAGCAAGCGGAGTAAACCTACTTTCAAAACGAGCGAGCGAAGAGTGAGCAAAGCGAGCGCCTTCCATAAGATAAACAAAGCAAATAGAATAAGCACACAATAGCATACTGTTAAAAATAGCGAGCGAAGCGTGCGTACCTGCGAGCCTGCGAGCGAGCCGAGTGAGTTCGGCGTAGAGGTAGGCGTTGCGGCGCTTCGCATAAGTACTTGTCTCTAAAGCTCACTGGACTCCCTTTTCTTATGAGGAGCTCGCTTTTTTTGATAGAGGTCTTGCACCACTGAGTTGTCAAGTGGGGAAGCTCGCTAAACTTAGAGTGGGAGTAAAACCTATACATTTGTGTCTTTTATGGGCTCGCTTCGCCCACTTGTCACGAAGCTCCTACTATCTTGTGAGAGAGCTCGCTTACCGATACAATATTACTATAACTCAAATTTTACTTCCCATGTTTCAGTGCTATTCAGCCTGGGAGCAATAGCAGTTTGGCTGACGGAGTACTTCCTGAGGTTGCAGCACAACGTGATGTCGGACGAAGACCTAGCCAATACGTGGTCTTCTGACGACACTGCTGATCTTGGACTGTCCTTCTGGTAAGGATAATAAATGAGTCATTAATTAAATAGAGGCAGTAAAGATAATGAATCTCTAGATGTTGAACTAATAGTTGTTAATGCCGCCTAACCTAAATACAATATTTAAAGTGCGCTTGAGGAACTTTGTATTCTGGGTCCTTTGGGTTCAGTCATACTGCCAATTCTAATGACTGGCGCTGTAATCTTAGAGTGGTGTGAAACTATTCAAAATTCGAAGAAGCTTGATGATGTTTTTTGATTTTGTAACTATTCAATTTTAAGTAAGGTTTACTGTCACAATACTTGAAAAGTGGTTATTACTGCCAATCATCATCATCATCATCAGCCTATAGCAGTCCACTGCTGGACATAGGCCTCTCCAATTGCACGCCATTTGCTTCGATTTTCGGCAACTCTTATCCAGCTGCTACCAGCCACCCCGCGAAGATCGTCACTCCACCTAGCCTGAGGGCGTCCCACCTTACGTTTACCAGTTCGCGGTCTCCACTCAAGAACACGTCTACCCCAACGGTCATCGGTTCTACGAATTATATGGCCGGCCCATTGCCACTTCAGCTTACTTATTCTGTGAGCTATGTCGACAACTTTGGTTCTCTGCCGGATCACCTCGTTTCGGATTCGATCCCTTAGAGAGACTCCGAGCATAGCCCTTTCCATAGCTCGCTGAGCAACTTTGAACCGATGAACCAGCCGTATTGTGAGTGTCCACGTCTCGGCGCCGTAGGTCATAACAGGTAGGACATTACTGCCAATAGTTACTACCAAATAAGTTTTCAAAGTTTTACTATCCTATAACACACATAGTGTATTCGACTTCGCAGGAACTCTCGGATATTGTGTCTATTATTTAACATCCTTCATAACCCTAAGACGCCTTCCTACCTCCGAACACTTCTACTCCCGTCCTTCCGATGCACTTTGCAGGAAGCATCTTAAACATCTCCTTAATATCCATTCCCACACTACTGACTTCTACTCCTACTCCTTCACTGTTCAGGCCGTGCTTTTGTGGAACTCTTCCGACTGACATAAGGGACTGACAAACTCTTACAGTTTTTAAAAGAAGAGAGAAAAGACACTACCTGTCCATTCCATCATAGTTGCATATATCTCAGTATTATTATCTTTTTTATATATATTAGTAGGTAGGTAGTTATTGTTATAATATTTATTTTAAATGTATGTATGTATATGACAGTATATTTTATTTGTATCTAATAATTATTGCATATTATTTAGTTCTGAATTGTATGTGTTTATTTTCCCTTCTATAAACGATGTCTACATCTCTTACTTGTTATCTTTCCTTTCGCAGGTATGCTGGAAGAGATTTCATTAGAAATAAGCATCACCTATGTACCTATTTTTCTGTTCCTCCTTCTTGTCTGTATATGTGTGTGCATAAATGGTTAAATAAATCAATAGTTTTCATTCAGGAGCTAATTCCCACCTTCTCATTTTTCAGGCTGGTGGTATCAGCAAGCATAGCAGCGTTCATCAACGACGTCTGCATACTCATAGCTATGGCGGACGGAAGAGACATCGACACCATAGCTCCGGCTTTAGAAGAGAAAGTCAATGGAGCTATCATGTTGTATTAGACAAATTGCTGAAATATAATGCGTAAGATATGGCTGGTATTGACGATTTTCTGGCCTATGATGGTTTTCTGAAATGATAGGTGGCAGCATTGAGACATCTGTTCCAGACACATGTCAAAACACTTAAGTTTTTGTCATTACTAATTATGCACTGAAGACGAGGCGGTATGGTCCAAGACCTTAGCCTGCCCGAGTAGACCGAAGGAAAAAAAATTTGAAATTACTAAAATTAACGTCAATGTCATGTTAGTGTCAAAAGTTTTTAATAGAAAAAGACCTCTCGCCAAAGTGGCGCTAACTAGTGGAGTGAATTTTCCTTAAAAACCCGGTGCCAGCATTGAGACGTCAATTCCAGACCCATGTCAAAATTCTTATGTTTTTGACATCACTAAAATTGACGTCAATGTCATGTTGATGTCAGTTTTCAAAAGAAAATACCTCTCGCCAAAGTTGCGCCAACTAGTGGAGTGAATTTTTACTGAAAACCCGGTGGCAGCATTGAGACGTCAGTTCCAGATACATGTCAAAACCCTTATGTTTTTGACATTCCTAAAATTGTTGTCAATGTCATGTTAGTGTCAAAAGTTTTCAAAGAAAAGACCTCTCGCCAAAGTGGCGCCAACTAGTGGAGTGAATTTTTGTGAAAACCAAAAAAATACTTTCAATTGACCAAAATAACTATTTAACGCATATTTTAGAAATTCGAAAATACAAGCCCATTCAATGTATCGAGAAAGATACTCAATTGCAAAGATATGCGCTTTAGTTTTGAACGAAACAATATTAAAAGACTTTCAAATACGGTAAACACTTGTCGATTAGAAGATGTTTTGATGAGAAAACCAAGCATTGTGGTCATTATGAAGAAACCGTTTAAAGTGAAGGTACAAAATACATGTGTGTGCATTTAAAATTCTGATAGATCTGATCTACAAAATCGCGTCAGCGCACAAGACTATGAAATTAATTGATATTTAATATTGTATTTCAACACTTTCCAACAGCAAATGCGACAGTATCAGCGTCGGCGAAATAGACGTTATAGTTAAACGATTCGTTTTATCATAAAGTGCGCTTAAGGTTGCTCCAGTCGAGCGCACGAACTATTTTGTGCGCAGGGTTAAAATGCATGCTATCTCATCCGGGAACACGTGGGAAAGAGATAGATACTGTGATGAGCATTAAGAAGCTAGTTCGCGTACGAAGTGTATTTTCAACATAAAATTATTTGCATTGTTGAACTACTAATCTATCCCTGTATGGAAGCCGTTTTGCATTTTTCCTTCTTCTTATGGCATTTATTTCCGTCCAAAGATGCGTTAAAATAAGTGTTGAAATATGGAACTTCGACGCTCATAACTTTCTTTTTTTCTGTTTGTTTCCATTCAGGGCTAGATAATGATGAGACAAATTGATATCATTTTTCATTTTGAACGTACACAGTCAAACAGTGCAGTAATCGCCAGACTACATTTGTATGGAAGAATTATCGACTAGTGCAACCTTAATAGCTGACTCGAAGATTTTGGTCTTGGACCAAAGTAAGAACGCGTTTTTT